>CM071794.1:31451070-32051070 GCA_036559045.1 Platycarya longipes | reverse complement strand
TCACTTTTGTATGTAGCATATGACCTAAGCTTCTTAGAGACTTTTTTCAGTATATGGCACAGGCAGAATCTATGTCAAATTTCTGAAAAGACAATAGCAACTGTATTTTTTATTGTTCTGTCTTAATCAGTAATGATGGCCCTTGGAGCTATACCGTTCATACACTGTAACCAGGTCTAGAATAACCATATAAAGGTCTCCGTGTCCTCACTGGAAATCAACCCCATTCCCAAAAGAATCAACTAGCCTTGGTAGTTTACGCTAACAAATGGTGCAAAAGGCATCACATACCTATTCGTTAGGTATGTGGTGTCGAGTGTGATCATATCACCAAAATACTGATAGGTTGCTCGACTGCGTTGATTTTCCCAAAAAATATTCTTCAACCTCCTGTCATCATCTACATCCATCAACGCAAAAAATCAATTATTTTTTATTTGCATCCTCTCAAAATAATCTCGAAGTGCTCCAGCATCACCTGCACCAAGTTGTAGATGTCGTGCTTTATCGATGTAATTGCGGCAATCCTTTTCTAAAAATGGGAGGTCCTCAGCGCCACCTATGCCTTCGGCAAGAGATCCGTAACTCTTATTTGATCGGATGCCAGCTTTGTCGTTTATGTCTAGGATTCTTTTTACTATCTCACTCATTTCTCTGTTACATTGAAAGAAGCAGGATTTCTGTGGGCTCAGGCCGTGATTATGTGTAGTATGGACTGTTGTCATCCTCATCTTTCCCTCGACTCTTAAGGCATTAATCATTGCCTTATAGTCTGTCTTTCCTGTCGGACGTGGGTTGGCGATGCTAGAACTTTTAGTCTGGGCCTTCCTTCCCCGTGCACAATCGAGGGTGACATTTCTGATATTTTGGTCCTCTGACCTCTCACTCATTTGTGTCATCACCCCAAACCCGCATTTTTTTAGCATAATGCTTATAATAGTTTAGCAACTCTTTAAAGGAATAGAACTCCATTATCGACTTTGGCTCCTCAATGATATCATTACCATTCGTTTGCACTAACGGTGGTGTACTAATAGTGCCATCGCGGTTTCTCGTTCATCTGGTCTATCCTCTTGAATGTCTTCATCAACTTTAGTGAAAGTACATGGTGCTTCAGTTTTCAGAAAATCTGGTTTATCTTCTTGACCATTTATATGGCTCGTTGCGATACTTGTAGCGATAAATGGAATGGGAGGTCCCATCCCACATTGAAATGGGTAACTAGTGTTCTACTTAAACCAAAAAAAAAAAAATGAAATCAATTCAGTTGCTTAAAAAATAACTAACTTATAACTAAAAGACAAGAACGAAGTTGAAAAATCACCTGAATGTTACTTGGAATTTGGTAGCCAGCTTGATATGGTAGAATAATCGGTGACCATGTAGGCACTAGTCCAAAGTAATCGTGCATGTCATTTGAAAAGTTTACTCGACCAGTTTGAGGGATGCCCTAATATAAATATAACAATGATAATTAGGCTACTAAACATTGAATTTCAAAAAGTTTTTTAAATCTGATATAACATACTGAGGTTAGGCATTTGAGCTAGACGATGTTAGTGGAGATGGGGGTTGTTCCCCTTTTCCCATGCCCTGTACAAATTGTTCAATATCTACGGTCAGTGCAATATAAGTATTCAGGAAAATCAACACTATCGACCAAGAGAGAGCGTTAAGACTAATCTTGTACATACTTCTTCCATGAAAAACAAAAACAAAACAAAACTACTTGAGATTTTTTTTAATAAAAAACAAGGTGCACCTCTAGTAGCAAACAAAAGAAATAGAAAACACCATGTTTGACTGGGTCATGCCATAACCATTTCACAATACATAGTATAAACTTGAACACATCAATCCAATGAATATTAACTACAATCAAAATTGAAGTCCGTGCACATCTAAGATGTCCAACATGCTAGAATAACCCAAAAAAGTAAATGATCCACTGATAAATCTATATTGCATTCAACAATAATTAACGAGTTGTTTATAAAAGGGTAATACCAATAGCTATACCTATCAAAGAAAAAAAAAACAGTTATCTTCGACATATAGTTCCTGTATCCAAAGTTCAAAAGACAAATATATTTGCAAAGATCAATGAAAATCTAGAAAGTCTAGAAAAGAGAAACATATTTGAATGCAATTTTTTATTCAGGGGTCCAATCTAAACATTTCACAAATATGCTTTTAGTTTTGGTGAATTTCTTATGTGAGAAGTATTTTGTGCTGTAATTGCTAACTAATCCATGCCATAATTGCTATGTTTTGGTGAATTTATTATATGGTGCCATGGGAAAGCTTATTGTAATCTCTGTTATTTGGTTTTCCTTGTTTGTACTCACACAATCATATCAGAATAGACAAAAGCTAATCAGGAGCAGCAAATGAAAAACAATAGAACATGAGAATCGAATATGCATAACTGTAGAACCCAAGATTTCAAGTCTCGTATTTACATATAGATTTTGATAATAACAAATAAATTCAAAATTCAAGCTCAAGTTGTCTACGTATGAAGAGAGTTAAGCACATCAAGAAATCAAGCATGAGCAAAAAGAAGAACAAGTCTACAAATGAAGCTCATAGAGTGATTTTGTACATCTCTTAAAATTTGAAATTGGATTAAAACTCAAAATTAATATTTTCTCATAAAACATCAAATTGTATTTTTTACATTTGCATAATTTTATTAAAATATTTAATTTCAAAAATTATTATTATTTTTCCACATATGCATAAAAATTTGAATTTGTAAGATGATTGATTGTCATCTTTAACATGTGCATGTGTTGTTTGAAAATCTTGAAGGATGATTGTGTATTTTTCTTGACAAATGCAAAAGATATATGATTTTGTTTGAAAATCTTGAAGGGTAGTTGTATGTGTTTTTGACAAATGCAAAATATAGATTATTTTGTTTGAAAACCTTGAAGGGTGGTTATGTATTTTTTTAACATACGTAAAAAGAAGATGATTTGATTTGAAAAATAAATCATGCTTATTTTGTTATGTATGAAAAGTAAAAGATTAGGTTTGATTTATTTGAAAAATGAATGGAGTTATCTTTGACAAATATAAAAAGGAGATGTGTTTATTTGAATCTTTTGACAAGTGAATAGTGTTCTTATTTGACATGTAAACTTTTTCAAATTTGAATATGAAGACTTATTTGCCTATAAATAGCTCACTTGAGTTTTGCAAAAATCATAACAAGAGCTTACACATCAATTGCTAAGTTTTGCATCATTCTTTCAAAACTCTCATTCTCTCTTCTCTAAGTTTTGTGCCTTAATCCTTATTCATTGTGAGAGATATATATGTTGTACTGTATTATTTTTATCTCACTCATTAAAGAGTGCATTCGAATAATCTACTCACTATTAGCTTTTGTATTTATAAGATGATGTGTATAACCCTTGTGTGTGTAGAAGGTGTTCTACACAGGGAATAGTTGAATCACCAAGTGTGAGGTGATTGCAAGTATAGAGGGTGTTCCACACGGATTCTTTATAGCAGTGTTGCTCAAAGGTGTAATAGGTTTATATCTCCACTTGAAGGAGATTGAATAGTAAATTTGGGATCCTCAAGGGGTAGTTTGCTTCTTCTTACCCTTACTCTTTATATTTCCTGCTGCTTTATATTCTGTTTATATTTTATATTGTATATTGGTTTATAAGTATTAATATTTTAATATAACCCAATTCACTCCCCTATTGTGTTAGTCATCTGGGCAACAATATAACCATCTGATCAACCTCTCAACAAACCAAACCAAACAGAACGTACGTGTAAATTTTATTGTATGTGTTGTTACACAAAAGGATAACATGAAAAATAGTTTCATGATTCTCCCCATGCAAAAGCAAACACAGATTAGAAACACAGATTTTTTATTTCCCGATCAAGCGTATTAAACTATCTAATTATAGGTTGGTTAACTACTACAACCTAATTTTCTTCATACAAAATTCCTAAATAAATCTAGCATTTCAACTTATTTTCTTCAAATAGAACAACTTCAAAAGACTGATTATGAGATGATAAACAACTCAAAAATGCTATAATACAACTCAAGAATGCACGGTATCGATAAAAATGACCCACAAAGTCGACCCACGCAGCTAGCCTAGTCAGTTGACCCAAACTAGCAAGCCCATGAAGACCCACGATGTTGACCCGAGCGCAGTAGCCCACGAAGCCCCGCGACGCCGACCCACACGAGGAAGAAGCCCAACAGTGATTTTCAAGCTTCAAAATCGCTTCCTAGTTTGTGTGTCGACCAGGAAATTGAGCAAATGAAATTTGCTTTTGCATTTAGTTTATATTTTTGTTTCATTTCAATTTTTTTTTAATAATTAAAAGCTAATGTGGCATGATACCATGTCTGCAGACTGCATGTCGACTGCTTAGGGACAACTATGTATAGAAGGACTCTACTACTGCATGGTCGTCCATGGGCTCCTGGAAAACAATACTATATATGGCCACGAATATGGTTGTGGATGTACACACTATAATATCCAAAACAAGCCATCCATCCATTTGAAAATTGTTCTCAATAGGACGAATTTACTTTATCTGATTTGTTATATTTGTTTTAGAATAAAAATAACTTTATAATCTGATGAATCATATCAAATTACAGTAATATATATGATTACTTTTATGCAATGGCAAAGCCATGTTAGTCTCAAGGCCACCCCCAAAAAAAAACTCTTTTGAAAATCTAAAATTTCCCATAGATTTTATACATATTTATATGGATATAGAAAATGGCCCTTCCAAAAAATTTATAATTTCAGAAATCCTCTAAAATTTTCTAAAATTTTAATATACCAATAAAATTTAAAAATGTCTCTCTCTATTTTTTTCTTATAATCCCAAAACATTGTTTAATTTCTATATATTATTTATTTTTAAGGATGTAAGTTCTCCAAAATTAAAACTAAAACTAATTTGAGGAGAAATAATAAGCTTATTAATACACATCCCAAATTTTTTTGATATACAATATTGGACTTCTTAAGATAAAATAAAAATGATTTAAGATAGATGATCTATATAAGAAATAGTTGAGAGATTTTATCCTCTAGATTTTATCGAGCAATAAAAGAATTTATTTAAACTCTTAATTATTGCATTATATGTTTAATGTGATACGAAAATATCTAGATTTTGCATGAAATTTTATAAAGTAGCTTACATACTAAAACAAAAAAAAAAAAAAAGATGACATCTTAAAAAATCTTTTGATAGTTTATATGAAGAGAATTAATTCTAAGTATTTCATTGCAAAAATAATAATGGATGAATATAATTCTATGAAACATTATTATCAGAATCCGAAACATATATTAAGTTGTGTGTTTATAATTTTATTAATTCCACGTGCATGTAACAAATTATCGAGATTTAATTTTATTTGTAGTTATGTTTTTCTGATTTTTTATTCTCTTTTTAATTTACATAAGTGAAATGATGTTGGCAGTTCTAAAATGTGTAAGTCCTGCCCACTTTCTCTGGAAAAATAGGTAAATTTAGGACCCACATGAAAAAGTCAGTTTTTAATAACGAGACCCACTTTTTTTCAAATGGAGTGCGTAGAGCTTGCACACCCTATGACTGTATTTAGTATTATTCTTTACATAAATGTGTTATACATTAAAAAAGTTGGCCCCCTCTCAACAAGATTATTGGTTCTGTCACTACTTTTATGTTGGCGACGAAGTGAATCTGTGGAAGTTGTGGATGGAGAACATGACTACCAGCTACTGACAAACAAGAGAAAGAGAAAGAGAAAGAGAGTTCTTTGATTTTCTACCTCTCTTTATCATATCCCTTGATTAAGTAAGGTGTCGTGAAATACCATCCTAACTGATCAATAATTATGGCCCTTGCCCCTTGGGTATATGCAAGGGATAAGTTTGAAGGACTAGAATAGATGGTTTTGGATGTCCTTAATTGCCAACGTGGGTAGCGTGCATGATCATGTCCTGTACTATTCAACTCCATATGAAGATATATATATATATATATATATTAATATATATATAGTCTTCATATTCTTGAAATACAGATGTTGTGATATACTACTCTCAACTTATTACAGAATGTACTTATATCATGAAAATTAATTATATAAAGATTGATTTTTAATATACCTTATTCTATATGTAATGTGCTAAAAGTATAAACAACGTACGAACCTCACTTTCAACTCTCAAATTCCACAGCTTAGACGTACAAGGCCGGGTTGCATCGGATCTTACTCTTTATATATATATAATTAGCATATGTGGCATATAATATATATATATATATATATATCCACCATCCGACTTTATTACAATCTTTATATCATTTCAAACCAACCATTTCATACATTTGGCTTCTACTATGATAAAAAAAAAAAAAAAAAATTGCTAATGCCTCATTTTTTTTTCAGTTATTTCTCCTCCCACCTTTTAGCAGTGCATGGTAGGTACTCTGTAGAATTTTGTCCATGTAAGTCGGCGTGCACAATGTACAGATAATCATCATTATCAATATGTGCTTAAATAAAATGATAAAAATAACAAATTATATGTTAGTGTGTAGTGTTAAAAATGATAAATAAAATCTTTCTCCCGCATTAGATCCTGAAAAAAAGAATTTAGCCATTTGTTCTTCCACGTGAAAAAATGAAAGCCGCTCGCGACCCGTAAGTTTTCCACCACAAAAGTGGGCCGGCAAGATCAACGTACGTGGGCCTCAACGATGAAATCAGGCCCAGCCCCAATACCCAGTGGCGATATTAATAGAATCATAAGCTCATCTCTTTTTGACCCAACTAGTGGCCCGTGGGCAACTTCACAACCAGATGGTCCAAATGCATGGGGGCATTGGGGATATTGGTTGTTTCGACTAATGTACGGCCAATACTTCGTGGCTACGCTCCGAGCAAACAACGTTATTTTGGATGACAGCGCGTGGAAACAAAACATCCAGCCATGAAATCTGTGTCAAGAACATATCGTACAGAGAAAAAATAAAGAAGAAATAATGGCACTTTTGGCCTTTGGGCAAGTAACTATAATATCAATATGGTATGTCTCTATCAAAGTACTTAACTCGTGAAAGTTGTGGATTGAGAACACCACCGATCCACCGAATAAAAAAGAAGAGTTCTGCTTCTATCTCTCTCTCAACGAGCATGAAAAAAAAAAAAAGATTTGAATTCAAAATAAATAAGATGAGATAATTTAAGATAATAAATAAATAAATAATTATTAGAATATTATTTTTTTAAAATTAAAAAAAATGAAATTATTTATTTTATTTTATATAAAATTTTAAAAAAAATTATAATAATATTTTAAAATGAAACGTTTTTCCAATCAAACATGTGCTCAAAGAGTGGTCCGCGCGTGCATATGTACATGTGCTAGCAGCTCCTCTATGGATTAAAGCTGCTAAAAATGGTACTGTGGACCCTATATCACTGAGTCACTGATGACTCATGAAAGTGGTGGTCGACATGTGTTACATTCCCCTAGATGCGTCTATAGCTACGTCGTACATTGAAATTAAAGACATGCAACGTCAGTGAGAGTAAAATCACATGCAATATTTTACGTCCACCCTAACTACCTCTTTACTTTTACTTTTCTGTATTTAAACCTTTTCTGTTTCATTTTTTAATTTATATAAAATAAAAAATTATTTTTAAATTTTAAAAATTAAATGATTTATTTTATAAAATAAAATGAAATAAAATAAAATAAAATAATTTGAAAAAAATAATATATGATTTGGAATTTAGATACAAATTTTAATAAAGAGATATTGGAGGCCGGTCGAGTTGCTCCAACGCCAAAACCAGCCCAATGTCAACCTATTCGTATACGGACAAAAGACTTCTAATTCAAATAGTTTGTGAAAACTCGTGATCCACTTTTGTATGTTTTTAATAGTGTGGTGAGTAGCATGGTTCAAACATACCATTAGTAATTTTTTATAAATGTTTTTAAAATATATTAAAAAAATATCAATATACTAATAATTATTTCCTTAACTACTAAGTTAAAAAAAATTAAAATATATAAAATATCAAAATAAAATGTCAAAATAAGTGAACAAAATAACATTTCTCTTTTAAATAAGACAAAATTTTTCATGTGAACTAATATCTCCTCTCCAGTAACTTAAAACCATCCCATTTCACTTCCGACTCACTACAAGATTTTCGGGTTTTAGCCACGAACGGTAGTTGTGGCGAAAAATAGCATTTTCGTGGATAAAAACTTTTTCCCACCAATTCATCTCGTGGGACGTCCGTGGCATATAATTCGCGGTAAAAGAGCATTTTGCCACGGACCATACAATTCCGTGGCAAATAGTTATTTTTCCCCACGGCATTTGTTGTGGTAATAGCCAATTTTACTCGCAGGAATAAAATTTAAAAATGCAATAACCCTATGGCTATTATTCTTTTGCTACAAAATCTTGTCGTGGCTAATAAGTTTGCACTATGAAACAATCGTAGTAAAAAAAAGTTTGCCACCAGACTATCTCTTTTCAACTTGTAACTAATATTCTTTTACCACCAAGTCTAATCGTATGCCCTTCTATACGCCCACAGAGAAATTTCATGGCAAAAAATAACCTTTTGTGGGCAAAAGTATTTGCCACAAGTTTTGTTCACGGCAAATACTAAAATATTTTAGAAAAAAAAATATAAAAATAATTGTAAAAATCATAAAACTACTTCTATAAAATAATTGTAGAAATCGTCAAAACAGAATCTGAATAATGAAATGAATATAGAAGATTTAAACATAATCAATTAGAGGAAATAATAGAGCTAAATCTACAACATAAACTATAACAGAACCCAAATTGCCTAAACCAAAACATAGCAGAATTCTATTCTACCTAATCAAGCCTGGTTAAAGATCTCATCTTCATTTCACCAGCTTTCTCATTTATATGTTTTTTTTTCAGAAGTACAATCACCTCCTTTGGTAAAATAAAGACAATAAAAGTGATGAAGGTCCTACTGGGAGTCGAACCCAGGTCGCTGGATTCAAAGTCCAGAGTGCTAACCACTACACCATAGAACCCTATAATTTGTTTGTGGGCATTCATGTGCTTTTCCCAATAGTTCTTCCATCCTTCTTTTAAAACAATCATGAGAAACTATGACTATAAAAGCAATGAAACTAACATTGTTATACTATTTAGAACCAGAATGAATGAACATGAAAATGTAGTAATGCTATTTAAAATTTACAAGTAGGCAAATCTCTCACCCAAGTCTTTTGCAAAATACAGAGCAATCAAATAAATCACTAATATTTGTTATTATTATTAGTTATGTTAAAAGGATCAAGTATATATATAGCAGCAACAAAATGTAAAGCATAGCAGCAAGATACCTTTTCCAAAAAACTTTTTCATACACAAACCATTCACTTCACAGTAAATGTAATGCATACCAACAAGAAAATCATAGATAAACAACATGGGAGAGGCAGTCAAAGCAACCCACAAGTAATTAAAATTTACGATTTGAGTTAAACATGACACAAAATATAACTCAAAGATTACCCACCCATAGTTCTCCCTGCAAAGGAAAATTAAGGAAAATTACCCACCCATTATTAACCCCTGTTTGTTTACCAAAAAAATTAAGTAATAATCAATATAAAAAGGCTCCCCTAGTTAACATAGATACTTCACTTATGCTATCTTCTAGATTGGTTTCTTTTTTATTTTTTTTGTAAGTAAAAAAAAAAGGTTGGGCTTGCTATCAGAATATATATATATATAGCATTAATAATATCTTATAATTCACAATCATCAACATGAAATCAGAAAATCCTAACAGAAAATATAACACTGTTAGAGAAGAAAATCCTAACAGATGAGGATGCATAAGAGTTTTCGACAACTAAGATCAATCTGAATTTAAAGACACATTTGAAACTAAACATTATCTACAAATGTTTAACAAGCTTCAAAGCCAGCAAACAATACAAGCACTGAAAAGTTGATAACAGACTGCATAAAAAGCAATGTCATGGGAATTTACAGACTGCATGCAACTCTTCACATTCTCTACTAACAGACTGCAGAAAAATAAGTTACAGTTTAGACGATAACAATTATTTGTTAAGAAAATAAAACTAACCAAAAATAACTTAATAATTCAAAGCTTTTAATGAAAAATTTGATCCTCACAAATGCAGAAGTTAAAACAACCAATGTCAATAGAAAGTAACAACCATAAGATGAAATTAGCACAATATAATACTTGATGAACAAGAAAGAAAGAACTATACTTTGGGGATGCAATGGACTGGTTGAAGCAGTTTGTTTTGGCTACTCCGTTTTGGGGCTTCAACTAATCCAATGCATCCCCATCTTACTGCACTACACAGTTTAATCAACTGCACTGGATGTATACTCACAAAAACATAATTTTAAAGCAACATCATGAAAAAAAATTAAACTGGAGCTGACTTTAATTATTTTTTAAAAAAATAATTAATTCAAGAGAAATCAACAATATCATAATTCCTCTTCACATCATTTTTCTAAGCTTGCAACATTTTCCAAAACTACCTGATAAAGTAAACATACTAAGTTCAGCTAACAGTGACATATAGACCAAGTTTTTACCAATGCACTAATGGTTAAGTTGCAATTTTTTTTCTATCTTACAAGAGCTTGCAACACCGAAACTAAGGGAAACAAAAAATGATGCAGGAGCTTATGTAACTCAGAAACACCTTCCATCGCTTCAAAAACTATTCTAAAGTTTCTAACATTAAATAAGTAAAATGAAAGTGTGTGATCCGAAGCAATGGAGAAGGAATCTTGGCTGGAAGTAAAACAAAGTTTTCAGAGTAGCCCTAGTTTTCCATTTCGTGTATAACCAAAATCCCCAAAAATGAAAACCAAAATGCATAAGTTTACCCATGTTTATCACTGATGAACCCTACATTCAACCACAATATCAAAAGTAGAGAGAGGGAGAGACACAAACAGAGAGAGGAAACGGAGCGAGAGAGAGAAATAGTACCACACTCAACCCGGCGCAAGGAAACCAAAAATGGATCATCCCAAATACTAAAAAATCCGAGGAAAATTGTGGGGCTTACCTGGAGGCTCGGCAGAGGCGTCTCAGGCGGCTGTGCGTAGCGGCAACACTTTGCTTAACAGAACCCAAATCGCTGAAACCCTAGACACAGAGACAGACAAAGACAGAGAGCGAGCGAGAGAAAGATATTTAGGGATAGTGTAGGAGAGAGGCGACGGAGAGGGAGAGAGAAGTATTCTCACCTGAGACAGCATCGTTGAGCTCATGTGCGGTGGATGATACTCGGCTAAGGGAGGAGGAAAATCATGGGAAGAGAAAGGAGAGGAAGGGTATGCTGCCGTGCGTGGCGAAAGGCCGGCGTGTGTAGAAGAAGAAGAAGAAGATCATCCAGCGATTTGGCCGGCTGTGAGAACCCTAGAACCAAAAGAGAGAGCGAGATGGAGGGGGGGGATACGGGGATCGAAACAGAGAAGGAGAGGGGGGGGGGGATACGGGGATCGAAACAGAGAAGGGAGAAGGCCGGCTGGTTAATTTGGGTGTTTAGGTTTTTAATGTGAACCCTTAGATCATTTTCAAGTCTAATCCAACGGTAATCATTAAATATTAAATTAAACTAATTAAAATAAATAATTTAAAATATTAATATCATATCATAAAAAATTAATTTTAATTTATAAAAGTAGTTATCTTTTATTATTAAATAAGTGATAAAATTAAAATAATATTTTATAATTATATTATTATTAAAAATTAAAATAAAATAAAAAGCAATGTAGAATACTTATTTGTCATGAGAAGACGTCAATGCAAAAAGTAAATTTAAATGTTAGTTGTATTTGTCACAACTTCAACTCGTTGCAAATGGTTGCTTATCCGGATGTGAAGTCGTGGCAAATTGAAAAACGCTTTTTCCACGGATGAAATTTGTCATAATAAGAAGTATTTTTCATGAGCTCATATCGTGGGAAAAAAATTCGTGATAAAAAGTGATAAATGTTGTAGTAAAAATTAACCTTGTGGCAATAACTTCTTTTCTCGTGGTAAATTATTTTTTCTTACCACTTTTTATCCACAACAAAAAAATCGTGGCAACAAGTACTATTTTATTGCCACAAGCATTTTTGGTCCCAATAAATCACTTTTTGCCATGATCGTATGTCGTGGAACAAAAAATTGGTGGTAAAAACCCCAATTTCTTGTAGTGACTCAACCATACAAATTTTTTAAAATTATTTCAACTTACTACTATTCAACAATTAATATTTCAAGTCACCTCTTAATCCAAACAAGGTTACAATTTATCATTATCCATGCATAGGTGGCTACTAGATCATTTAGGCCTCATTGAGTCATTTGGTTATATCGATGCAATAAGTTTAAATGAATAATTTAAAAATAATAATGAAATAATTTGTGAATAATAGTTAAATGATTTGAATTAAAGTTTTATTAGATTTTGAGAAAAGAGACAGAAAGTTTTATAAAAAAAAATTATGAAGTTAAAAGAGGGTTAGAATATAATTTTTTAGTATTATTTTATTTTAAAATCTAAAAAATTCAAATTATTTTTTATATTTTATTCAAAAATTTAAAAACGTTATTATAATTACATAATAATTAGATGAAGAATTCAAACACTTGAAATTAAAAAATATTAGTTTTTGAATGATTTTCATATATTGACCAAATGAGATAAAATGATACTATTAATATGGTTTCAAAAGTTCGTAAAACCAACTAAGCCTACTTCTCAAACATGGCTGCTCGATTGACTTTTTGTCCGTTTTGTTAAGTTGAGATGAGTTTTGTTACTGATTAATCACTATTAATTAGTAGCATCTATTGTATATATATAGGAGGTAATTTAAATAAATTGACAAATTTATTTTTAAATGTACAAATAAGTCTGCTTAAAGAGAAATTGATAAATTTATTTAAATCATTTCATGTGTGTAATATAAGATGCTGCTGAATTGTAATTGATGTCAAAAAATTTTCATACAGATTGATGCGCTTTTTAATTGTCAAATTAAGATAAAATGAGATGAGATGAAATAAAATATGTTTGAAAAATAAACAAGACGTGTCCGCCAAGTTCAAAGAAATCTCCCCATCATGTCAAGACTCAAGATTATAACGTGTAGAGCAAAAATATAGAAGAAATATTAGTGGCACCTTTAGGCGTATAGCTATATACAAATATCAATTATATATTAAGAATATATAACATACAGAATTAAATTGATTTCTCTTATCAATTTAAAATTTTAAAATAAGTAATGATTTCACACAAAATTAACTTAGCAATATCTTATATTTGTAGTTACAAAAGCAACAATAGTAATTGTCTCCAACAAAGGAGAAACCAAAATGGAATAATCGGTTTAATTTTCTCTAGTGAAAATGAAGTACTTCTAGTAGCTAGTCAACTATAGCACTCTTATTGGATTGTCCATTACTAAATGATAGTTTTAGCTAATGTAACTTAAATTTTGACTTTTGACGATCATTCCATTCACATAAATTCTCACATTAAAATAATTATTTTTTTATAAAATCGAGACAAACTTTAAATACTAAATATGACCTCAAAATAATAGGGGTTGAACTTCTTGCTTTGAAGAGGGAAGAGCTAGCTGCTATTTGCAAAATACATGGAACCTTGCTTGAGAGGGAAATGTTTAGAGAAAGACCCCTTCCTGATGGCTAGGCTAATGCAATTGTTTTATTTACAAACTTCACTTTCACGATAAGCGTAGGATTTTTTTCAATAATTTTTTTATTTCTTTCTCTCTCGAATAATGTATCTTTCTCCAAAGACTGAAAACAGTAAATAAAAAAAAACATCAAATTGTACCATCTCTGTAATAGGTAAATGCCTTCTTAAATATGCCTAGGCTTTTCCCAGTTGTTCAATAGGCCCCCCGCGTAGTTCTTCTGAATTTCAAATAGTCCAAGATCTTCTGTTTTCGATTATCTAATAAATCATTTAATAAAATTAGATTATCTTTTCATTTATTTAAAAATTTTCACGTTGCTTTTCCGAACCAAATATGAATCTTTAATAAAATAATATAACAATATTTGGACTTGGACTATTCACATCAAATTTTTATATTAAATTATTCATTTATGAAGATATATATTAATGAGTAATTAATAATTTAAAATTTTTTATTATTAATAATGATTATTTAATTTTATTATTTTTTATCATTTTACCTATTTTATGTTAATTAATAAGTATATTATAATTAAATTATCAGTTCAAAAAACTAATTAGTAATTATATTTCATTTAAATTAAATTATTAATAAATTTAAGTTTGGCAAGAGAGAGAAACTAATAAAAAATTAATTAATAATTATATCCACATGGAACAAAATGAAAGCTGCGCCGGTAGTGCCTGAAAAGATAGTCTCATGTGTTCCGTCCCAAATATCCGCTAGTTTTCCACAGTCTCAAATATATAATACTTGTATATATTAATATATTAACATATTATAATAATTATAGTTAAATTATAATGTTATATGTATAAATTTATAATAATATTAGTATAATTAATTTAATATGTTAATATTAAATTATGACTATAACTACATTAGAGTATAACTTAATATTATAGTATATTACCAATGTATCATCACTAACATATAATATATTAGACTATTAGAAATATTACTAGTATAGTTATTACTTATAGTATAAGTATTAAGTTTATAACTATATATATTTAGATGAGATCAATGTATATTATTATATTCTTTAATGTATAACTATTAACTATAATATATAATACTAGTATATATTAATATATTAACATATTATAATAGTTATAGTATAAATTATAGTATATGTATAAGTTTATAATTGTATTAGTATAATTAACTTAATATATATGTTAATATTAAATCACTATAACTACATAACTAGGCTAGTATAGTTATTAGTTAAAATATAAGTACTAAGTGATCTATAACAAAGTAGCAATTAACATCATCGATTTAGTTATGATAAATTTTTTTTAATGGTTAATGTAATAACCCACATAGAATAGTTAGCTTAATTTTAGTATTTTTTTTTTTATTAATTTATGTGCCAAAATGATAGAAGAATGGAAAATTAGGGTGTTAGTACGTAATAACATAAACGGTGCTGTTTAGGATTCTTTTTACACAATTTATTATTCGTTCGTAGAAACGCCGCCGTTTAGGGTTCTCACATTCCCCATCCTCCATCCCGTCCAAGGATCCGTCACAGTCACTCGCCACCGTAGACTCGCAAATTAACCCTCCTTTCCATCCCGTCGCAACTCGCACCTTACATGATCTGGTTGAAGCGCCAGATTAGATCAATTACCAACGTGCCCCCACCCCCCCCCCTCTCCTCCCGGGGTTTCGTACCCTTCGATGAAGTTAAAATCTTCGCTCGCCCATCTTGATCACGTGATCATAATCGAGAGGAAAAAATCGGTTACGTAATGCTAGCTCCATCTATAGACTAGATCATAACAGCACTATATAAACCCACCATCCTCTTCCACAAAACACACATATCGATCGCCCCATATAGACCTTGAAAGATAAAATGAAGCTTGTTTCATGGATTCTCTTTTTCTCTTTCGTGTTTGCTGGAACCTCGGCAAAACATGATGCATATCGATATCCCGAAGGAGCATGCGGAGAGCAAGCTGGAGGTGCTCTGTGTCGGGATGGGTATTGTTGTAGCAAATGGGGGTGGTGTGGCGACTCGGAGGACTACTGTTCACCTGATCAGTGTCAGAGCCAATGCCCTTCTCCACCACCACCTCCCATCGTCCCACCCCCACCAGCAGGAGCATGCGGAGACCAAGCTGGAGGTGCTCTTTGTCCGGATGGGTATTGTTGTAGCAAATGGGGGTGGTGTGGTATCACGGAGGACTACTGTTCACCTGATCAGTGTCAGAGTCAATGCCCTTCTCCTTCTCCTCCTCCATCTCCCGTCGTCCCAACCCCACCTCCACCCCCAAGCCCTACACCCAGTGGCGACGACGTTAGCAGCATCATCACCTCGTCTCTTTTCGACAAACTGCTCCCATATAGGAACGATCCCAGATGTGAAGGTGCTCATAGTGGGTTCTACAGTTATAATGCTTTCCTTGCTGCCGCACGATCTTTTGCTGGCTTTGGCACCACTGGTGATGTTGATACGCGTAAAAGGGAGATTGCTGCTTTCTTGGCTCAAACCTCTCATGAAACCACAGGTTGGCTATTGTGTTTAATTAGCTAATTTCCACACAGATCAACTGATCATTATAATGATTGTCGTAAAATCTAAAACCAATGATGTCATTTTTTGTGTACGTAGGAGGGGCGGCAACTATACCAACTCGTCCATTTGCACGGGCATATTGCTATATTACGCAAATAAACAAACTCGACTATTGTATGCCCAGTGCAGAATGGCCATGCGTTTCAGGCAAACAATACTATGGCCGTGGAGCCATTCAACTTTCTTGGTATATCTCTCTGACTCTTAACAAACTAAGATGCTCTATGACTCTATGACATGCATATTAATTAGTTTTCTACTACAATATTATCTCTCTGCTTCTCGATCGGCATCACACTGCATGCAGCTATTTAGTCTTGTTAATTAAGCATTTGGGATAAGTGCAGAATTTACATCATGTCTGAAGTCCTGTTTGAGTCTTCCTAACTCTTGACCTTGTACTCTCCTCTATTTAATTAAACATTTTATTTATTAACTGGCTTACTCATTAAAAAAAAAAAAAAATTATAAGTGAAGAAAAGTATTAAGATATAAAATAATAAAATCTACTTATTTCCATCAATTTAAACTCTTAAAATAAGTGATGAGTTTACAAACTTCATAAAAAGGCTTAACTTCATATATGCTAATCATGACATAGATTAATTTGAGATATATCCTGATTTGGAATTTGATTGAAATTTTCAGGAACTACAATTATGGGCAAGCAGGTGAAGCCCTTGGATATGATCTCCTAAATAATCCGGATCTGGTAGCCACAGACCCGGTCCTATCGTTCAAGACAGCCATATGGTTTTGGATGACGGCGCAAGGAAACAAGCCATCCAGCCACGATGTTATAATAGGAAAATGGGTACCTTCTGCCGCCGACATATCTGCAGGTCGAGTTCCAGGCTACGGTGTCATCACCAACATAATCAACGGTGGGCTCGAATGCGGGCATGGTTACGATGTTAGAGTGGCTAATAGAATCGGGTTCTATACGACTTACTGTGACGAATTTGGAATAAGCTATGGCGACAACTTGGATTGCTATAACCAACGTCCTTTTGCTTACGGCGCTGCTATCCACATGCCTGTTAAATATTTAAGAAACCATACAATGTAATTGCAGGTTGCTAATTTTCTTGTGCGTCTAATGAGAAAGCTCCTAGCTAAAATTACATCTATGAATAAAGGTCTTTAGTGTAAAAGGTATTTTCTTCTGCCAAAAGTGAAGATTATGAATAAAAATATTAGAGATATCATCGCTCTTCTTTGAGAAAAATACTAAAGATCAACTGATAATATAGAATTGATTCATGACTATTATATATCTATATATTATATTTGTGCATGTCATGTGACTTGCATTATTTCTTGTAATTAATTTGCACTGCCAAAGATGTTCTTCGAATTACGTACATATATATAGTATAACCCTAGCTTTTAAATATATAATATATATGTGGGTGTTACATGCAGATATATATATATATATATATATATATATACACATATACACACATATATATAAATGCGCCGAATGGATAATTTCGGATGTCCTGATTGCAACGGGCATATATATATATATATAATATTATTGTAAGAATAAATATATAATATCTACACAATATTTTCTACCACATATTTTATAATTATATTTTATAATTATTTTAAAATAATTATTTTTGTACAGTAGTGATATTACTAATTTTATGAGTTATTTTATAAAAAATTCTTTAATTTAAAACATAATTTAGGCTTGGTAATTTAGATTGAGAGATTAGTTGAGATGAGTTTTAAAAATTGAATAAATATTATTGAAATATTATTATTTTTTAATATTATTATTGTTTTGAAATTTAAAATTACTGAATTGAGATTTGAAAAGTTGAATTGTTTATTATATTTTATATGAAAATTTAAAAAAATATAATAATAATTTTGAAATTAAACGCATCCCAACTCTCAATTTAAATCAAATCTAAGTAGTACTGTATTATGAAAAATAATGTGTTTATACTTTTCATATATATTTTTTTTCATGTCGTATTAATTCCGGGTGTCCTTGTCAATTTTGGATCATGTCCTTGTCAACGTGAGTGCGTAATGTGCTATCCTAGCTTGTGGCGCTATATATTTAACCGATTGCTGCATATTTAATGAAGATGCATGCATACAGGATCAGTCCACGGAATTAGAGGTAAACTGGCTTCCAATGGCAGACCTGAAGACAGCTATAATTACTGTATGAAAAATATTGAATTTTCTGCATCTTGTTGGCCCTTTATTAATGTCATCTATGTAAATTTATGTGTCTCTTCCTTTCATATTCCCAATATTTATTCACTTTCTTGAATATATAGACAGTCGTATCAGACTATATTATTGATGTGCAGTGATATCCTTACAATTTAATTACTATATTTTTACTATCTTAAATGTATTTATTTATTTTTATCATTTTCTTTAAAGTATTTTTTTAATATATTTGATCATTAAAAAAAGATTTAAAAATATATAATTTTACTAATAATCACTTCTTTAATTATTAAATAATTTTTTTTAATTTAATTTTTTTTAAATAATAAATAAATTGTAGACAAATTATAAGACTATTTTCCATTATTGATCGTGGCCCAGATCATTATAGCGGGCTGAAAATGACTTTTTTCTCACTTCTTGACTATTGTTCAACTTTTGTTATCATGAATAATCTTGTCCGGTTTGGATTGTAATGTATGTTGAACTCATCTCAAATTTATTATTATATTTTTATAAATTTTTATATAAAATATAATTTTTAATATAATTTTTTTAAATTTCATTACATATTTTTAAAATCTTAATATAATAATAATATTAAAAAAACAATATTTTATTTAACTTTTAAAATTTATTTCAACACACGTTTTATCTCCTCTCTCAAATAATTTTTGACCCGAGTATATGAAGGGATAAATTTGAAGAGCTAGAAGCCTATAATAGATATATACTTTGGTATGTCCTTGATTATCAACGTGGGTAATGTGACCATGTACTCCTGTACTATTCAACTGATTATTGCCAAAAGCTGGCAGCTGCATGCACGCGAAGATAGATATATATACTAGCTAGCTAGGTCGACAAGTGCCGGGACCTTAGGCGAAAACCCAGGGACAAGTAGAGTCATATTTAAAACATTATTATAAGATATAGTCTATAAATATATATTCAATTATATATACTCTCAGTTTATTAAAGATTATCATATTTTTATAAATATTAAGTTTTAACTATACGTTATTTTTATATTTAACAATACGTTATTCTATAATGTGATAAAAGATCTATATCTATAATCTAGAACTATGTAATAATTATTTATTATATAAAAACTAGTGAATAATAAATATATAAGTGTCCCCTATAGCCTAAGAATTGGAATAAGACTAGTACTGGACCACCGGTTTGATGTGCTAATTTTCTTAAGTCTCTATTCTTTTTCTACTTTATCTATTCTTTAGTGTTGCTTTTGGTTTGTCAATCAACATGGTGTGAATTAGTAATAAATTTTGTTTGTGTACAAGCTATTATATTTTATACTATGCGTGTATACAGAGTATTGATTGAGTTTTAGTCTCTCACAGTTGTAATCTTCATTCTTGGTGGGTGCTATTGATGGTGTTTGTTTTTCTGAAAAACAGGATTTCCATCAACAACCTTGAGATATAAAATGATAAGCTAGTATTGGTAAGCTTCTATTCCCTTCAATTCCTACCATCATTTACTTTAGATTTTTGTAATTTATGAGTGTTGATTAAATTCGAATGTGCTCCGCATATTTGAACTTTAAACTTGAATTTTTTTTCCTTTTAATTTTCTAAGTAATAGTAGTGAATTATCGTCTAAAAGAAGGAAACTTTAACCAATGCCTCATTATTAAACCCAAGAGTATGATACATATTTAAGTACGTAAATAAATATTTTTGTGAGGCACAATCAGGAATGTAATTATCAATTATTACATGCAACTCTTGTGGTCAGAAGGTTTCTGTTTTGGTTGGGGGCCGCATTCTACATTCTTAGTTGTTGATCTATATGCACTAATTATGTTTATTTCTTATTACATGACATATTTTATAACCCTTGTTGGAAATACACCTATTTAATTATTCACCCATTGCAGTTTTGGTGTGCTTTACTTCCATAGAAGAGGAGGAGAAAACAGCAACTAGCTTGGGATAAAACCATACTCATGAAACGAACTCCTCCATTTGGTCAGTTTCTTGACGTCTTTTGAGAATGTATTTTTTTTCCACTGGTAAATTATTTGGAAAGAGATTTTAGTGAATATTCTACTAAAGAATGTACATTGTGGTTGACTTTAAGAACTAAAAAAATGTACATGTTTGTAGCAATTAAGACAAATGAAGAAGGCATTCAGTTTTGAGAATAAGAGTTGAAGAAGACAGCTTCTTGGGGAAGATCACGACGTGCTTAGAAAATCCTAGTTATCATATATTAAAGTGGGAGGACACTTGTAAAATAATATATATTAATATATTGTGGGATGTTAACTTTCACTATATTATCATGAATTTCAATTTGAACTCTTTTCATTAATGTACGATGTTTGGAATATTTAAACCTTCAATTTATATACATATATTTAAATGATAAATTTATGATATTTTAATGTTTATTAAGAAATATAATTAGTCAGATATATCATGAATTAAAATGACGTTGAAAACAAATTGAATGGTTTAATTATCACAGCATTAAAAAAGAGAAAACAAACCTAAACATTTCTGGTGGTTTTGAATGTGCGATATTTGAAATGCTAAAGCGTATTTGTGGCGCTAAAACTACTAATGCGATATTTGAATGGATTGAAAGGTAATTTTTCCCACTCTTTAAAAATCGCGCCAGAATTTCTTTTTTTGACTCAACTAATGCGACGCCTCTCCATGTGAATTGAGCCTCAAATAAGCATTTCGGCGATTATGTTATTTTTTGCGGAGACTTTGACTCGCCGAAAATAGTGATTTCTCTTGTGGTGATTTTACGTCGACAACCAGCTACATTTTTCAATTAGTTGATTCATGATCAAATATAATTTTCTGTTTCACTTTTTTACTTTGGCTAGTGGAGTATTTTCATAATACTTCATACTATTGATTATTTATTGTTATTAGTCAATACTATTTAATATTCTATCATTATTTTAATTTATCATTATTCATGCATCAGTGGCACTTCTATGTCATTTAGGTCTCTTTTGGTTATATATAAAATAAGATGAGATCAAAACTTTTAAAAATAATAGTGAGATAATTTGTTAATAGTAGTGAAATGATTTGAGCTAAGATTTTTATAAGCTTTTAGAAAATAAGAGCGAAAAAGTTGAATTAAAAAATTATAAAGTTAAAAGAGGGTTAAATATATTTTTTTTAATTTTATTTTTGTTTGAGAATTTGACACTATAAAATATAACCTTATTTCTGCCGAAAATACCATAAAAAATCGCCGGAATTACTTAATTCCGGCTAAAGCAAGTCACCCTACAGTAACCGCTTATAGAGAGCCAAAAAAACGTTTTTTGGGTCACAGTTAACATTGATAATTATTTTTTCCTGCGACAAGATATCGCCGCAAACAAGTATAAAGTCGTCACAAAAAAACTAGTCAAAATAACAACCAGTTGTCGTCATATTTGTTTTTGCGGCGAATTGTTTGAAATTCTTTTTTTTCTATTTTGTGGTTTTTTCCACTGATATGATCTCTTTTATGATAGTTACTTGCTTGCTTATAAATTAAAAAATGTTAGATTTGGATAAATTTATATTTGCTTGCCGACATACATGTCAACATCATTCAAATATTTTCAATGTACATATTTGAAATTCACACTTTATAATCTTCAGTTTTACAGAATACAATCAAATATATCGCAATGGAATACTCTAACGATTTACAAGTTGAATTCTTTCTAACAATTGTTGTCTAGCTAACATCAAGTTGTCTTCATGAAAGCTTTCTTGCATATGCACTTGCGAAATGGCCACTAATTTTGTACGTGGTCTGCACTTTACAAAGAAATCTATCAACTAATATTCTATCAGAGAAGAGAGAACATATAAATAACACAAATATTAGGAAAGGAAGGAGATATATAAACCTCAAGTGACACCAGATCTAGCCTTCTTTTGGGAAGCCCCTCACCTGCTCCAGCCCAAAAAATAAATACCAACTCATATGGAAACAACTATATTGATGGGAAAAGAGAAGAGAGAAATGATACGTAGTACCAAAGGCTTAATTTTCAAAAGTGCTCCTAATGGAAACTACCGTCTACAATGTAATAAAAAGTTACAATTTAAGATTGCAAAATTCAAAGTCATCTCCTTTTACCTACTAAAAAAAAAATTTAAGATTACAAAAGACACAAAAGTTCACCTATTCTGAGAAGACAAATGGTATTAGCAAACTGTTGCCCAGATGACTAACACAAGAGGGGAGGTGAATTGGGTTATACTAAAAAATTAATACTTATAAACCAAATATACAATATAAAATATAACCAGAATATAAAGCAGCATGAAATATAAAGAGTAAGGGTAAGAAGAAGCAAACTCAATATTTTAACGAGGTTCAGCCCCACTGCCTACGTCCTCGCCTCAAGCTACCCATTGAGGATCCAAAATCTACTATTCAATCTCCTTCAGGTGGAGATAGAAACCTATTACACCTTTGAGCAATACCGCTCTAAAGAATCCGTGTAGAACACCCTCTACACTTCCAATCACCTCACATTTAGTGATTCAACTATTCTCCGTGTAGAACACTTTCTACACACACAAGGGTTATACACACCTTCTTACAAATACAAAAGCTGATAATGGGTAGGTTATCTAAATACACTCATCAATGAGTGAGATAAAAACAATACAATGCAACCTATATCTCTCTCACAATGAACAATGATTAAGACATAAAACTTAGAGAAGAGAGAACGAGAACTTTGAAAGAATGATGCAAAACTTAGGAATTGATGTGTAAGCTCTTGTTGTGATTTTTGTAAAACTCAAATAAGCTATTTATAGGCAAATGAGTCTTTATATTCAAATTTAAAAATGTTTACATGTCAAATAAGAGTACTATTCACTTTTCAAAAGATTCAAATAAACACATCTCCTTTTTATATTTGTCAAAGATAACTCCATTCATTTTAAAAAAAAAAAGTCAAACCTAATATTTTACTTTTCATACATGACAAAATAAGAATGATTTATTTTTCAAACCAAATCATTTTCTTTTTGCATATGTCAAAAAAACACAGAACTACCTTTCAAGATTTTCAAACAAATAATCTATTTTTTGTATTTGTCAAAAAAAACACACAACCACCCTTCAAGATTTTCAAACAACAAATGCACATATTAAAAATGACAATTAATCATCTTACAAATTCAAATCTTTATGCATATATGAAAAAAAAAATTCGAAATTAATATTTTAATAAAGTTATGCAAATGTAAAAAATGCAATTTGATATTTTATGAAAAAATAATAAGTTTAAGCTTTAATCCAATTTCAAATTTTAAGAGATGTATAAAATTACTCTATGAGCTTCATTTGTAGACTTGATCTTCTTTTTACTCATGCTTGATTTCTTGATATGCTTAGTTCTCTTCATGCGTAGACAACTTGAGCTTGAGTCTTAAATATTATTTGTTATCATCAAAATCTATACGTAGATACGAGACTTGAAATCTTGGGTTCAACACAGACGAAGATCATTTTTCTAAAATCAATTTTAGTAGCAGCCTTGACTAGGGTAAAAACAAAAAAAGGGAATGACCTGTTCATACACGTGCAGTTTAATAACCCCATTCTACCTACTCCAAAATTGTTATCAATTTAATAACCCTAAATTTCTTTTGAGACCAAAGGTATTAACCGTGAATGCCTTTTATTTTTTAATCCATCAGTTTGATTGATCTCATGCCTATATATTACTTAGTGTATATATATATATACACGTTTTGTATGTGAATATTAAGTCCTAATATATTACATTAATTAGGTCGATTAATATAAAATCAAAGTCATCTATGATTTCAGTCTCATCCTGGAATTCTTATTTGAGTCACTCAGGTGACTGTCCAGCTAGGATGTTAACCGACATCCAAATAGGCTATAATGAAGAAAGAGGAAAACTTCTGGAATAAAATATTGAGAATCCTAACCTCAAAGTTGCTGCCTACTATTGCAAAATTGGTATCTACACAAGCACTTGTTGCTGATCAGGTGACAGAAACTCCAAGGTGCATTCAATTAGCAACAAAGATATGGTCACGGTCTTTTCTCTTATCTGGAGCAGATGATCATGATCAGTCACAACTCACAAGAGAAGTTAGAAGAAGAACATGCATATTCAAGTTCAAAGAACTAAGGGAACTCGGAAAACAAATAAGTACATGCAGCTACAGATCTTCCAAACTTATGATTGAAACAGCAATATATAAAGTCTGAAAGCAGGGGGACATATAACTGCCGGTGCACCATTGTTGTGGCCTGGGGTCAAGAATCATAGAAAAATTGGGACATATAACTGCCGGTGCACCATTGTTGTGGCTTAGGGTCAAGAATCATAGAAAAATTCTCTGATCAGATCTTGGAATGCAAACCAAGTTAGTGGAGGAAGAAGAAGAAGAAGAAGAAACACAAAAAGTCTATGAAATCTCTTGTAGCCGAATAAGTGGATAAAAACAATAATAATAAATGGAGGTATTGAAATAATTGACAGAGTTCCATAAAGACCTTAGAAATTATGTACAGGCAGAAATTTCTGTGTCTTTAACACATTGAACTTGATTTGGTGGTTTAATCACACTTTCCACATTTCTTTTAGCTGTACAACAATTGGGAACCAATAGCTTCATGTGCATCAAATAATAATTTATGAAATTGGGAGGATGACAGGAATCTAGCTAGCTATACATGGTCTGAGCCTCCCTAGTTACATTGAGAGGAAATAGTGAACCCAAAAGTAGAGGATTACCTTCCAAACTTCTCAAATAGATTGGAAAGTGCTTGATAAACAATAGCAGCAACAGCAACAACAGCAGCAGGAGTAGGCAATGACCCAAGAAGTATATCTTTTCATTGCATGATACTACCTTCAAGAGAGCAACAAATAAATGCATCAGTAAAGTCAGATCCATGAACTCATCCAGTAGAATTTCAGAACCAATATAGTAAAGAGAGTATCTATCTAACTAAGATCAATTAATTACTAACTCGCTATAGAATTCTAAAAAAATTGACAGAAGAAGCAAAGTGAAGGAAGAACAGAAAACAAAAAGACCTTCTAACCCCCATTAAACTAAATTTGAAGACTTTTTTCAAAATACTTAGGTTTCTTGTTTGCGCCTTTAGTTTTCTATAAATTCATTTTCTGTTGGTTGGAGACCTTTGACTTACAAATCTGGTGCAGTGTCATAGTGAATGCGCATTTAAGCTAATTAAAAACTGAGCAAAATTGTCCTATTTCTGTCTACTTTTTCAAAAGAGAGCAGAGCAATTTACACATAATTTAATCTAAAATGGTAATTAGGGCCACCTAAAATTGACAAATCCATTCAACTATTTTTTCAATATTTTAACATGATAACTAGTATCCCAAAACAGCATTGATAAAAAAATCAAGCAAAAACTAGTAAGCTTTAAACTAGTTCCTACAGAACAAAGCTGCTATGATTCACAAGAAAGCAGAAGAAAAGAGGGCAATGGTTGAAGCTACTCTTAGGGAAGAAATTCTCAAGGTAGAGGAGATTGCTGCAAAATATCGAGTAACTGGTACCACTCCAAAAAAGCTGCAAGTCAGACTAAAGTCAGGCATATGCACTGTAAATTAGGGATCGATTAAAAAAAAAGAAAATTATAAAGTCACTATAGACGCTATGTAACACTGTATAACACGAAAATATGAAGAAAACTACAGAATTTAGGTTGAAAATAGGCTTGAAATTAGGGACACGTAAGGAATCGATTCCTTAGGACTCTGCAAATGGAAAACATTTCTCATGACCTAATGCAAACAAATCATAGTAATGAAAAACAAAATGGTTGTTCTATGTAGAGAGAAGAGGGGGTCACTGAGTGGCAGTTGGAGAGAGAGAGTGTGTTATGGACCTACTTGTATATGGTCTGTAATGGAGTACGAAATTCCAAATGCTATGATGAAATGTAGACAAAAGGGGCAACACAGAGAATGGGTATAAAATGGTTCATATTGTTAATTTACAAGCGACGTTTGTTACAATCGGGTCCATAACACAGAGAGCGAGAGAGAGAGAGAGAGAGAGAGAGAGAGAGAGAGAGAGAGAGAGAGAGAGAGAGAGAGATTGAGCCTAAAACGGTGAAGAGGAACTCACTAGTGTCGTCGAGGTGGCCAAAATGCGGCGAGAAGATAGCTGTGCAGGCAATGGAAACCACTGTGCCAAGCCGGAAGAGAGCGAGAAACAGAGAGAGTGAGCTATAGGAAGAGACTAAGAGGGAGAGATTGGGATGGGAAGACTAAGCTAGGTTTGGCAAGCAAACATTCTCCAACATTCTTTAACATTTTTTGCTACTATTCATTATTTTATTATTACTTTTTATCTATTTTTATTTTTATTCATTATTTTTTTATTACTATTCAATATTTTATTATTACTTTTCACCTATTTTTTATTATTATTTACAAATACTCTCAACATCCAACTGCAACCAATATCGCGAAAAATTAGGCGGCGTCAAATAAGTTTATATTGTATATTGCGTTTTAACTTATTCCAGCTAAATGTTTTAGTTGACAAAAAGAGATAAGTTGGATTGGCAAAAGCCGCTTTTTGCGATAAAATTTCTATAGCAAAAAATGAATGTAGTCCTAAATTCTATATTTTTTTGTAGTGTGAAAAAATTGAATTATTTTATGCATTTTATTTAGAAGTTTGAAAAAATTATAATGATTATATAATAATTAGATACAAAATTCGAAAATTTGAAATTGAAAACTACGTATTATATACACGTTAATTCACAATTTCCCGTCCAGACCAAAAATCTTATATATAGCTCTGGGAGGTAGTACTACTTCTCAAACATGGCTGCTCGACTAACTTTCCGTTTGTTTTGAGGAAGAAGTCTCAAAAGATTTGTCATTTCCATCTGAATACGTATATACACGTTAATTATTTCCATTCTAGAGTACTAGTTCGCCAAGTTCAGATAAATCTCTTCGCGTCAAGAGTACTACAACGTCGTACAGAGAAAAAAATAAAGAAGATCATCAAATGGTAGCACCTTTAGGCAAATAAATATATGAATGTTATGTTAATAATATAATATAAATAATTAAATGTATCTGATCTCATTGGCAACCTGCAGACAGGAATAATGTATATAAAATTAACGGAATAATATCTTATATTTGTGATTACAAAAGCAAAAGTACCACTGCGCAGTAGTAATTGTCCCCACCAAAGGAGATCAATTCAAGCCTGCAATTAGTATCATTTTTCTTTCTTAACAGTGTGGTAAATAGTTTTTATTAAGAAAAGAAATGATGCTGAGCATCAGATGTGAAATTCTCTTTTTATTCCTGTATGATTAAATATATTTAACAATTTTTATAATTAAATTTATTAAATATCAATCGTGTGAATATTTATAAATATGTAATAAATAAATTATCAAGCATAACACACCAATTGGTTATGAAGAGAAACTTTTTGAAGAATTTTTCAAAAGTAAAACCCTACGGGGCAACCAAATTCAGAAAAATCATTTTTATTGATTGAAATCAGTTTAAAAACAAGCTATTCAATTACAAAACCTTTGTCAATTGACTCTCTTACTTGACTGAACAAACGACCCGTTTATTCCTATCGCAGTAGTAACCAGAACTTCTAGCGATTTTTAATCTATGTCTTTCTTACTGGAACTTCCAGTGGTTGATTACGTACACCAATCAACGATCTTCTTAAACCTTGAGTAAGATCACACTCGCAAGTGTATAAAAATCACAAGGAAAATTCTCCACTAATTTTCCTCTCAAACGGCTCTCAAATATGTCTAAATATCAGCTCTGGCCGAAATCCCTTGTTAGGGTTACCATTTGACTTAATTTAAATAGATAATCCAAAAAGTGTTGTTGAAACGCATTTGCTGATAGGTCATCCTTCATCAGAATCTATCTGCTGACAAGTTACTAACAAGTTTCCGGATTTACTGCTGCAATTTAAATTTTGAATTTGTCTTATGATTTTATCATTCCAGATCTCGAAATTCACATTTTCAGCCTCTTTACCAGACTCCTAGACTTCTAAAAGGACTCAAAATGCTATGGATAAATTCCATAGTTTAAATTACATTTATTCAAAAATCAAAATTTATCCTATTTGAATTCAAATTCAACAATCCAAAAATTACAGCTTTAGAGATAAAATGAAATCTAATCCAAGCCAACAAAATCTGCATTAACAAGATGCTTGAGGAAATTCCTTAGAGAGAAATGATAGTTAATAAAATGTCTCTTTATTTTCTATATTATTCCTCAATGCATGCACAGATCAAGATTACAATATATAGGCAATTTTGCCATGACAGAATTCCCAACAATTTCACGCCAGCGCATAATTTCTGTTACGACAATAAGCTTCTTGATGATTACCTATTATTCTCCTGAAATATTCTCTCCCTTGTTTAGATTATTCTCTGAATGTGATCACAAGCGGCACCGCAGTGACAGTAGTGAGATTTGATCGAAGAAATCATGTAAACCTTGCTGATGACAAAGGCTAGTTGGTCATGATATCAACAATATGTTCTAATTTGCTTGATCAGATGAAAGATACTTGTAATGATTTAATTTGCAGCAACTCTTTTCCTTACAAAAAGATAGTCAAGCTCCACGTGTTTAGTATCTTGCTAGGGATGCCTTTCTCCATCCCTAGCCCCAACCATAATTCTACACCCAGTAACGACGATGTTAGCAACAATAATATCATCACCTGCCCTCTTTTCAACAAACTGCTGCTATATGAGTTTCTGCGACGCATTTGGATTAATTAGCTATGGTCACAACTTGGATTGCTATCATCAACATCCTACAGTGCTACTTCTATCCGCATGCACGATGCAGCGTGTAAAATATTTAAAAAGCCGTACAATGTAATTGCATGAGGTTGGCCTTTGTGTAAAAGGCATTCATCCACCTTATAAATAAATAAAACTAGAAGAACGACCGTCCTCTTTTCTATAAAATAAATGAAAAATCTATAATTGATATATATCTTTTGATTATAATAAATTGTTATTTAATGGCCACTTAATGAATTTTCTTGCTTATTCGTTAAATTTAATTATATTCGTCTGTCCATTTAAATTCTGAAATTATATGATTTCAATCGGCACAACCATGTTGTAGACAGGTAGGGTGCACCAAATGCCGGCCCATATGTATGGGTAATGGTTAAAAGAATATCTTCTAACAGGCCATGGTATTCTCTCACAAATAACATCCTCAAGTAGACATGTGTCACATAGGCCTCGCATTTGAGTAACCATATGATCGCACAATACAGAATAACTCATGGGAACAAAAGTTGTCCGAGCCTCTCTCGTGACTCTCTCTCTCTCTCTCTCTCGGGGCCTCCCTCCTAACCTTTGAGTCGAATACACCACCCTCAAATCAATGATCCTCTCAGCACATCATGTAAGACATATCTACAGATGCTAATTAACAGCCAAATTATATATCAAGTGCTAGAATTATGTAGAGAATTGTGCAAAGGAGATTTCGGCATGCAATGCTAGAGTTATGCAGAGGAGATTTCGACATAAACAGTGTTGTCTCTTCAATCATGATCAACCGTAGAAGGAAATGAGGCATAAAGGGAGGATCAAAAAACAAAACAAAAAGGTAAATGTAAATAAAAGCAAAAAAAGGTACATGCAGAAAACCCTAATCCTAGTTTGATAGTTTGGAGGCAATAATCGTTCGATAGAGACATTGTTGAGCAGGAGAGACTCTGATGCGCAACTCTAACTCCATAGACCTTTTAATACACTGAGTCATAAACATAAAATGATTCCACTTTGTAAACTACTTTTTTTTTTTTTTTATATATAGATTGTGCACTACTTGAATACACAGTTTTGTACCCAATCATATAATGAAATCAACGATGGTCTAGTTGCAGTGGTCTAGCAATAGGAAAAATAAAATTAATTGGGCACCAAATAAGGGAAGCGAAGAAACCAGATGAGGTGCCCCTTCCATTCAAATAAATTTTGTTTTTGATTGGAATCATGTGTGTTGATCCACATCTTTCTAAGATTTAAACGGTTCACATGGACTTCTTCTATTGGAAGGTATTAAGTGGTGTTTCACACCAGGTCCATTCCAAAGAGGAACTGAATAGTTAATACCACCATAAGACCAAAATGATAAAAGAATACTGATGTATTATTAAAATTTCATCTAAAATTTGGCATTTTCTATTATAATTTACACCTTTAAATTAAGATATGTTTTTTAAACTCTTACCATTTGAGACCGTGAAAATGATAATTTAGTAGCCGTTTGTTCTTCCACGTGAACCAAATGGAAGGCGCAATGCTTGAAAAGAGATGTTCCGTCCCAAATACATGCAAATTCTCAACCAAAAAGTGGGCCCAGATCGTACTTGCATGGACCTGTATGATGAAAGCAAGCCCAACCCAACACCCAATGGCGATATTAGTAGCCTCACAAGCTCGTCTCTTTTCCACTAACAGGTGGCCCGTGGGCAAATGCACTAGATGGTCCATATGCATGGCCCATGGGGATATTGCTTAATTTATTACGGAAAGAAACAAAAGAGACTATTGTACGTCCGGTACTACTGCTCGGCCATCCATGGGCTCTAGGCAAATATTACTATATATAGAAATGATATAGTTACTATCAATTTATAATTTTTTTATTTAATTTTATTTAATTTTTAATTTTATTTAGTGATTAAGAATGTGAATATTAATAAAATTATATTTTTTAAATTTTTTCTTAATAATTAAAAATATTTAAAAATACTTAAAAGAAAATAATAAAAAATAAAAAAATACTGTTACACTAATAAATTGTAAAAAAAAGGTAAAAACGATCATATGTGTATCATCCCTCTACTATATATGGCCACGAATATGGTTTTGGATGTGCAAACTACAATATCCAAAACAAACCATTGATCCCTTTGAAAATCGGTACATTCTAGTCGGATGAGTCTATTTTTATCTGATATGTTAGCATTAATTTATAATAAAAATAATTTTATAATCTGAAAAATTATATTAAACTACATTAATATGTAAAATTACTGGTTGCCACTGACCAAAAAGAAAAGAGTTTTCTAAATTTCTTCATGATGATGATGATCTCTACGTACCTCTCTCTATATGATCATCACCCTTGATTAAGTATAAGGTGTCGTGAAATACCATCCTAACTGAATAATCTTGGCCTTTGGAATATGCATGATTATGTCCTGTACTATTCAACTCCATATGAAAATATATAGGACAACTCGAACCGGGGACCAAGGGTGAAAACCAGAGACAATAATAGTGGTGCTCGTGCGAGCTATTAATTTAATAATACCTAATTGATCATCTAAAAATAATGTGATAAAAGTAGTACCATCTAGGAGTGTAAGAAGACCGAACTGGACCAGTGAATCGGACCAGACCCAGGTGAAATTCGGTCCGTCTGATCTGGTCCAAATTTTATATGGGTCAAAAATTTTCAGTCCGGTCTCGGTTCATGGGATTTCTCCCATTAAACCGGAACGGATTGAATACACATCCTTCTAAAATATATATATATATATGTATGTATCTAATATAAATAATAGTATACAAATTATAGTATTAATATTAATATAGATTAAGAGTGGTAGTATAACATATTAATATATAATATATAGTAATATACTCTTATAATATTAACATATAATAATTTATAGTAGTTGACTAGTTGTAGTATAAAAATATAAATTGTAATTTATCTATATAGATATTCTCTTAAGGATTAGTTTCTTTTTTTTTTTTGTTTATTTGGACTTTCAACTCTTAAGGACTCTTAAAACTTAAGAGTTTTTTTTTTTTTTTGGGTTTTTAAGGACTGTTTTTTCTTTTTTATTTAGATTATTTTTCTTTTGTCAATTGTTTTAAGAGTAATTTTTTTTTAATATTATTTGGCTTAAATCTGTAATATATAAGTAAATTGGGTTGAAAATAATTAAATTTGGACTAAAAATTATTTTTCATCATTATAGAATTTTAGATCAAATTTAGTCCAATAAAACATATTAGGTGCCCCTGGACCGGACCAGATCGCCCCTGAACCGAATTGGATCGGATCGGTATGGACCGAATAATAATTCGGTCCGGTCCAAGGTAGAAAATTTATTGGACCGAATGGAACCAGTCCATATTTTTCCTGGACCAGACTGGACCATTTACACCCTTAATACTATTTATCTATATATATAAGAATTATTTATAGAAAGATTAGTGAATAATAAATATAGGATTTTTTTATATATATAAAGCCCATGAAATTATTATTTGTCTCAAAAGTTTAAATTAATGAAAAAATGTAAATTTTTTATTTTATATCTTAGCACTTTCATTCATTTGTAGGTCAAACTTCTCTCTAGTTAATAGGCTTAACAAATAAAATATTTAATTAAATAGGGTTGAATGTAGAATAATTAAGGATCTCTATTCTAATTCTATATAAAAGATAGTTGTTTTTATTATTTTATATTTTTAACAAAGTCTAAGAATTGGAATAAGATCGTAGTGGTGCACGTGCCAGCTACTTTAAGCTAAATGGTGCATGTGGACCCCATGTCAATTACGAACCCTCACGGTGGGGGTCCATGCTCATGAATTTTCCTCCGTCTCTAGCTATGTATGCGCATTAATTTGAAAGGAAAATGATAGAGATATAACCTTTTTTATAATTATTTAGATAATTATATTTTAAATAAAGGATATTTTTACAAAATAACTTATAAAAGTAATATTATTTTATATAAATATCCTCATTTTAACATATGATTACAAAAATATTTATAAAAATAATTGTGCATCTATCGTTACTCTAATTGAAAATAGAAGGGAAGCAAACACATGCAACACATGCAGTTTAAGACACCACCTCTTTCGATCATGATTTATCAAACCTTTCGATATGTTTCTTTCTTTCTTTTTTTTTTTTTTTTTCTATTTTATCATTATCTATGCATTTGTGGCTGACACATCACGATTTAGATTTTTTTTAAAAAATTTAGATGATGAGAGAAATGGATACATAATTTGAGTTGATAAAGTTCATGGTTGACAAAGGAAATCCGTCATGATATTTATCATTATTGTTTGGGAAATGATATTTTTCATCTTAAATATTCTTGTTATCCCTAGCATAAGTGGCACAACTAAATGCGATATCACATGATGATCCCCAAACTTAAAAATAACAAATTGAATTTTAATAATGAACCATCGATCCCGGGTAATTTGATTAAAGCCTCGACATCAATCTCAACGAGCTCGTACGTCGTCATCTTTATGAATTTGGTTAAAGAATTTTGCTCTAATTCACCAGTAACGTCATCTCGGTTTAGGGAAAAAAAAAAACTATAAAAAAACTATCAATTTAGTCCTATTTGAGAATTGATCTGAACTTATCTCATCATAATTCAAGAAAAATAAACTTTCGTAACTAATTATTTGTAAGAAAAAGATTATTTACGACTAATTTTAACACTAAATAATTAATTCGTTAGAATTAACTGTTTACAAATAAACAGTTTTTTTATATTATAATATCATTAAATTTTTTTTCAAATTCTCACAAACTATATAAATAATTTAATTTTTTTAAATTTTAAGACAATAATAATATTAAAAAATAACATTCTAACAATATTCTATTTATTCTTCAACCTTTATCTAAGACTCAATTTGGAAATATACAGTTCAAATGAAACAAGATCATGAGATAGTTTTTAAAAAATTATATGTTTAAATAATGAGATAAAATAAGATAATTTTAAATTTTTAGAATTTGATAAAGAGGTGGATCCCACCAATGATCAGTGGATACCATCCAAACTAATTATGGCCCGGCTGCCCTTGGGTATATGCAACTGCAAGGGTCCAATGGACAAGTTTGAAGGGCAAGAATAGATAGTTTCGGACATCCTTAATTTGCCAACGTGGGTAGTGTGCATGATCTTGTATGTCCTGTACCATTCAACTTCATATGAAGATGTGTATATATAGGACAACTCGACCCGGGGACCATGGGTGAGAACCAGAGACAAGTATAGTTATATTTGAAAACTTATTATCTATATTCTTGAAATACAGATATTGTGATATTACTCTCAACTTCATAATGTACTTATATGATTCAAAATTAATTATATAAACATTAATTTTTAATAATACCTTATTCTATATGTAATGTGCTAAAAGTATAAATTACAACATACGAACCTCACTTAATTTCAACTCCAAATTCCACAGCTTGCACAAGGCCGCCGGTTTGCATCGGCTTTAATTTGATCTTAGTCTTTACATATATAATTAGCATATGTGGCATATAATATTATAACTATATATTCACCATCCGAATTTATTACAATTTTTATATAATTTCACACCAACCATTTCGTACATTTGGCATCTAAATAAGATAAAAACAATTTGCTTCCCCACCTTTTAGCAGTACGTTGCATGGTATTGATCTCTGTAGAATTCTGTCCTTATAAGGGGGTGTGCACAATGTACAGATAAAAAATGATAAATAATAATTTTCTTCCGCATTAGATCTCGCAAACGAGAATTTGGCCTTTTGTTCTTCTACGTGAACAAAATGAAAGCTGCGCACAACGTTTCGTCCCATATACCTGAAAGTTTTCTACCACAAAAGTGGGCCGACCGTATCGACGTACAGGGGCCTCAACGATTGAATCAAGTCCAGTCCCAACACTCATGGGAGATATTAGCAGCATCATAAGCTCATCTCTTTCTTCTCCAATTAGAGCTATAAATAAATTAGGCTATTCGACTGTTCGATATTCACTCGATTAAACTCAAATCGAACTTAACTAATAAAAAAAAAAAACTCGCTCGTAAAAGCAGATATCCGCTCGACTCGGCTAAGACTCGTTAAAACTCGCTCGTTTATGTTCGACTCGATTAAAATTCATTTATATATTGATAAATATATACACATATATATGTTATATATATGTATTGCTAATAATATAAGTATAGCATTTTTATAATTAAATATGTAATATGTAATCCTATTACTTATATCTATATGATGAATCTACTTCATAGTTATGTTTTATAATTTGTACAGTAATTAGTCTATAAAATTTAATAATTTTATATATTAGTACGTGAGAAGCATGTGAAATACGTATATATTATTATATTATGTGTATTTATTAATAATATATAAGCATATAATATATTATTATAATGAATAAATATCAATTAGTTAGACATTAAATATTAATTTTTTATTAAATATTTATTTATTTAATTTTAAATTTCATTCAAAAAATTAAAAAAAAACAATCGAGCTGGAGCTCAAGCTCGAGTTGAAAATTTAGTTTATCGAGTCGAACTCGAACAAAAAAAATAAAAACTCGAGCTCGGGCTCAAGTTTGAGCTCGAATATTTTAAGTCGAGCTCGAGTTCGGCAAACCAAAACTTGGCTCAATTACAACCCTATCTCCAATCGATGGCTCATGGGCAACTTTATAGCCAGATGGTCCATATGCATGGGGCATTGGAGTCGGATATACAAAAAGCCTACATTTAGTCGCCTGGTGTAAGCATGAGCTGACGTGGAAAAAATCAAACACATCTCTCTCTCTCTCTCTCTGCGTTTCCACTTTCCATTCCTCCCTCTCTTAAAGCTAAAGACCATTCGAAGTGCTTCCCTCCCTCATTGTCAGGATGAAAGTATGAGACAACCTACACGAAGCCGCCTTCGAAACGTCATTCTCTCAGTTTTGTCTCCCATTGAAGCCTCCTTCCCTTTGTCATCCTCCCTTTGTCATCATGTTTTTCTTTCCATGAAACCTTACTTTTTGGTTGCCTGTAACCCTTCTTTAGGATAGATCCCAAACCCTAACCCTAGCCCGCCCCTTTCCCTTCATCCCAAATGAAACCCTCATCCTAACCTAGCCCCTTCCCCTTCACCCCGAAACCCCAACCTTAAAAGAAGTTCAAAGTGAAAAAAATATGATTTTCCATATATATTACACTTCTTTGTTTGGTTTTTTTTTTTATAATTGTAAATTGGATTCAATTTTCGTCAATTCCATGCTCCATTTCCTTTCAAATGCTTAATTTAGAAGCATCTAAATATTCTAAATTGCTTGGTTAGCAACTTCTAGCTAAGTGCTTGGTTAGCTCAAAGGCATGATATGTTGTGCTATGGGCAAATATATATATATATATATATATATATGTATATATATTTATATATATGCTATTCCGCTCCTTAAATCAAGATGATGAAATTTATTTGATTAGATCATTTAATTTCATTTGCATTTCTTGGTATGTAACATTTTGGTGACGTGTTGACATTATCATTGTGCAGAGCCATGCTTGTTGCAACAATTTCGATTCATCATCTTGTGATTGTATGTAACATCGACCCAACCCATTTTTTTTTCTTTTTCCAAATTAATTGATTTATATATATATATATATATATATATATTTATTTTAAAATAAGTTTTAAGATAAAGATTTTATTTGCTACTCTCTTAGCCGTATTTTCTCTCTCTTAAATTTGATCATTTTTTTTTTCTTAACAAATCACGTCATCTTGATCATTATCCAAAACCAAACTTTATTTCAAGCCCATAGCACTTGGCATATCTTCGTATATCAAAAACTCTCTTGGTTTTGAATTAACATCTAAATTCTAATTTCTAAAGCATATGCAAACCAAAGCCTCCTTCCTCTGATTTTCCTATTTAAAATCAATACAAATTTCAACTCAAACATTCAAACTCAATCCTTATTATTCATTATCCGAAACATATTCCAACTCAAACTCTTATAGAAATATTTTAGAAACCATAGTCTCACATAGCATTATCTCATTCAGAGAATAATTCACAACTGAATCTTCTGTCATCATCCCCATTCGAAACCAACTCCGACTCATACTTCAACTTTAAACTCAAACGCTTCAAAACCCAATCTCCTATCATATTTCAAGCATAGTTTTCTCATCACTCAAGTTTTTCTTTTCATCTTCATCTATAAATACATGCATGCATGAAGAAATAAGCCACCAGACCCCTCTCGCACCCCACGGAAAGCTCATGGCCTCTCCCCTTCCTCCATCGATACCTTAGGACACTCCCCACCACCACCCCTCAATGCAGCCTTACTTCCACCCTGCCATGCATGTGAAGCTCCACCATAGCTAGTCACCGAAATACCACCATAAGTCCCATGTTTTAGCCCACCTAAAATAGAGCAAGATTGTTAGTGCTCTTCCCATTTGAAACCACCCCACAACACCAAACTCTTCACGCCGCTAGCCACCACCTCGTAGGAGCACAACCAAACTGCACAAAAAACGTTGGTGGTGTCAGGTCAATCATCCCCTCACGGCAAGCCACGCAACTCTCTATCACCTTTTTTTTTCTTAGTTTTCGGATCCTCTCTAAACTTTCCTTCCCTCTCAGTCGCGCCACTTTTCGAGGAACCCAGTGGCGACTCCGACTAGGCACCCTGTACTTTTTCGAAATACCCAGTGGTGCCTTCATAAACCTTGGTGAGTGTCTCCCTTACTGTCGCATGAGTCATGGTCTCATATTGTAGACCTTAGTCTGTGATTTCTAGCCTCTTCACGTAAACTCGTTTTAATTTGTCATGTAAATGCCTTTTAATTCCTTTTTGTCGAGCCCTAACTTTTCTTTCTAAGACTCTTGCATTAGTGATCGCTTCGGGCCTTAAATCCATTCCAACCTAGTGTTTATTTTGAATATTTTGTGTCAATATCAGAAATTGTTTTGGGTCTCCCTATAGTTTTTAAAGGGTTTTAAAGTTTTTTTTTTAAAGTATATTTTAATCTTTTATTAAATTATTTATTTGATATGATTTTATGTAATTAGAAATACTACGACATGATTTATCTAGAAAGTTAGTGACAATTAGTGTCTCATATAGGTACGAGTAGTGCTGTAAACGAGCCGAGTTTTAACTTGCCGAACTCGAGCTCAACTCAAAATATTTGAGCTCAAGCCCGAGCTTGAGTTTTTATTTATTATTTGTTCGAGCTCGACTCAATAAACCAAACTTCTAACTCGAGTTCCAACTCGAGTTCAAGCTTGAGTGAAATGATGAAGACGCGGACATAAATGAGATGAACCATATGTTAGATGACGTCTGGGCAGGCACATTTGTTTATATTCCTCAAGACAGCAAGCACTCCATTGCCGACTGACCATCAATACCAAGCACATTCCGTAACTCATCTTTTGACTTGCTACTAGAGGATGCCCAATCTTCATGCTTGCGTCAAGTACATTTCCTAACACACCGAGCTTCGTGCTTGCGTCTTATGCGATCAAGTAAGCCTCGCGCCATGTCCAAGCTCTGCCCTCACATCTTATGTTGTTGAGTTCATCTCTTGTCACGTTGAAGCTCCTTACTTGCATCTTATATAGTCGAGTATGCCTTCTGCCACACTTGAGCTTTACATTCGCATCTTACAAAGTTGAGCACACCTCCCAACTATCCACTCAAAATTTTTTATCATTTAACACTAGTGAAACAGATAACTAGGAGCCCACCATCGGAATTTATTTCTCTACAAATACATATTTTATAGTTAAAAGATAAGTAATGTGTTTGACAACTAATTCAAGGAAAATTTTGGATATTGTTTTGGGGGGGACCTCCGAGAGGAAAGAAAATTTCTCGAAGCAACATTAAAAATGAAGTTCTAATTGTTGGAAATAGCCAAGAACTCAAGATTTTCTTGGTACAAATAGCCTTAAGAATCAAAGGCAACTGGAATAGGCAAAATATACCAGTCCCAGAAGAGCCCAATCCTAAGAGGGAGGTCCCATCACTAGAAGATAAAGGAAGAGAAATGAAGGGTACTGCAAGAAAACTATTTATCTATAGCTAACTATTTATTGGCAAAATGACTATTTCCTACTAAAATGAGTTTATTTTTATAATAAATAGTCATTTTTACCGTCAATAATCCATCACGGATACTCGTGCTTCTTATAGTAGGGGAGACAAAAAGGAGACGAGAGAAATGAAGATGTCAAGATAAAGGGACGTGGAAAAAAAATGAGAAAGTAGAGAAAAGAAAGGATGTTAGACACATGGAAAGATGGTCACTCCTAACCTCCTTAGGACACACGAAAAGAGATGCCGGTACATAAAAAGAGTTGCATGTGAAAATATGTGACATATATATAAAACGGAACTAAGGGTGTAAGAAAAAATCGAAAAATTAGATTGGACCGGTCCAAACTAGTGAAATTGGTTTGGTTTTGAGTCGATATCGGTCCGGAATTGGTTCTTATTATGTTAAAACCGGTAGGTGTCAATCTGATTTCAGTTCTAAGCATTTTTAGAACCGAACCAGACTAGGCTGGTCTGGTTCAATATAATATATATTTTAAATTAATTTTTTTGATATTGTATGTAATATAAAATAATATTTTTTATATTATATAAAATATTTTATACATTAATATATACTGTAAATTAGTTACAATTTATATTTTATAGCCTAACACTAATTGTCTAATACTATATTACTATTAGTAATATACTTTAAATTTATGTATAAATTACTATACTAAATAATTACATATGAAACAATGATATAATTATAAAAAATTAAATTTATTATAACAAATACTAATATATACTTATTCTAATCACCATAACTAATACTAATATATATACTAATAGTATAATAGACTAATTTAAAATCAAAAAATTAGATCGAACTGGACCAGAACTGATTAAATCAGTACTACTAATTTTGAGAATTATCGATGCGTAATCGATTTTAAAAAATACAAAATCGATAATACCATTTCAATTCTAAATTTTGTTTAAAATCAGATTAAAATGAATCAGTTACATCTTTAAAGGAATCGACCAGACTTCTCCAATGAGAGTTTTTCTACTTTGCCTTCTTCTTCAACTTCTTTTACCTCAAACAAGAGCTCCAATAAGAACATATTTGACAGCAAATATTTTCAAGATTTTTATTGCATAATAAAAAATGAAAAATTATAATTAGGAATTATAAATAAACTTATTATAATGAATATTCCCGGCCTAAAAATTCAATAAACGTAAACTCCATGCAGAATTACAAAATTCTATATTTTTATGATTTATCACTCTCTCTTACGTTCTCAATATTTATTCACCATTTTGAACATGTATAGACAGTCGTATCGGACACGCTGGAGATTTCAGACCATATCAGGCCCCGCTCAATCGTGGTCCAGATTATCTTAACAGCGGAGAATGATTTTTTTTTTTTCACTTCTCGACTGTTGTGCAACTTTTGTCATCATGAACAACCCTAATTGAATAATTTTCTGCCTTTGGGTACATCGAAGGGATCAAATTCTTATCATGTCCTTAATTACCAACGTGGGTGATGTGATCCGGTACTATTTAACTGATTATCAACAGCATCTGGTAGCTGCATGCGCGTGAAGATAGATGTAAATACTAGCTGCCAACAAGGAAAAAAAAAAAAAATGTATATACTAGCTAGCTAGGTCGACAAGTCCCGCCGCGGGGACTTTCGGCGAAAACTAGAGACAAGTAGTCACATTTTAAAAACAATTAGATATATAGTCTATAAATTACATATATTATATATGCGATATATACTCTCAATTTATTAAAAAGTATCATATTTTCAAAATTATTTATATAGATACTAAGTTTTAACATTGCGTTATTCGATCTAGAATGTGTTAAAAGATCTATATATCTATACTCTAGAACTATGTAATAATTATTTATTGTAGAAAAATTAGTGAATAATAAATCATGAGAAATGTTTATTGAACTCATTATAGATAGATGATTTGACCCATTTTTTTTTCTTTTTACTTAGTAATTAAGAAAGTAAATACTATTAAATATATGTATTTTTTATTAAAAAAAATTTTATTAAAAAAAAGTAATTAAATGTTTTAAAAAAATATTTAAAAAAAAAAACAGATCAGAACGATCTAGAATCGGTCAATAGCACTACCCATAATAAATATACGAATATCCCTATAGCCTAGATGATCAAATATTGGAATAAGACTAGTGGACCAGTACCGATGCATGATGTGCCCGCGTGCCAGCTAATTTAAGGTCAATCGTGCATCATGTGGGTCCTTATATCAAGTACGAGCATGGAAAAACAAGATTCGAAGAGTGGTCCATATGTATATGTGCCCGCAGCTCCTTTAAAATGGTACTGTGGACCCTATATCAATGGCGACTCACCACGGTGTTCCATTCCCCTAGATGCGACACAGGATAGCAACATTTTACGTCGACCCTACCTACCTCTTTCATGACTTTCACGTTTCTGTATCCAAACCTAATTTTCAGTTGGAAAGTGATACCCACGTAATATAATTATATAATATATTTTATAGTAAAAATTAAATAAAAAATAATTTTATGAAATATTTGATACAAATATAATACTTTATAGATTATCCTTCATTTAATACTTGTTATAAAATGTATTGTATATTTATATTATGTGTATATCATTTTCCTTTTCAATTTCAATTTTTTACTTATAGTGTGTGGCATTATTGGTATGGTTTCAAAAACTAAGCCTAAGAATTCACAATTTCAGGTCGAGACCAATTAAAACTCTAATAGCTCTCGGAATTAATACTACTTCTCAAACATGCATAGCTACTCGAATGACTTTCCATCCGTATGTTTTGAGGAAGGAGTAGTTTCAGAATATTTGCCGTCTCCATCTGAATACATATATACAAGTTGATGCGTTTTCTAATATTCTAGTGTCCACTGAGTTCAGATAAATCTCCTCGTCATCATGTCAAGACTCAAGACTAAAACATACAGAAAAAATCTAAAGAAGAAATATTAGTGGCACCTTTAGGCACATAGTTGTACGCAAAGAATTAATTTTCTATCTGGATCGGCTGTATTATTGGATAATACAGCCGGTCACTCACTTAACGCCACATAGGCGTCTCACACAAGATGTTGTGGTCATCAACCACATTTGAACCAACCCACCCCTTGTTGAGCAACGAAATCCTCGAAAACCCTCTACCCCAACCTTGCCGGAGAAAAGTTTTCTCAGTTACCAAACACGGCCCAACAATTTTAAAAGGAAAAAATTCAGCCATGTGCACCCATTTCTCGATGCATTGAGAAATAGAAAAATAAAATTGCAAAATCAATTAGAACGGACAGCAAAGTGAAGCTTACTTTAGAATCTGGATACTTTACATGGATTAAATTGCATCATTATCTCCATGAAAAAACACTAACGAAAACTCTAACTCTAACTCCAACAGTTTCGATTCTATCAAGTCGCTGGCATTCTTTATTCTCCCACTACAAGAAAATTGATATATTGCGACATTTTTATAGCAACCAAATAGGCAGTTGTGACATTTTTATGTCTCAAATAGTCTATCTAGCTGCTATAAAAATGCCACAACATGTCAGTTTTCTTGTAGTGTCCATGGTCTACTCCTCCACACTTGTCTGCCCAACCCCTGTTCGTGACCCGATTGAATTTGCACTACTACCATTGCCGCGACTTTGTTATTCTATTACTCAGTTTTTGCATTTTTCATTTTACTTAGCATTATCGTCCATTCTTCTTCTTTGTAGGTGATTTTGGGATTTTGGGAGCAAAACAAATGAATTTCTTATGTTTTATCTCTATCATATGAAACTGGTTTTAGAGAGAATTTGGTGAGCGTAACGATGTGTTTTCATTTTAGTTAGAGGTTGTAAAAGCCCTGTGTGCAGCCCGTTCGGACCAAAGTGGAACACATGCAAATATCAACCATATATCAAGAATATAATATAAATAATTAAATTTATTCTTTTATTAATTTAAAATTTTAAAATAAATAATGATTTCACACAAAATTAAGGTTCGTATTAATATCTCATATTTGTGATGACAAAAGCAGCAGTAGTAATTGTTTTTATTAACAAAGGAGAGGTGACGCTGGGATGCGGTCAGGCTGCACTCTAGCATCATTGCAATTTCTTAATCTTCTACAAAAATATAATAAAAAATATAATAAAAATAATAATATTTAGAAAACATAATAAAAAACATAATAAAATAATAAAATAAAGAAAACATAATAAAAAATATAATAAAAAATACAATAAAAAATAAAATGAAGATGAATTTTTTAAGGTAATTTGACCTCACCCAATTTGTGCCGCCGCCGCCGTCGGTGGGCGATACCGCCCAATCCATAGAAGTCGGAGGGAGTCGACAACCCCACCCCTGCGACGATAAGCCCCGATAACTTTAAACCCGTTTCGAATCTGGATTGAGACTGCAAAAGGGAGAAGTTCGGTCAACCCCCAGATTCCTCGACAAAGGAGAAGCCAAAATAAAATAGAGAGCATCTTTTGATCAGCCAGCCTATTAGAATCTGACACATCAACGCTTTCATCCAGAGATCATACACTGCAACATACCTGAACATCCCTCAAAGCCCTTGTCTTCCTAGAACAGTCCCCCACATCCAAGAAAACGCAGCAAAACTCGCACCAGAGAAGCAAAAATCACAAGAAATATATTCGGTCCGTGAACAGCAAAAATGGTAAGAAAAGGCAGTAAAAATGGCACCTGAACAGACCCCCCCAAAGCCCCAGTCTCCTTGCTGTTGCGGTCGCCCTCCCCGTCGCCGTTGCCGTGAATCCTTGCGAAACCAGCGTTGATCGTCGCCCATAAATATCAGTTGATTCGTATTCTTTTTCAGTACGTAACTAATCAATGGTCCACATTTCAAATTCTTGTATTGATCTTTTAAACTTCGAAGTCCTCTTCTTGATTCAATCTAATTAAATTGCCAATTTGTTGAGGCATCGCATATTCAAAATCATTGCAAGGAAGATCTAGATATTAAAAGAAACATATATATGGCAATTTTGTTGATGAAAATTCTTTAGAAAACTAAGCAAGAGACGTTTTTCTTAAAACATAAAAAAATAAATATATACATATCTTGCTGGACATTTGGAAGATTAAGATCGACACCTAGAAAGAAGTCAAATATAAATGGCTATATATGCTCAAACTAACAGGAGATAAATGAAGAGCTGAGAATAACGATTTTTTGAACTTGTTTTAGATGAGATCACTTTAACTTCTTGCTGTAACCTTATACCAGACACGATACATGATTTCTATTTTATTGATGCCTACTAAGAATCCAATATCATCCTTTTGCCGTTTGAATAAAAGGGAAAGACCAAATCGCTTAGTTGCCGCGCCGTCGAGTTCAAATTGTTGAACAATTACCAGCAAGAGGGGTTTCCCGTCATCGAGTTCACAGCGTTGAGAAATTACCGCCGTCGAGTTCATGGTTTTGTCCAGCAAGAACTCCATTTGAGTAGAACATGAGTATAATTTCATATGATTGAAGATGACAATCATTTTTATATATGTGTGTGCCTACGTGATTTCGGATCTGAGTAATTTCTCTAGGTGCGATTTCTTGACTCCAGAGAAAAAAAAGAGTAATGTTATGTATAGTTGTGAAATTGTAAATGGTGTATAATCATTTTTAAAAAAAATTAATTTTTTTTACATTAATTATATATATTCATTTTATTTTAAAATAATTCATGATTATATCTATCAATTATTTCTTGAAAGAAAATAGGTTGGCTTTGGATCCTTTAAGGCTTGAGGGTTCCCGTGGAGGGGGGGAGGTTTGTTCAACTGTGTCTAGGTGTATAATAAATAAAAATAGGTTGGCTTAGTTGAGGTGTCACATTATTATTAGTTGGATGGTCTTCCTTAAAGATCGGATTGTCTTAAAGCTAATGCAACCTGGCCCTGTCTAATGGAACAAGATGAAAGCCTGCAGGCCGGTAGTGCCTGAAAAGATAGTCTCAAGACTCTCATGTGTTGCGCCCAAATATCCGCCGGTTTTCCACGGTTCCACCACAAAAGTGAGCCGGCAGGATCGTACGTACGTGGTCGTCAACGACAAAATGAATCGTATGTACGTGGTCCTCAACGATGAAATGGATCGTACGTACGCCTGGCTTCGTCCCCTTCGATGAAGTTAAACTCCGCGACCGTCCATCTAATTGTCACGTGATCATAATCAAGGGAAAAAAAAGGAACGTTATATTTTGAAAAATAGTAAAATTTATTATTAAAAAATTTATTATTTTTATATGAATCTAATATTTATTTATTTTTTTAAAAACATTTACAAAGATATTTATGCACTAATGCTAGCTCCATCCTATAGACCAGATCATAACAGTATATAAACCCACCATCCTCTCCCACAAAACATGCATATAATATATACATCAATCACCCCATTTGTATACCTTGAAAGAGAAAAATGAAGCTTGTTTCATGGATTCTCTTTCTCGCTTTCTTGTTTGCTGAAGGTGCTGTTCTAAGTCAGAGCCAAGTCCCTTCATCTCCTCCTCCACCCCCACCTCCAGAACCCGAAGGATCATGCGGACCCCAACATAATAATAAAACTTGTCCATTGGAAGGCACATGCTGTGATAAGTGGGGGTGGTGTGGCTGGGGGGAGGATTACTGTTCACCTGAGAACTGTCAGAGCCAATGCCCTTCTCCACCCCCACCTCCACCTCCACCACCACCTCCACCTCCACCTCCACCTCCAGAACCCGAAGGATCATGCGGACCCCAACATAATAACAAAACTTGTCCATTGGAAGGCACATGCTGTGATAAGTGGGGGTGGTGTGGCTGGGGGGAGGATTACTGTTCACCTGAAAATTGTGAGAGCCAATGCCCTTCTCCATCCCCAGCCCCAGCCCCAAACCCTACACCCAGTGACGACGATGTTAGCAACAATAATATCATCACCTTCTCTCTTTTCGACAAACTGCTGTCATATGAGTTTCTGCGACGCATTTGGATTAATTAGCTATGGTCACAACCTGGATTGCTATCGTCAACGTCCTTTTGGCTACAGTCCTACTGCTATCCGTATGCATGGTAAAATATTTAAAAACCGTATAATGTAATTGCAGGTTGATTTTCTTGTACGTCTAATGAGAAAGCTCCCAAAATTACATATATGAATAAAGGTTTTTGGTGTAAAAGGTATCGATCTTCTTCCAAAAGTGAAGATTATGAATAAAACTAAAGATATCATCGCTCTTGATCTTTGAGAAAAATAATTATAAAGAACTGATTTAGAAGATTCATGACTATTATAATATAATATATTATTTGTGTCATGTGATTCACATTATTTCTTGTTTGCACTGCCAAAGAGGTTCTTCGAATTACGTACACAACCCTTTTAAATAATAGATATCTATAGGGAATCATACAAAGTTGATCTTATATGCAAGGAATGGATAATTGCAGATAACCTAATTGTCAACTGGCATAATATTGTAAGAGTATGTAATGATATCTACACAATATTTTTCATAGCATATTTTATAATAATAATATTTTTGTAAAGTAGAGATATTAATCTTTATGAGTTATTTAATAAAAACATTCTTCATCAATTTAAAACAAAATTAAGTAGTGTATTATGAAAAATAATCATGTGTATTTTTTTTTTTTTTTTCGTGCCGTGTTGATTTCGACTGTCCCCGTCAATTTTGGATGTCCTTGTCAACGTGAATAATGTGCTATCCTAGCTGTGCTATATATTCAACCGTTTGCTGCTTATGAATTAATTATAAGATGCATACAGCAGGATCAGTCCAGGGAACAGGCCGTAAGGCTTCCAATGGGAGATCACCTGATTACAGCAATAATTACTGTACAAAAATTATTAAATTTTCTGCATCTTGTTATAATAGGATATATATATATATATATTTAGAAGAGCCGATAGACACACACATAATAGTCTCGTTCCAAATTTATTAATATACCCTTATTTTTTACGAAAAAATACCATAATTATAAGTCGGAAGATTACAAATAAACAATAAAACTTCCCCAAATACAAACCAACAAACTTAAAGCAAGTAACACACTAAACTTTATTGTTCCGAGCAAAACAAAATGTGTTTACTTATTTGACCATAAAACCTATACACAATATACCCAGAACCCACCAATCAAAGAATAAATAAAATACTAAAACATGCCTATGAGAATATACAGCATTACTTAACACCAAAAATACCTCCTCTTATTTATTTCGGAGATACGGCATGCCTAACTTATCTAACCGCAGCATACCTGATAGTACCCCATTTAAAACCGCCCTAGATCATGCATTGACACCGCTAGTGGAAGGTCAGGACAGTCACTTGGCTAGCCTGCATGCATGCCTTGGCTCAGGCCTTGACATGCAGCAAGCAACCATGGAGGCTACTGGCCACGCACAGCTCATGCGCCCAGACCGCCAGCTTGGGCCATTCATGACCATCACCCCGGCACTCAGCCCGAGCCATGCAAGACCACCGCCCAAGCCACCTGACTGGGCCACACTACCACAGCACGGCATCACCCGGGACACATCATCAAGTTTAGGCATGTCACCATGTCATGCACACTATCAGATGCCATGCAGCCAGGCGCCATGCAGACAACCATCCGTGGGCCATGCCATGCCACAGGCCACAACATGCCACGGCCCATCATCATTGGCGCCACATTTGCTTATTTATGTATTTATTTTATTTATTTATGCATTTGGTTATTTTAGTAATTATCTTATTTTGCTAGGGACCTTTTGGGGGTTTCCAATTTGTTAAACTCTATAAATAGGATCTCTAGATTTTCATTTCACATCTTTTGACAATTTGAGAATTAGACTTTTGCTCTTGGAAAAGAGTTAGGCCGGCCACAAGCCTTGTGGTTTGGATTTCGGTGCTTAGCACTTGGACTTCCCTAGGGTGCAATTCGTGAATCCCTTTGGAAGAGGATCATCGTGCAATTCGTGAATCGGTGATCCACATCTATCCTTTTATTTGTTTTTTATTTTTATTTATAAAAATCTTGAGGTAATTCATAAAAAGAGTTTTGGTTTTGGAGTGAGTTGTGTTGAGTGATTTTCATGTTTTTGTGTTCTTGAGTGATTTGTTGATTGTTGAGTGATTTTGTGTTTGTGAGGCCAAATCTACACCACTTGTGGATTTGAGAATTTGTGTGTGTGTCCATAGAGGAATTCGAAATCCTCCTCCATTGGGAAATTCGGATTGCTCATGTGAGTGAGAGTGAGTGTGTGATTGATTGAAGGAAGTTGAAGACTTGGATGCTTGTGTGTGTGCCGAATCCACTTGGTGTCTTGAAGGAGTTGGCTTGTTCATCTAGGGTCTTTTGTTCAATCATCATTTGGTTGTTCAATTGATCAATTTGGTGTTCATTTTGTCCCATACCAGCCACGGCATCAAGCTTCCCCAAGCCCTAGAGCCACACGGCATAGTGCATGAAACCCTAGCCTAAACACTTGTCCATTTTGCCCTTTACCCTAGCCGGCCACTTAACCCCATCCTCTCCTATATTTCCTCACTTAAATCCACCTCATCCCTCATCCAAAACAAACCAATTTCGTGCCCCTCAAACCCTAGCAAGACCGGCCACCCATTGGATTTGAATTCAAAAGAATTCAAATTCAAATCTCACCAAAATCCCTACAAAGTCTCAACCGGCCATCCACCCTTATCCTAGCCGAAATCCTCTTGCCACCTCACTTAAATTGCCACCTCACACTCCCATTTGATTGGTCATCAAGTGAAGAAGAGAACCAATCAAATCCCTCCCCAACACCTAAGCAAATTCGGCCAAAACACTAACCCTAGGTGTCGCCCACTTCAAATGGCTATAAGCCATGTTCCTACTTTTTAGGACTTATCCAAACTCCATCAAAACCCTAGAATCCTATCCCTAATTACATGTGCCGAAAACCCTAGCCTCCCATAAGCCATGTTCGGCCACATCAAATCCTAAACAAACCCCATCTAGCCTAAACACAATCAAGCCTAACCGAACCCCTCACTTGCCACCTTATCCACCATAACTTCCCATATTTCTCTCAACCAAGTCAATTCAAATTCAAAACCTATTCTACCGACCAAATCCATTCCATAACCGACCACTACAATAATCCCTATATCTGGCCACATACATTCCCCCATTTCAAATCATTTCAAAAATTTAAATCAAAATTCCAACCAAATCTCCAACAACAATAACCGGCCATCATTCCCTTATCTTCTCCTAAATTTACCCAATTAAATCAAATCTTCCCTCATCCAAAAACAACCCAAATCTCGGCCCCAACAAGCCTCCTTCAGCTCTAACCAAATCAATTCAAAATCAAATCTTTCCACTTTCCATAAATATCTCACTCGGCCATTCCAAACCCTAACCTAATCTCAATCTCGAAATTCCCCTTAGCCTCCACTAAAACCCTAACCCTACTACACTATATGACCCATATTCCTTACCAAAGAGACCCCCATACATAGGCCTACCCAAAGGACATTCTCCTAAACTTTTTCTACCCTAATCTACCACTCAACCCACCACATCTCCCTTCCCATTACCATAACCAAGACTACCATAGCCTAAATACCACCTTATTGCTCCATACACTTAGCCATCCAATCCCATTGCCGTACACCACTCTACCCTACTTAGCCAAGACGAACTCAATCAGATTCTCTTAACCATCTCAACCTCATATCACCCTTTCATCCATTGTTGGTGCACGTGAACCATCACAAGCAAAAGGAGCCTTACTCGGTCATTGAGGAGCAACAAGGCGAGGATGACCGACTTGGTTGACTAGGGACACGACCGAGGTCCCTATCAATACCACGAAATTTACTGGGAAGCTCGTCCGCTCTCAGATAAACAATATTCGAACCATCTGCACCACATCTTGCCAAAACATTCGCTGGGGCATTACCTCCCTGAATTGATGAGATATTGAAAAACTTAACAGAGAGAGTTCCTTACACAAATCATCCCAATAATCCCATAGATACCATGCCGAGCATCCTCTCGTTTTGACCCAATCGACAACAACCTTTGAGTCACATTCTATTTCAATGTTCAAGAAGCTCAACTCCCTGCAAAATTTAACTCCCATGATAAGCGCTCGCATTTCAGCTGCATTATTGGTTCCTTGTTCAAAGAAATTCGAAAAAGCCCCCAAAAAGTTTCCATCTTCATCTCGAATTACTCCCCCTCCCACACTATTACCTGGATTACCCATACATACTACAACCATCAACATTAAGTTTCACCTTACCCCTTGCAGGTTTAGACCAACACACAATATCCTCGGAACAATCTAGGTTCTTTCTCTGATGCGCGCACCTATTGTTTGCAAAAACTCCTTATCAGCACGTGAGCTATTGCAAACTTCAGTTACTTGCTCCGATATTCGTCTCATCCACACCTTCAAGGCCATCCAAACATTATCTACTGTCTCATCTTTGTCCTCCATTCTAACTTTGCATTGGCGTAACCAAAGTTTCCAAGTTATTAAACTCGGCAAAACACCAATAAGGATACCCCTCATATATAGTTGATTTCTTGGCATAAGCCCACCAATGTTTCATTCTCAAAACCAACAACACGAGAACTGGGTATTCGGGACCCCCAAAGCTATTTCAGTAAGTCTCCAAACTTTTGAAGCAAACTCACCTTGACTAAGAACATGATCTAGGCTTTCTGATTTTTTTTTTTTTAATTCACAACAATCACACACAGACACCAAAGGAATTTCCACTTCTTGCACCCTCTCATCCACCGGCAAGCACTTGAATTTAGCCTTCCATTGCAAATGGAAACCTTCCTTGAAATATGCTCAAACCATATCCATTCCATACCTGATATCTGAGGCCGCTTAACTCTAATTAAATTTCAAGCACCCGCCACAGAAAAACTGCCATCAGTGCTCGGCATCCACACCATTACATCCTCCTCTTTTTCGGAAACAACAGAGCAAATAATCTCATCAGCCTTTTCTTCTCCCACCAATTCTATAATTTTTTCTTTATCCCATTCAACTTCTACCCAGATATCCCTAATCCTAAGATTTACATTAGGACTAGCATCCGGAATCTGAGCAAGAGGTCCAGAGGCCAGCCAGTGATCATACCAGAAAGATCCCTCTCTATTTTTCACTTTTAGCCTCACATGCTCCACCACATCTGGTATAGACTGATAAATGGATTCCACAATGTAGTTCCTGTATTAACATTAGTAGCCAAAGACAAATGACCATTCTTCACATATTTAACCTGAAAAATTTTTGTTCAAAGATTATTCATGGTATACAATCTCCAAACAAATTTCATGTGTAGAGAACGTTGAACCTCGGCTTAATCCCTTATGCTCAGTCCCCCCTCATTAGTGGGTTTACAAATCGGCAACCAAGATTTCCATTTCCTCTTTTGTTTCCCCTGTGAGCTTCCCCAAAAAAAAATTAGCAAGTAGCAAGTTAATCATCTTATGCACAGATTTAGGAACATTCAAAGCAGCACGCATATGAACTGGCATACATGATAACACATGCCTAAGCAAGATAATCTTTCCATCTTGAGACAACAAGTGAGCTTTCCATCCCGCCACCTTTGTTTGAATTTTTGTTAACAATGGTTCAAAATCCCTCACCTTCAATCTTCCTGGAGTGATCGGAGCACCAAAACAAATGACAGGGAATGAACCTTCAACAAAACCAATTAATCTCATTAAAATTTTGCTCCTGATCATGACAATTTGCTTTAAAAAATATAATGTTGATTTCTCCTTGCTAAATAGCTGACCCGACCATTTTTCATAGGTCTCAAATATACGGCTAGGTCTTCTAATTGATCTCTTTTCACCATTTACAAAAACAAGAATATCATCCACGTAAAACAAATGAGAAATTAAAGGAGTTCCTCTTGGATGAGAGAATGTTTTAATTCTTCCTTCCTTAAAACTCCGCCGTAGGAGATAAAACCTCCTCTATGATGATAAATAAATAGGGAGACAATGGATCCCTTGCCGCAATCCCCTCGAAGGCTTGAAAAATTCTTTATACGTACCATTCATCATAATAGAAAATCATAGAGAGCTCACACATTCTTCCATAAGCCTAAACTTAGCAAGTACTTTCAACAGAAACTTACAATTAACTCAATTATAAGCCTTGGTCAAGTCCACTTTCAACATAACATTACCAAATAAGCTTACAAAAGTATAGTTTTAGTTTTTGGCACAAAGAAAAACTTTGTGGGAACATGTTTTTTGCGGCGCAAAACTATTTTTTTAGACGGCCTTATGTCATGGCAAATAAATTTATAATATTGATTCCTTTGTGGCATGTTAGTTTTTGCAGCGACAATCACGAGTTTCTTCATCATCACACTAATTGGTTCATGTGATTTTGGTCGTTTTTCATAGTTGTTTCTCATGTGGGTTTTTGAACAATTTTAATTCACTTTATAAATTTTATAAAAATATGTTATTTTGCTTATTTGGATAATCTTGTACTTGAGCTATGTCTATTTCAATATCAATAATTATATATCTTCTTACTTAATAAAAAAATAATTTCTGTGATAATTTAACTTCAACGATTTGTAATGCATGCATTTTTTTCTTTTTTTATAATTCTGATTCCTATAGCTTTATCTTGGTCTGATTGTTGTTTGTGTATTTTTTACGAATTTTGATTTTGTCTATTGTAGGCATCAGGTGCTCTGTGTGTGCATGTATTTATTTAAAAAAGTTGACATCATTTCGATATGGTGTCATGTTATAGTGGAGACAGATTTGCAAGTTGGACCAAATCATGGATATGAGGTAAATAAAATATCAAAACCAGTGGAGCATATACATAAAAAGATTGAGAAAGAATGTATGTCTGATGTCAATTTTGTGTTTATGGTAGCGATTGGGACAACCTTTGGACTAAACATACATAGATGATGAATTGTAGAAATAATGGCATGTGGTGATGCATGGGGCACATATCTTTCCAGTTTTGATAAATGTGATTGGATTGAAGATTTATTCCTGCAAAATGCATTCATGAAAGTTATAAATTCCACCGGCACATTCGTCGTAAAATATAATATTTCCCACTAACACAAACTGATTTGAGTAACCTTTAGTAACCTTTTGTTATGGGATCTGTTGTGTCGTGTTCTGCGGCCTGGACTTTTCGGCGATGTCCAAACAATCCGTGCTGTGAGGGGGGGTAGATGAGAAGGCGGTGGTTGTGACGCCCCCAAATTTTCCTTAAAATAAACACGGGAATCGAGGCATCGAGATGCTGACAACACGAGTCACGTACCCCCAACGTCAAGTGCTAAGTGTGTGAACATGTGACATGTATAAATAAAAGCAGCGGATATTTGAAATCAATATCTACGTATCAGAATTTTTTTAGAATTATTTTACAAACTATTTTAACACAAATTCTTCAACAGGAGATTTAATACAGTCATCCGAAATACAAATTATACAAATACATATTTTATAAAAAAGGGAAAACAATTTTCCAAGATAACAAATTATAATATGAATACTTCAACAGCGGAGACGCCTCCTCAGGCTCAGCCTCCACAAAATTCTGTATCCAAAAACTACGACGTTAAAAATGGCATCGCAGGTAAGTACAACCCAAACAAACCACAAGATATAAAATATACTTATGCAACAACAAATAATATCACTCATGAACATGATACCGTATGCATGAAGCTTAAAATTATATTCCTCAAAATAAATAAAATAACACACGCCAAAATCTCATTTTGGTCAACGATAAAATTTCAATAAAATCATCCATCATTTCCCAGAAAAAGGTATCAGTAAATCCAATCATAGCGAGCGTTACGTATCGCCGTCCCCGATATGATATACACACAACACAAATCATAATGGGCGTTACGTATCACCGTCCCCATTATGACTCATACACACTTATTTCATAGCGGGCGTTACGTATTGCCGTCCTCGATATGAAATACATACCCAATGACCATAACGGGCGTTACGTATTGCCATCCCCGTTATGTCATCCATACACTATCAATCATAATGGCGGTTACGTTTCGCCGTCCCCATTATGAAATACACACACAATGACCATAACGGGCGTTACATATCGCCGTCCCCATTTTGTCATCCACACACTATCAATCATAATGGGCGTTACGTATCGCCGTCCCCATTATGAAATACACACACAATGACCATAACAGGCGTTACGTATCACCGTCCCCGTTATGTCATTCACGCCCACTGATCATAACGGGCGTTACGTATCGCCGTCCCCGTTATGACTCCATCAAAAATCATTAAAATCTATAAACCCAATAACCACATCTCATATTAAAATCCAAATATCAAATATCCACATGATCAAGCGTGTAATTACACAATGTAAACCACAACACACAAAATAATCAACAATTAATAAATTCCAACATCAACCAATAAATCCCAACGTCAAACAAATACAATATTTATTGATGCAAAAATATATTTAAATCTTAAAGTTTATTTGTAAAATACTTACAGTGGGTTAAAATCGGATCATTGAGCAAACTCTAGTCCATAACGTTCACAGCAAGTCACTTTGTACGTTGGGCTAGAATGCTCGGTCTGACACCAAAATTTGGGAAATACTCATTGAAAGGTGGAGAATCTCATGGAGGTGGTGGTGTGGCAGTGCAACAACCGGAAGGTGGCGAATCGGCCCAAAATGGGTGTAAACCCATTTTCGGGTTTATGCTCATACATGGGAAGTGGAGCCACGGATGGGAAAACTGAGCTAGGGGGGTGGTCGGCTGAGGTAGGGGAGTGTTTTGGTGGCAGAGGTGAGGCTAACGGAGGCCGAACGGCGGCGCGGCGAAGAACAACCCATTTAAGGACCCATTTCGGGTGGAGGAGCAAGTGGCGGAACTGGGTGGTTCTAAGCGGTGGGTTATGCTTGCCGGAGTGAGGGGAGGTTACTGGTAGGTCGCCGGTACCAAGAGGTGGTCGGCGATGGCCGAAAAATGCAAGAGAAGCCACAAAACCCATTTTGGGTTTGTGGCCGTGCAGGGGCCGTGGGGTGACCGGAGGTGACGTACCAGTGAACTCGCCGATGGGTGGGGAGAGTCGTGGGCTGGGCGGTGTCGTCGGAAGGTGGTCGACGACGGCGCTGGGGGAGGAGGGAGAAACGCGCGAGAGATGAGAGGGAGATGGGGTGTTGCGGGTCTAGGGGCCGAAAACAGGGAAATAAAGAAAAGAAAAGGAAAGAAAAGAAAAGAAAAAGAAAAAGAAAAAGAAATAAAATAAAAAGAAATAAAAACCTACTAGAAATAAAGTACAATAAATTTAAACAAAGCGCAATTTAATTATAAAACGATAAGTAGTATAACGAAAGCACATTAATTAAAATCACATAATAAAATAAAGAAATTTAATTCCAATAATTAAAATAATTACCTCATATTAAAATTAATAAGAAATGTAACGTAAAATTAATATTAACAAATTAATAGCTCAAACAATTATTTTAAAGAAATAAAACACAACCGATAATATTATTATAATAAATTAAAATAATCAACAATAAAAATAAAACAATATATGAAAATACCTGAAAATCTGGGATCTCATAGTGGTGCCTTGAGATCATTCCGTTGCCAAAGTTAGTGAATGAGAATGATGAATATAAGAGAGTAAGGATAGTAGAGATAGATTACTTAACTAGTGTACGAGGAAATTCTTGATTATTTATAGGGTTTGACAAGCCCTGACTCAGCTGCCCAAGTGGCATGGTAGTCATCCTTTCAACTTGTCAGGCCGTCATTCCTTTTGCTGAGTTCAAGTAGATCTTCTTGCCTCCAAGATCCTGTCTCAGCATGCTGTGCCTTCTCCTGTAATGTGTCAACTTCCCTTTCCACCGCAGGGGCATGTTTGCACTCCTGACCGGTATTTATTATGGTGAGAGGGGTCTTATCTGGGATCAGTGTGCCAGGGGATTCATGCACCCTTATAAAGTTTAGCATTTAATGCGTCGTGGTTGTAGCAAGCTTTTGCATTAAATGCAAGTGGAAAGGTCTACTTTTCTGACCTTGCCTTGACTGTGGGTTGATCCGCAGCGTTGGTCGCCTCTTGTGACCTCTGGTCGCCTCTCGTCCGGGCATGGTCGCCTTTCGCCCGGACACTGGTCGCCTTTCACCTAGTCCCTGGTTGCCTCTCGCCGGGTTTCTTAAGTTTGCCTCCTACAGGCTTGGGCCCATCCTTTTATTCTAGTTCCCCTTCTCCTGAGATCCGGCCAGAGGTCTGGTTTCCCAGGTGGGACTCAAATGGAAAGTAACTAGATGCACATGGCAAATAGGTTTACCTCACCTGAATATAATGAAGGGATTAATAGACTCATTTTATGGCAAAAGTCCATGCACTCGGTAGTACTACCCTCAAGTGTCCATGTCGGAGATATCATAATAAATTCTTCCTACCAATCAATGAAGTCAAGGAACATCTCTTCACAAATGGGATTGATCTAACTTATACACGTTGGATATTTCATGGGGAGGGTGAAAGCCCCATTCCGAATTCATCAGACAGTGATGAGGTTGCATATGATGAATGTCATGACTTTATTGATGACATGGAAGAGATGATAGAGGACACACGGGCTGCAACATACATGGAACATGGATGCGGTGATGACGAACATGTTACTACTACCTCGGCAACCGTTAATGAAGGGCAATCAAAGACACATGATCATTTGTTTGAGGATGCAAGACGTCCACTTTATCCAAGTTACTAGAAGTTCTCCAAGCTATCATTTATAATCAAGCTGCTTCATATAAAAACTGTTGGTGGGTGGACTATAAAGTCATTTAATATGGTTTCAAATTTGTTAAAGACAAAGTTTCCAGAAATAGAGATACCTTTGACCTATCACGAGGCTCGATACTTAGAGCGTGGCTTGGGTTTTAGTTATGTGAAGATATATGCCTGCCCAAATGTTGCATGCTATTTTGGAAACATGATGCAGACAAATAAGCTTGTCCTAAATGCAAGCAGTCAAGGTAGGAGTCAACAAGTGGAAAAAAGGAGAAGATTCCACAAAAGGTTCTCTAATAATTTCCCCTAATCCCAAGATTACAATGGCTATTTATGTCGAAGAACATTGCAAAATCTATGAAATGGCATAGTGATGAGCGAGTCGATGATCATAGTGCTTTAAGACATCCAATTGATTCTAAGTTGTGGAGACAGTTCGATAAAGACCACAGTTGGTTTGCACAAGATGCTTGCAATATCAGACTTGGGCTAGCAAGTGATGGGTTTAATCCGTACAATAATTTGGCTAAACCCTACAATATTTGGCCAGTGATTCTTGTGCTATACAACTTGCCCCATTGGTTAAGCATGAAAGATCTATATTTAATACTATCCTTACTCATCCCAGGACCAAAAGCATCAGGCAAGGACATCGAAGTTTATTTACAACCTTTGGTCAATGAGCTAAAACAATTATGGGAGGAAGTTGTCGAAACCTACGCTGCATCAACGTCTGGATGGTTTCATTTACATGTTGCACTTTTGTGGACCATCAACGATTTCTCTGCATATGCCAATCTTTCAAGGTGGAGCACAAAGGGGAAGTTGGCTTGCCTAATATACAACGAGAATACAAATTCCATGTGGTTTAAACATGGGAAAAAATATTGTTATGTGGGCCATCGCCTCTTCTTGCCTTCAGGCCACACTTGGAGAAAGAAAAAGGTTGCATTCAATGGAAGTTCGGATCATTGGTTGCCTCCACTAGAACTCACAGGGGGTGATGTACTCCAACAACTAGTTCAAGTTGGGCATGTCGAATTTGGCAAAGGTTCGAGGAAGAGGAAACGCAACACAAAAGATTTGAATTAGACTAAACATAGCATATTCTTCCAACTACCTTACTGGTCGACGTTGCCTTTATGACATAATCTTGATGTTATGCACATCGAAAAAAACATATGCGAAAGTGTCTTAGGGACGTTGATGGATATTGAAGGAAAAACCAAAGACACTGTTAACGCACGCAAGAACTTGATGGAGCTTGGTTTAGGGAAGGATTTACATTTGCAACCTACATCTAGTGGATTCTGTGAGATCTCAGATTACGTGTATTTTTACGTAATATTTTATTATTGTTGTTGATTGTTTTAATTTATTTTAAAATATTATTAGTTGTGTTTTATTTTTTTTAAATTATTGTTTGAGCTATTAATTTGTTAATATTAGTTTTACGTTGTTTTGTGTTTATATATTGAGTTACGTTATTTTCCTTATTAATTTTAATGTGAGGTAATTATTTTAATTATTGAAATTAAATTTCTTTATTTTATTATGTGATTTTATTTGATGTGCTTTCTTTATATTAATTATTGTATTGTAATTAAATTGCGCTTTAGTTTAATTTATTTTATTGATGGGCTTTAAGTATTTTATTTTATTGATATTAAATTGTGGCATTTTCAGTTGATTTTTATTTAATTTATTTTACTTTATTTATAGTAGGTTTTATTTCTTTTTCTTTTCCCTTTATTTTCTGCTTCCCCACCCCAGCCCCGTGCGACTAGCCCCCCCTCCCCCCCTCTCTCTGATTTTGGCCGTTCTGCCTTAGGCCTGGCCAGCCTCCACCGCCGCCCACCGTCCCTCACCGCCCACGTCGCAGGCCTCCCCACCCTCCACCGAGTTCCCTTGCATCGGTGGTGCACCTCCGGCAACCCCCTAGCCGACGCGTGAGCATCAAACCCGAAATAGGTGGGTTTGCTTTTCTTCCATTTTTTGGCGCCACCACTGACCGGCTTAGCTCACCACCACCACCACTAGACTCCCCATCCTCTAGAGCACAAAACTCACTGCCGGTAGCCACCCTAACTCCTCCCTTCCTCCACCCGAAATGGGTTTTTAAATGGTTAGTTCTTCACCGCGCCGCCGTCCGACCATCGTAGATCTCACCATCGCTACCAAAACACTCCCTTACCTCAGCCGACCATCTCCCTAACTCAGTTTTCCCATACATGACCCCACCTTCCCTGTGCAACCCCAAATCCGAAAATGGGTTTCCACCCATTTTGAGCCCGTTCCGCCACTTTCTGGTGGTTGCACTACCACACCACCACCTTCATGAGATCCCCCACCCTTCATTGAGTATTTTTCTAAATTTTGGTGTCAAACCGAGCACTCTAGCCCAACGTACAAAGTAACTGCTACAAGCGTTGTGGACTTGCGCTTGCTCAAGGATCCATGTTTTTACCCACTGTAAGTATTTTCCAAATGAATTTTAAGATTTAAATATATTTTTGCATCGACAAATATTATATTTGTTTAACGTTGGGATTTATTGGTTGATGTCGGAATTTATTAATTGTTGGTTATTTTGCGTTTTGTGGATTACATTGCATACTACACGGTTGTTGTGTATACTTGGTACTTAAATTTTAACGTGAGCCGTGATTTTCAGATTTATGGATTTTAATGGTTTTTGACTGAGTCATGACGGAGACGTTGATACGTAACGCCAGTTATGGTCATTGAGTGTGTATTTCATATCGGGGATGGCGATACGTAACGCCCACTATGAAATGAGTGTGTATGAGTCATAATGGGGACAGCGATACGTAACGCCTATTATGATTGGTATGTATGTCATATCGGGGATAGCGATACGTAACGCTCGATATGACTGGAGTGTTTGCGTCATGACGGGGACGGTGATACGTAACGCCCGTATGACTGGCATGAATATGGGGGTAAGCAGGGATGGTGGTTGAGTCCCGCCAGCGATACCCATCTATTGTGTTAATTGGTTTTATGTGGACTATTTTCTGGAAAAATGGTAGTTGTTTTTAAATGGATTTTATCGTGGACCAAAATGAGATTTTGACGTGTGTTATTTTATTTATTTTGAGGAAGATGATTTTAGGGTTCATGCATACGGTGTCACGTTCATGTGTGAGTTGTTGTTGTTACATGAGTATATTTTATATCTTATAGTTTGTTTGGGTTGTACTTACCTGCGATGCCATTTTTGGCGTCGTAGATTTTGGATATAGAGATCGAGGAGATTGAGCCTGAGGAGACGGCTCCATTGTTAAAATAATTGTGTTATAATTTATTATCTTGGAAATTGTTATTCCTGTTTTTGATAATTATGTATTTTTATGATTTGTCTTTGAGATGATTGTCTTAATTCTCCTATTGGAGAATCTGTGTTAAACTGGTTTGTAAAATAATTCTAAAAAAAATTCTGGTACTTAGATATTGACTTTATTTATCCGTTGCTTTTATTTGTGCATGTCATGTGTTCACATACTTAGCACTTGACGTTGGGAGTATGTGACCTGTGTTGTCAGCATTCCGACGCCTCGATTCCCGTGTTTCTATACGTGGGGATTGGGGGCGTCACAACCATGTCGCTTGGGTCGTACATGCTCAACAAACAATAGAGGATACATTTTTGTGAATGTCTTGCAGCTGTTAAATTTCGTGACGGCTTTGCCTCAAACATTTCCGCCTGTCTTCTTTGATATCATGGTACATCTTGCTATGTATTTACCTCGTGAGGCTTTTCTTGCTGGCCCAGTTCAATATATATGGATGTACTCATTTGAAATATATCTGAGAAAATTCAAGCGATATATCAGGAACAAAGCTCGTCTCGATGACATTCCTTCATCACTCATTTCAGAAACTGAAATGAAATGAAATAGATGTTTATTAACTTCTTGGTCATTACTGCATTTCAGGGAGCATGCATCCTGCATGCAGGTCTCTTCTTGGAAAATTAACATTCACTTTAATCTTTGTAGTCATGTAACGAATGACCTTTTTTCTTGGGGAGGGACAGAAGAATAATTATGGGTGGCTACAATGTGGGATCAAGGAATTGTCCTTGGTTGGATACTAGCCATCTTCAAATGGTTACTCGAGAGCTTGATCATGCAAGTTTGGTGCTAATGGAAAGCAGGAAAATTTGTTAATATAAGGTCATCTGGATGTAGTTGGAAAGAGGTTTTTATATGTTTGATTAATTAAGGACCATGTAATGAAATTCAAACATGTTTTGGATCAGGGTGAAATGTAATATATTGAGTTAAATTATTATGTATATCAGCTCTCTTTAATTATTGGCGGCTTTCATTTTGTTAGAGTTTATGGTTTAATGGGGAAATAAAGTTGCCCAATTAGTTGCATCTTTCATTTTATTAGATATTAAGGTCTAATGGGGAAGTTGATGAACAAGTTCGAGCATATCATACTTTTAAGTAATGTGGATTTTAACAACACCATCTAGATTTGTATTCTCATGCATTCGTAGCATATGGATCCTAATTAATCTGAATGTTTACAAATCCGTTCTTAGGCGTATCCATTAATCAAGATACCACTTGGGCTTTTATTTAGTAACCAGGAGGCAAATTACGAAACAAGAATTGATAGACTAAATTAATTAGAAGATGTAATTGGATTGTACAACCTTTGGAATCCTAATTTAATACATGATTAAGATAGACAATAATTTGAAAAGAAATGTTTATGGGTCAAATTAGAAGGTTTGCAGCAAGCCAACTAAAGTGCTACAATTGCATTAATATATATATATATATATAAAGGTTTTCCATTTGCTAGCCAACACACCTCTGTCTGGTAAGTACGTTCAAATGTACGTTCATGTTTTTATCTTTTATATTCGAGAACTTGTGAATCCCAGTACACGCTCCATCAGTTTCATCCATATTTTCCCTTGTTGCATGCAGGTAATGTCCAGGTAATGCAAAAAAATTAATGCCTGTAAAGACTCATTCTATCATACATAGGCTGAATATATTAATTTATAAACATTCTTAGGCGAAATCAATTACTTGGCTTACCAAAAAATAAAGGTTATAAGCTATCGATTAATTAATTCTAATGAATAAAAAATATTACAATTCGATTAATTAGCCGAATTAACCGGGTTACCAAAAAAATATAATCCCAGTTGTAATAACAATGCTGATCGGTAATTGACATAAGGTTCAATATCATTTTGAATACATATGTTACTAGTGTCCATGTAAATTGGTGGGTCCACAACACAAATAGTGGAATACACGTGTATTGAACAAATTTGTGCTTAGTCATTGTTACATCCACAATGCTTACCATCTAGCTAATATTAAGTTAATAATTTATAATATATACAAACATGGCTTTCTGTACTTCAGCCATGCTGCTAGGTACACAATTTCTGAGAGATAATGCCACTCATTACATGGAACTAGGTAAGTAGGAATCATCACCAAGCTACTGCAGAAGAAATCCAACCTGTACCTGCGCTAGATGAAATCAAATTAAGCAGGAAAAAAGTTTGGCGTGTCTCATCAGATATTTTCATTTGAGACCCTCAATTGTAAGTTAGTGACTTTCTAGTTTCCAGGTTTCAGACATTGGCAAAGTGCAACACAAAGGTTTTGCTCATCCATCAACAAGTTTTTCTACCCAGCCATTTTAGAACACAAGTTCAAGTTGAGTATGCCTTTCAATTCTAAGCTGGTTGTCCATAAGGCATTTCCAGCAAAATAGATTTAAGTTACTTATAACCTGTTTTCTTTTTTGTATAAGTACATTTCCAGCATGAAAATTTTCTCTTCCTGCTACATACATTTCTAAAATAATAAGTTCACTGCATTTCTTCGTTAAGGGTGTTGTGATTAAACTATGCTATCCATACATCCAAGAAAACTGTTGTTTCTAGTAGTGCTGTTCCTAAACTAGCAACTTGTACAACTTGAGTACTGAAGCAACTTGTTAGAGTTTTGTTGGTAGGCTTTCTTGCTATATTGTTTTGCTCAAACGGTTACTAGTTTTTAAGTTGAATGTTTGCAAAATTGTAATATGAGATCTAATATTACAATATCTACACAGTGTAAATTATCTCATACTCAAGAGTAATGTTGTTACCTTATCTTGTTAAGCATGAAAAAGCATTTACCTACCTTATTGTTCAAACAATCAATTTTATAATTGTATAGAGATGCATCACTCAAAGAGAGGGGAGGAAGAGGGATACCGACTGGAATAGGGAGGTGGGTCTTGCCTCCAACTTTAGGACAACCTCTTTTTGAACCACCGGCATGGACATCACGATATGAAGTTGGCGTGGGTTCTGATGACTCAACTCAAGGTCCAAATGACATTCCTTCATCACTTCTTCCTCCCTGTCCTCCTGCATATGATTCCATAAGAGCTGATAGTAAGCATAAGCTTTTATAAGCTGGTTGTCCATTCCACATTTCCAGCAAATCATTGCATGCTATTTTCTAATTATAAATCTAAAAATTGGTTAAATGCTAATTAGATTTAACTAGTTTTTAAATACAAGTAAATTTACAGGCAAATTTCCATGCACCTTTTGTTAAAGTATCATACTGTCATAGGCAATGTTTTTTTCTGTCTAACCAATTTCTGGTCAAGTTTTTAAGCTTTCTTGCTTGAGATGTTTTGCTTAGCATGTATACTTTAAGAAACGAGTTTGAAAAATTATGCTAATATGGAACTATTGTTACAATATCTTGCAAAGCATGTCACTACAAGATTTTAAGCCTTTTCTCACAGAGGCATTTGGTGCCAAATACCATATGTTATGTTGCAAAAAACTTTTTTCCACCAATTTGGGTGGTGGGATGTTCATGGCAGATAATCCATGAACAAAACTTTTATGTGACAAGTTTTTTTTTTTTTTGTGGAAAATACTAGTCTTTTGCCACCACTTCAGGTTGTGGTAATAACCTGCAAACTCATGGCAAATGTGTTGTCCAGCAACATAATTTTTACACTATTATCCATGGATGTAATTGGCCGGTAGAGATTTATTTCCACAAACTTGGTCATGGCAACTTTTGTGGCATATACTTTTTGCCCACAAATTATATGGTGTCAAAAGGATTGTTGACATGATTTGCAATCGTGAAAATTATGCATCATATGTGTACATTTTCTAGAAATATATTTATTTACACCAAAGGAATTTGCCAGGAAATATATTATAGTGACCGGATGTTTGGTGGAAAACAATTTTTCCCACCAATTTGAGTTGTGATAATGAGGCAACAGATTCGAAGAAGAGTCCTGAATCTGCTTACATACATGATAACCACCATCATATTTCCACAAATTTGTATACATTAAGTTAAACCAAGTTAGCTACCTTGTTTACATATATGTTTAAAAATGACAAGTTAACCAACGAAAATTTAGGACCCTTTTTACCGTATGACACTCTCACAGCAATCTTACATAGAATTCAGCCCAGGAATTTATACAGAAAATGGACTACTAGCAAATTTTTCTCTATACTTTGTACTGCCAGCAAATTCAGCCTAGGAATTTACCCTTTGTACAGCTGCATCAACATGAATATGATGATTCTTCATTTTTCTTTAGACTGCCAGGAAGAAAAATGCCTCTCGTTCCACTTGATCTCATTAATTGTTACCTGAAACTTAGCAAATGGGATAGTTGTTAACCTGTCAATTTATTTAGGGTGAATATATACTATTTTATGGGCTGGGGTGCTTTTAATCTAAGGGGTGTAACACACTCATATATTTGTTTAATGTACCTTTGTTATATATAGCTTATACAAATATTAGCAAATGCCACATAAAAAAAAAATGAAACAAAAAGAATGCATGATTTTAAAATTCCTTTGGTCTGCCAACTACTCTATATAAGCTTATAAATTAATTTCTACAAACAAGAAGAAAAGAAACTCTACGACCAATTAAACTTTCTTTCATCATAAGTTCAGGAAATTGGCCTCATGCAATACATGTTGATACACATTTTGTAGTAATTAATGAGATGCACAGATTTAATTGAATCATTTCACAAAGAACAACATTAGAGAAACAAAACAAACTTTTACCCTAGTCTTCATAAACTACATGTCCAATCCATAAAATAATCCATAAAATTTTACATAACTCAGAATCAATATTGTCCAGACCATAAACTTTTGCATAAGTCAGGAAAGCTACCTTTTAATTCAAGTCCAAGCCATGCACACTTGAGTGAAACAATTTCAACCATGCATGAATACTTAAAACAGTTTCAGTCATACATAAATTATATATCACCATATCCAGTGCAAAAAATTTTAAAGATATCAAAATTTATAATCATCAAGAAACTAGTGCAAACAGTTTCAGGAATTAACATAGGAAAAGTTCCTATTCCATAACAATTTTAGAATTAAGTTTTCAGGTAAAAAATTAGCCATATTTCATAACATAAGAAATAAGAAAAATTCACTCACCAAGAAGCTTTTAAATTCTAAGTGGAGCTTGTACCGGAATTGTGAGAGATAAGACCCTGGACAAAAAATTAATGAGCCAGTGAAAAAACAGAGCAACCCAAAAAACACTGGACCTAGCATCTAGCTAATGTAGATGACAAGGTAATATAGACGAGAAGATCTAAAGCTCAAATAGCATCACATATATGTAAATGTCATGTTAAAATCCCTCAGATCTCATAGCTATATAGGGTCATTGTCAATATAGACATCAGAATTTCACCAATAGCAGCCCAAATCTTCAATCACCATATGAGAAAGAAAAGAAAAGAAAAGAAAAGAAAAGAAAGAAATAGTGTGAGAGAGAGAGTGATGATGATGATAGTAAAAGAAAGAGTCATCAGCCTACAGCCCCAAAACAGTCTAAAATTAATAAAAGAATATTATTTTTGCTTATCAAACAAATATCATTATGCTGCTATTCTTTAGATAGAGAAGGCAAACATCTATGAATAGCTGTTATTTAGTCTATGTAAGTGCATATATGTGCCCATATATGAGAGTCAAAAGAACTGCTAGAATTTTAATATTGTATATAATATTATATATAATACATTCAAAAGGAAAAGACAGAATTATGCATCGTAGTCATTGAGCAATTCTTAACACTATCATAAGATACACTAAAATATTTTTTTCGTGTATAGGATCTATTAAACATTACATATGTAACCAGTCACAAATGTTGTTAACGTCTGGTATATGATCTATTAACCATTAGAAATGTAACCAGTCAAAAACCTACAAAAAAGTCACTATAATTGTATAAATAGAACAAAAAACTTCAGATTTAATATAGCCTTATAACTTACTTTTGTATAAATGACATCTCAAACAAGGCAACCAAAAGCAGGGTATCTAGCCACTGTAATTGTAGAATGGTTACATATGTCCTATCCTCCAATTACAATATCCAGTCCAAAAAACTACAAAGCAGTCCATAACAAACTGATGTAGGAAAATCATTGATCAACATAGGAACCATGGGAATAATGAAAATCAGTGAAACGTTCAGCCATACATTAATAGCTTAATGGAGAAAAAAAGTTCTAAAAACACACAGAAAACAATTGAAGGTTATGGGAATAATCCAGTTCAAGGTTATCAATTGTGATCCAGCATAAGGTTATGGGAATAAATCCAGTTCAAATTCAATAAATTAATAGGAACACACAGAAATTATTAGCAAACGAATAAAAAAACTAAAACACTAATTGGGGAATGTGAAGAGGCTGTGGAGATGAAGATGCTCATATTGAAAACTGTTCAAATCTAAGAACTATGGATGCCAAAATAAATCATACAAAATAGAAACTATGTCTAATCCATAAGCACTTTCACTGTCATTGGTGCCAAGAATGAGCAAATTAAAAATATAACTCCCACCTTTCAACTTTTTTTAGAAACAAATACATAATAAAAACCAACTTCAAATTCTAGGAGTTATGAATTTATGGGAAAACATGAGCAAACTACCCAGAAACTATAGTTGAATTCGAAGCTTGAACCCAAATAAACCCAAGCAAAAAAAATCAAGTCATACTTTAATGTAGCCAAGTTCAAAACAAAATCTGAAAAAATTAAAGTGTAAACAACATAGAGGCATTCAACTTTTCAAAAGAAAAAATTAAATTCATCTCAAGTTATTTAATATATTTACACGCATACAGATTTCAACCTATTTATGTTCAAACAGTACTTCTCAATGAGTTTAAGCAAAACACTACTATTAATCCCAAATCAACTCTATATTTTCAAGTAATTAATAAGTCTGCAGGAGATTAAATTGCTATTACATTGCTAGAACCATCTATGGTGCAAAACAAAATCATAACAATAAAAGTAAGATAAAGGAACATGAGCAACAGCCAAAACAATACCATCGCAAACAAAAAAATGCTGCCAACAAACTCTTTTCCCTCGGGGATTTTTCAAACAGCAGCATGTGATAATTAAAAGCTCACTAGCAATTGCTTGATGTGCATGCTAGAATAATTAGTGCAAACAAAAAATACAAAAACAGCAATTAAAAGGCAATACCCTCAAATTTGGTTGATTTCAATGGTCCACATCATATCTGAAAAAACTCACATCATTTCTGAAAAAACCCAGATATCAATTAAAAGGCAAAGGAGAATTCGGCCATCAAAATCCTACTCGTATCCCCCAGCATTAAGACCCTAGACAAATAGGGGAAGAAGCCAAAACAACGGCACGGATGGAGAAACGAATGATAGAATTATACCAGACCGTATCTCATCGGAGAACCGAGGGGCGACGAATGCCCTGAAATTACACTGCCCAAGAAACCCCAATCACCACTTTCAGCGGGCACAAACACATACCTTTGGTTTGAGTACGAAATCAAGACAAAAATCCAAAAATTCCATACCCTTTTTCCATTAATCTGTGTTCAATCTACTAGGGAGATTACAAGATTGAGGAATGAATAAAGAGAGAAAGAGCGCGAGAGAGTGAAATGAACGAAGAGGAAGAAAACGAGAGAGCCACTTACCTGCTTCGTCTTTAACGGAGACAACCCAATACGGTAGCAATGAAGAAGGGGGCGCGATCATAGAGAGAGAGAGAGAGAGAGAGAGAGAGAGAGAGAGATAAAATCGCTCGGGGGGGGTGTGTTATCGCACAGAGAGAGAGAGGGGGGGGGGCTTTGGGAACCCTAACAGAGAGAGGAGAGAAAGGGGCCCGCGGAGGGGGGAGGGGTGAGTTGATACGGGGCTCGGGGGGTGTTTTGTTTGTTTAGGATTATACTTTTAATATCTACCAAAGATTAATAAATCTAATATAATAATAGAGATTAAATATTAAATTAGACTAATTAAATAAATAATTTAAAATATAAATATCATATTATAAAAAATAAAGTTTAATTTATAAAAATAGTTATCTTTTATTATTAAGTGATAAAATTAAAATAATATTTTATAATTATATTATTTTTAAAAATTAAAATAAAATGTGTAGTAATACAAAAAACTTATTTGCCATGAGGAGACGCCACTACAAAAATAAGTTTTATTCACGATTTTGAAATCGTGGGATGTGAAGTCTTGACAAAAGTGATTCTGCGGCAAAAGTGATTATGTGTCGTAGAAATAATTCTATTCTACATTTTTTAATTCTTTTTTACCTTTTATAATGAGACACATTCATGGTAATTGATAAATCAGTCGTTGTAAAAAAGTGTAAGCCACAATAAAAAAAATTTCATTTGTATCACTTTTTGTGGCTAAATGATTCTATGGCAAAAGGTAATTAAACTCGACACAATAACTTTTTTCCTACAATTAATTTAGATTCTGGTTATTTTTATATCCCATGATAAAATTTGGTGGCAAAAAATAGTTATATTGCAGTTAAAAGTCTTTTACCATGAAATATTTTTGACCACGACAAAATCGTGAAAAAAGTCAATATTTATTTTCTCTAGTCATTTTTGTGGCAAAAGACGATTTATTGCCACGACAGTATACCGCGAAAAAAAACTCGTGGCAAAAAGCCCCAAATCTTGTAGTGTGTTAAAGATTAACTATCTTATTACTTGAACAAACAATTATGTGCATGAAATAGAGATGTTATTGTCAAAGTGAGGAAGAGGCGAAGGAATACCTACTGGAATAGGGAAAAGCGTCTTGCCTCCAATCTTAGGACCACCTCTTTTTTAACCCTCAGCATGGACATTGAGAGATTAAACTAGTGTGGGTTCTAATGATTCCACTCAAGATCCAAATGACATCCATTCATCATTTCTGCGGCCTCCCTATCCTATTAGATATGAGGTGTCAAGAGTTGAGGGTAAGTATAACCTATTATATGTACATTGTCCACAAGGCATTTCCATGTTAGTATTGCATTTAGATTAAATGTGTATTTTTATATAAGTACATTTTGAGGAAGATTTCCATGCACTCTTTGTTAAATTATCGTGCTTAAAATATGACATTTTTTCTGTCTAACCTACCACCTACCAAGAGCCCCTTTTCACATTTGATGATTTTTTTTATATGTTTGAAAAATAAACACAGTAGTGGGGTGCTGTTCAACCTCAGCTCCTATAGTGTTAAAGCATGTATATATTAACAATACTTTTTTAAAAAATTTGTCAGATAGTTCTATATACCAGCACTGAGAATCCCTACATTTTCCATACAAAGCGATGCTATACTATTTTGCTCAACCTGTACCTAATAGAAACAAGTTGCATACATTGTAATATGAGAGTACTACTGTCCTAATATCTTGTCAAGCATGTAATAGATTATTTGCCCACCTTATTATTAAAACTCAAAATTATGTACATAGAGAAGCATCAATCAAATAAAGGAAGAGGTAGACGAATACCTATTGGTTTCAATGGGAGGCAGGCCTTCAAAACAACTTTAGGACAGCAGCTGTTTGAACCATCAGCATGGACATTGAGAGATGAAGCTTATGTGGATTATGATGACACACATCAAGATCAAAATGACATCCCTTCATCGCTTCAGCCTCCCTATCCTCTTGCAAATGAGACAACAAGAGTTGAAGGTAAGTATAATCTTTTCCATTGCCTATTTTCTATTCATAAACCTCTTAGGGTACAATCTTCCCAATTTATTATTGTTATTTGTGTATGTGACACTTAGCTGAGGCCACAAGTATACGTCGAAGGGGGGTGGCTAAGAGGATAGAGTTTGACAGGATCCGTAAGTATGGCAAGATACCACTTGAAATAAAAGAATGTAAAATTGGGCCATCGTGCAACAATAGAATAGTGTACACAACGAGAGTGACATGGATTGTGAAGTGCTATGCAGAGATGAGGCATGTTAGTTGGAGTGTCGTGGACGAAAATGAGAAAGATGAGCTTATGTTCCATGTTTGAGTATGGTTTTCCACCTTGACTTGTAGATATAACATCTGCAGAGACGAGATAAGTTGTCTACAAGCTAAATATAATTTTTTTTTATCAAACACTAGTAGCATGGATGGATGTTGCACCTTAATAATAAGTCCCCTCATTAAAATTGTTTATTGATGGGTTTATAATATGCAATGGGATTGGACAAGAGGCTAGGTTTTTGCTTAGGGATACGTTAAGTATGAAAAATATCTGCAACCTATTTTCTAATTCTAAGTTGTAAGCTAAGGTACCCATTGAGCAGCTTTCCAGGTGCTAATATGCATTTCTAGCTAATCTGGTGTGTTTTAGTAGCTTATAAGCTGATGTTATATGTGGTGATACAACTGTTAATTTTTTGTTAGGTAATAAAAGTTTATTTAATGTAAGTTAGTGATTTAAATCTATGTAAATACAAGAATGCGTTGTACTTTGCCTTCATATCATTTATTAAATCCAGGGTTTAGATTTTAGTAGCTTTAGCTGTGCATACTTTGCAAGTTAAAATTAGCTGAATTGCCATCTTGAGTAGAAAACGGGCAATTAACAGTTTAAATTAGTATGGCTTCTAAATAACTGACATCTATATTAACCTATTGCTTTTCTTAATGGCATGTACATACAGTCTGACTTTGTGCTGGATTGCCATCATCAGACTGTCAATAGCCAGCTATCTAGGGCTTATAATGTCTTTCATTACAAGTTACAAAAGAGGTACTTGAGTTATGCATCACATGAGGAAGCCTTAGCTAGTAATCAAGGTGCATTGGTAGAGAAGCCTGTTTGGGAGTGGTTATGCAATAAATGGGTGAGTGATGAGTTCAAGGTAACATGATATTCCTTATTTTTCTTTTATGAATAGAGTTCAAATCAATAAAATTTGTGGTATGTACAGTAAGAAAGAGACTCAACATGACTACTAGCAATATTATATACTATCTCCATGTCATGTGTCTATGTATCAAAATCTTTCTCTAGTTTTCTGTTTTATTGCAGAAAATGTTCAGCCAAAATAGGGAAAATAAGAGTAAACAAACGGTGAACCACAAAAGCGGTAGGACCTCTTTTCTTCTATTAATGGAAAGATAAGTATTGACACAATTAACAGGGGATGCATGCTTGTATGGTTCAAGTTGTGGCATATTTACTAACTATTAAACTATGCTAATGTGATTAGTATGCTTGTATATAGAAGGACAAGAATCTTATTAACTTTTACAAAGATGTGCATTGGTCGACTAAAAATGGGAGATTTATCACACCAACTATGGAAGCAAATTATGTGAGTATTTCCTTGTGATTCCAAATATATATTTTCAGACATCCATGAATACATGGCAAGGCATTTTCATCCAGTTACATGCAAAAGGTCCATTAAAAGTGTGAAAACTATCAACACATAATGATAATGCAGAGACTACTTCATAGTTGGCTGTGTTTTTAATTGAGGCTAATTTTGTTTACGCTATGGTTGGCCACATATTCAGATGGTTGAATTGTTTAATGCCTTAGAACCTGAAGCTCGCACAGACAATGCAGCTGCAAGCATATTTAGGGAGGTATTGGGCCATCGGTCAGGGTACTCTAGGGGATTGGGCCACTCTGTCTTGCCCGAACCTACTAAAATGGTTGGCATATCAAATGAGGAGTATGAACGACTTGCTACAAAGAATGAAGTAAAGAGGACTAATGAAGAGAACTACAGAAGATGGGTAAATGGAGATTGAGGATGCTTTCATGAAAGTGGGGGAGCATATGTAAGCGTATGAGGATCGGGTCAATTTCAAGATGTCTAAAATGGAGACGAGATTGGAGTCTCAGCAGGAGACTCAAAATGTAGTTTCATAGCCACTTGTGCAAGCTAGCAGTAACAATTTTTTGAATTTTGACATAAAATTATGATACACTTTTGAGGAAGCAGTGCTGGGATGCTTCTTACAAGTACTACTTTTGAAGAGGACTAACAACATGTTGGAAAGGTTTCCAAACAGGTTCAATAAATGTGATTACATGTAGGGTATACATTAATTTCATGTTTTGACATTACATCTATGACAAGTTCAGACCTTTGAACTTGATTTCCATTAAACACGTTGCATATTTGTGGTTGGTCTCGATATTCACTATATTTTTGCCTATTTGATTAATATCTAAACTAATGATTTACCTACTGCATGTTGGAATAAATGTCATTGAGATGGTTACAACAAGATTTGGCATTTTACATCATAAACCCTACGCTAAGATGTACATTTGTAAGAATTGGCATTTTCCATATTATGGCAAAATTATGAAGATGACATAATTGATATTTGTCATGGGATTGAATAGTTGTATTCAATTATATGTACATTACGTATTTCAGTTTTAAGTATATACGTATATATACTTGTTTTGGATGTTTTAGTATGTATTAAACTCTGCAAATGTTAATTCTAAAATAGAGTTAGTTGGAGTTTATTGCATACCAGATGTTGACTTTGATGTGAATACATGGACCATGTAATTGGTCAATATGACATAATTTAATTGGGCCATGAGTCAATACTATATTCACTATAGCTACAACTGAGTACGAAAAAAATGTAGAAGAGTTAGACTCCTTAATGTTTATAATAGAGTTTTAGTTGGTTGGGGACTAAATGACAAATTTCTGGGTATTCAAATATGTGACTCATTTGTTAAAACTCTCATAAGGATACTTGGGGTGATTGATGGGAAGTTTTAGTTACATTACAATAATCAAGATACCAGATTGGTGGGATAACTTGTGATATTAAACTTTGTGGATGGCAAATAGATTCTAGATTTGTCATTTGACATGAAGGAATACTAGTATTCCTTGTCAACAACATTGTAGTATTTTAGATATGCACTTAGCTACACTTGACTTTGTGGGTTTTAGGCATACTCAATGCACTTAGTTACTATGTCTTAATATTGGTCAGTAACAATTGTTATGGTGCTCTGTGAAATGGTAAATTATAGCTACAAGTAAGTATCTTCATGGGACAGGTTTATATAGTGTTTTAGGCTATCCAGGAAAAAGCAGATATGATAATTATTCGAATGATTTGTTTGGGATTACTTTAGCAAGTACTAATGAAGATGACATTTGACCAAATTTTTTAAAAGCCTAACCATCTTCAATGCATTTTATGAGCTTATTTTTACGTCATTACAAGTCACTACATCACTTTAGCTTGGATGTGCTACCAAGACCCCAAAATCCTAAACGACTGCTGGCACACAAAGAAATTAATAGCAAGTATAGTTATATAATTTTTCAGAGTATAGCTGAACTAAGTCATGGACGTAGTTGAATGACCATGTGTGCACATGGTCACTCAACCTTGTAATTTCTTAGTAGTAATTTTTGAGATACTGCTTTCAGCAAGAATGTAAAAACCTAAAGTATTCAATTGTGTCAAGAGGTATTCTAAACAATTGCATACTTATTAGAAATTGTTTATTTGCTCTATGTGCCTACTATACACAAACTAAAATATTTAGGGTGCTCTGCATATATATCATGTACAAGGTGCAAAACATGTGGGACAACCTCTAGTTTTGCACCACAAATTTAAGAAATTGGATTTATATAATTAACCATAGATTAACATATCAATTTGTGTAATATTTGATCTAAACAGAGCAATGATTTAAACAAAGCATGAAAGAAATTTAACTATATTTAAAATTAAGTCTAATAACTTAAGGGTTAAAATTTGAGGATTTGAATGTTCTGGTAAAAACTGATGGTTCGAATTTTTTAGCAAACAACATAAATGGGTATAACATGAATCAAGTTCCAAAATGTGATAGAGCAACTTTTAGGGCATGAAATGTAACGCCAAAAGAAATTTCATACCTAAATCGAGCTGCAAGCTAACCCATCATGTCCTACCCTATGCGACGAGAATAACCCTGCAGCAAGAGAAATTGGGGCAACTTATAAAAGACAGCCGTGATTTGGGATAACGCCATAAATTTGTAGCTATGGTAATTAAATACCAGATCTTCTCGTCGGTGAGAATGGGTATGCCTTAAATCGCACTTACAACGGTATTAATCTCGTCGGAGTTTGATCCTTCCATTTTGACAGATGATTGCACGCAGAGAATGAGAGGCTTCATTATCGACGCTAATATTGACTTCAGAGGGATGCAATAGTGGCAGGTACCCTTCACAGCTTTCTCGGCATCCAAGTCGCGGTAGATTTGTATGAAACTCTGGCTGGCAGATTGCAGGGAAACATGAGGCTTATGTCACCCTAAATTTTTGGCGATTGGTCTGTGAGTTAATAAACGCAACTTAAGGTCTTTTACCGCAATTTTCACCTATTCTATAAGGAGTTCAAGATGCGTCTAAAAATTGTTAGTGTTGTAGTGCGTATATGTGACGTAATACACATGATGGTATGAATTAACGCCCTAAAGTTTTTATTTGGTTTGACATGGTATTGCTCATCAACTTTTGAATATATTATTTAAAAAATAAATAAAGAGTACTAACGTCAGGATTGATAAATAGTGACATAATGTATTGAGGGTGAGATTAAAATATGGGTAATGCTACATGCAGTCGTGGAGTTGTAAACGGCGTGCAGTCGCTTTAGAAAAAAAGTTAACTTTTTCACATGGGTCCCATACATATTCACTTTTTTTCAAAGCGACTGCACGCCGCTTGCAACTCCATGACTGCATCTATCATTTCTCTTAAAATATATATATATATATATAGTATATAACGTAATTCCTTAAAAAAATATGATAAAAACCCAACACTTATAATCTTTTTTTTTATTAATATTGGATATATGAGAACAAAGTCTCAACTAATTTCACTCATATAATTTTTAGAAATTGTATGTATTAAAGAGGATTCGAATTTTAGATTTAGATGGAGTATGCCATTAAGACCAAAATATTGAAAGAATACATGTGTATATTGTGCTCATAAAAACACTAAATTTTTGAATTTTTAATTATAATTTACGCCTTTAAATTACGATAATTTACAGGTGTATATTGTGCTCATAAAAACATCTGAAATGATATTTTAGTAGCCGTTTGTTCTTCAACATGAACAAAACGAAAGCTACCGTGACTGAAAAGATATGTTCCGTCCCAAATTCACGCAAATTTTCAACCAAAAAGTGGGCCCAAGTCGTACGTTCATGGGCCTAGACTATGCGATCAAGCCCCGTCCCAACACCCAATCGCGATATTAGTAGCGTCATGGCCCATGGGGATATTTCTTTTTTACGAAAAGAAACGTGCAAACGAGACCGTCTATGGGCTCCAGGAAAATAGAGTACTATATATGGCCAAGAACATAGTTTTGGATGGACAAATTACAATATTCAAAACAAGCCATCCATCCATTTGAAAATTGGTAATTTCTACCTTAGTAGGACGAGTTTACTTCATTTAATCTGGTGAATAATGCTTTACACCAGGCTACTATCTTATTTTCATCTCATTAAATAAGAGATGCAATATTCATCATGATCATTAGATGATAATAAAGCATACAATAATTGAGCATTGTCATTAGATGATAATGTTGTGAATGCAGGTAGTACTAAAGATGTTCAGTTGGTAGTGGTTGTTGGTTTTTGAAAAATAGATTGCAGAAAAAATAATGAAAACCATAGGAGAACTTCAACCAATAATTCTTTGATTGATTCTGATGTTCTACTGATTTCAGATGGAGCAGTACATTACATATATGCAGCATTGAATATTACAGAATATTAATGATCATACTGTCCCAAGATGCACGATAACAGAGTTTAACTAGAATAGCAAAAGACTAATAATAGCCTTTATTGAAAAACTGCATCATAAATAGACGTTAGCTTCAATACTCCTCCTTGATGCATTTTTCTGACACTCCAAGTTTGAGCCTCAACATCTGGAATTTGTCTCTCGGAAGTGCCTTTGTAAAAATATCAGCAAATTGTTCTTCAGACTTGCAAAACTTTAGCTTCACATCTCCTTTTGCCTCTACTTCCCTCAAGTAATAATACTTGATTGCAATATGTTTAGTTCTGCTATGAAAGACAGGATTCTTTGATATAGCTATTGCTGATTTATTATCACAATAAATCACAATTGGTAGTCGCTGTTTTGCACCCATATCTTCAAGAATCTTACTCAACCAAATAGCTTGATTTGTAGCTCCAATAGCAGCCACATACTCTGCTTCAGCTGTGGATTGTCCTACAGATCCTTGCTTCTTTGATCCCTATGAAAACACACCAGTTCCAAGATTAAAACATTACCCAGATGTGCTTCTCATATCATCCACAGAATCAGCCCAATCACTATCAGTAAAACCAATCAAAGTTGAATGAGAACTTGGTTTATACCAAATGCTGAAATCCTTTGTACCTTGAATGTATCTCAGCACTCTTTTAGCAGCCCCAAAATGGATCTGACTTGGACATTGCATGAATCTTGAGAGAAGGCTAGTTGCATACTTGATGTCAGGCCTAGTGGCAGCCAAGTAGAGTAAAATTCCAATTAAACTCCTATATGCTGCTGCATCGGCTTCTTTTACATCATCTTCCTTCTTCAATTTCTCATTTGCTATCAAAGGAGTGGCTACTAATTTGCATTCAGCCATATTGAACTTGTTAAGCAAACCAAGAGCATATTTTCTTTGTGAAATAAAAATGCCTCCTTCTTGATATACTTCCATTCCAAGGAAATAATGCATTAGTCCTATGTCACTCATTTCAAATGTTTTCATCATCTCTTGTTTGAATGATTCAATCATAACCGAATTATTTCCTGTTATAATTAAATCATCAACATAAAGTGAGACAATGAGCAAATTTTCACCTTTGAGCTATACAGAAAGTGTAGGTTCACTAACACTTCTCTTGAAGCCATGATCACAAAAATACCCATCTATTTTGCTGTACCAAGCTCGAGGTGCTTGTTTAAACCCATAAAGAGCCTTTTTTAACTTATATACTTTCCCTTCTTCCTTCATAAAACCTTCGGGTTACTGTACATACACTTCCTCTTCGAGTTCTTCATTAAGAAAAGCTGATTTTACATCAAGTTGTGAGATCTTCCAACTTCTTTGAGCTGTAAGTGCAACTACTGTTCTGATGGTATCCAACCTAGCTACGGGTGCATAGGTTTCATTAAAATCCATTCCAGCCTATTGTGAATAGCCTTTTGCAACCAATCTTGCTTTACACTTGTTTAAATAACCATCTGGGTTGAGCTTTGTTTTGTATATTCACTTAACTCTGATAACATCCTTGCTGTCAAGATATGCAACCAGCTCCCATGTATTGTTTTTCTCAATCATTCTAATCTCCCTCTTCATTGCATCCACCCAAATTTGTTCTTTAGAAGCTGCTACATAATTTTCAGGCTCTATGGAAATGAAGTTGCAAGATTCATAGATCTCGTTCAATGCCCTGTATCTTCTTGGAGAAGTCTCGGGTGATGAACTTCTAGAGTTGCTGTCACTTCCTGAAACTGAGATAGGTGATGAAGGTTGATCATTCGGATGCTGAACTTCTAGAGTTGCTGTCACTTCCTGAAACTGAGATAGGTGATGAAGGTTGATCATTTGGAGCTGATGTTTCTAGCCTCTCTTTAACTTGCTCGATAACTGGAACATGGAGAGTTAGATCTGGTTCATGTTCTTCTTCCCATTTCCAGGTTGAATGCTCATCAAACTGAACATCTCTACTTGTGACCAGCTGCTTAGTTTTGAGATTGAAGATTCGATATCCCTTGGATTGAGAGCTATACCCAAGAAAAATTCCTTTCTCTAACGTTTCTTCTAGTTTGTGCCTCTTTTGTTCAGATACATGAATGTAACACAAACATCCAAATACTTTGAAATGATTAACAGTTGGCTTATGTCCACTCCATGCTTCAATTGAAGTCATATCCTTTGTAAGGCATCTATTTAGCACATATACTGCTGTATTAACAGCCTCAGCCCAGAATTTTTTTGGAATGCCCTTGGCCATTAACATGGACCTAGCCATCTCCATAACACTCCTATTCTTCCTTTCTGAGACTCTATTTTGTTGTGGAGTGTAGGCAACTGTCAGTTGGTGTTCCAATCCTTCTTCTTGGCAAAATTCATTAAACTTACTTGAGTTGAATTCACCCCCTTTATCACTTCTCAAAATCTTCATCTTTCGACCACTTGATTTTCAACCAGTAATTTAAAGTTTTTGAAAATGCTAAAAGCCTCTGATTTTTCTTTAAGAAAGTAGACCCAAGTCATTCTTGAAAAATCATCAATGAAGAGCATAAAGTACCTGTTTTGGCTTTGAGAGAGTGTCCTCATGGGACCACACAGATCAGTATGAACTAGCTCAAGTACTGATTTAGCTCTCCAAACTTCTCCTGATGGAAATGGCTGCCTATGTTGCTTTCCCATCATACACCCTTCACAAGTAGGCATGTTTTGGTCCAGTAAAGGCATATCTCTTATCATGTTCTTCTGATTTAACATCCTTAAGGCATTTAGGTTGTAATGACCAAACCTTTGATGTCAAAGAGTTGTTTCATCAGATTTGACCATCATTGCTTTTGGGTACTGCCAAGTAATGGGAAAATTTCTCCCATTTCCCATTTTAACTTCTGCCACAACTTGGTTGTTTTTCTTTAAATCAAGAATGACGCATAGCTCTCCCTCAAAATGAAGTGAGTAGCCATTTTGCATCATTTGCCCAACACTTAACAAACTTTGATCAAGGCTAGGAACATGAAGAACATCTTTTATGAATCTAGTTCCTCTCTTGGTTTCCATGGCAATCGTACCTTTACCACTTGCCTCCACCAAAATTCCATTTCCAAGCTTCACTTTAACACATACTAATTTATCGATTTGAGAAAATAAGCTCCCATATAGTGTCATATGGTTGCTGCACCCACTATCTAGAAACTACTTTCTTTTTTGTTCGGCTGCAACATGACAAGCATAGAACAATTACTTTTCCATGTCCTCGATGAAATTTGCTTGCTGATTTTTGTTCTTGAATCGGCAATCTTTCTCTTCATGTCCAAACTTCTTGCAATTTGAGCATTGTGGCTTGCTCCGGTAGTAACAATCTTTCTCCAAATGATTAGTCTTCTTACAAACACCACAAGGTGAAAATTCTCCCTTCTTCTTTTGAGAATTTTCTCCTCTTTTTGTTGTGCCCTTGAACTTTTTATTGAAGTCCTTTTGTTTTTTATTTTTTAGACTAACTTTGGATTGAAATGCATTTTCCAAAGACACCTCATTCCTTCTGCCAATCCGTTGTTCATGAGCATAAAATGAGCCCATTAACTCAGTGACAGAAAGTGAAGAGAGATCTTTGGCTCCTTCAATGGCAGCCACAACATGGTCATATTTTTCAGTCAAGCTTATGAGGATTTTCTGAACAATCCTTTCATCTGAAATATTTTCATCATAAGCCCCCATTTGATTTACTACTTCAATGACTCTAGAGCAATACTCTTTGATATTCTTAGATTCTTTCATTTTGAGATTTTCAAATTCCCTTCTTAGTCCTTGAAGTTTGAAAATTTTAACTTTAGTATTACCTTGAAATTCTTGTTGCAGGATCTCCCAAGCTTGCTGAGAAGAAGAAGCCCTCATCAACCTTGGAAAGATGGACTCACTCACAGCCTGCTACAAAATAAACAAAGCTTTTGCATCCCTTTACTTATCAGACTTGACTCGAGTAAGATCAGAAGTTCCTTCAGATGTGCCTTCAGCAACAGAAGAGATTCCATCTTCAACGACATCCCATAGATCAAGAGATAGGAAAAGAGTTTTCATTTTTATGCTCCAATAGTCATAGTTTTCACCAGAAAAAATGGGAAGAGTTGCAGATGAACCAGGCATAGCCATCATATCCCAAAGAGATCGAAACTTGCTCTGATGCCAATTGTTGGTTTTTGAAAAATAGATTGCAGAAAAAATAATGAAAACCAGAGGAGAAAACAGAGGAGAACTTCAACCAATAATTCTTTGATTGATTCTGATGTTCTACTGATTTCAGATGGAGCAGTACATTACATATATGCAGCATTGAAAATTACAGAATATTAATGATCATACTGTCCCAAGATGCACGATAACAGAGTTTAACTAGAATAGCAAAAGACTAATAATAGCCTTTATTGAAAAACTGCATCATAAATAGACGTTAGCTTCAATAGCGGTTAGAGATGTTGTTGAAGAGGAGGGTCTTTTTGATTGCAGAAACAGGTTTGACGTTGTTTCTAAGGGGGAAGATGGTCTAGAAGTTGATGTTTCCAAAGATTATGATTCTGATCCGGGGTCTAGGAGTGTTGTTCAGGAAACCCAGGAAGCCAATGATATTGCTATTAGAAGGTCCCGAAGGGTTAAATCCCAATCAAAAAAATTAAATTTATGATGAATAATATTCTCATGTGGAATGTCCAGGGTTTGGGCACTTCTAATTGAAAAGTTAAAAAGCTGGTCAGGAAGTTCGAGGTTTCTATATTGGCCATTGCTGAGCGATTTCAAAAGGTGGAAAAACTTAAAAGATGGGCTGAAAAATTGGGTTTCTCAGGATTTGCTGAGAATGTTGATGTAGGGGGTAAATTATGGATTTGTTGGAAAGTGGATATTATTGTTGATGTTGTTGATGCTAATAATCAATGTTTTACTGCTTTGTTCTCTGAGTCGAACGGTGCTGTTTTAGTGACGTTTGTTTACGCAAAGTGTGCTCAAGTGGAAAGAAAAGAGCTGTGGGAACACATTTGTTCGATATCATCTGTTGGTGTTCCCTAGATTGTGATGGGGGATTTTAACGTCATCCGATCTAATGAGGAAAGGGTGGGTGGTAATCCGAGACTGAGTTCTTCCATGGACGATTTTAATAATTGTATTCATCAGTGTGGTTTGGTTGATTGGAGGTTGGATGGAAAGCAACTTTTGTAATGGGCAACAAGGTAGGGCCGAAGCTTGATTGCATTCTTGTTAATAATGGGTTTGTTTCCAAATATGGGGTGCTACTGCCCGTTATTTGAGAAGAACCACTTCGGATCATTCTCCTATGTTTCTTAATCTCTTGCCAGTTGCTAATAAATATGGTCATGGCCCTTTCAGATTTCAGAATATGTGGACGGATCACCCTGGTTTTGTTGATTTTGTTGAGGAAAACTGGTTGAATGAGCAGAGAGGGGGTTGTGCTATAAGTAATCTGGCTCGGAAATTGAAAAGAGTTAAAATAGCTCTTAGGACGTGGAATAAAGAAGTGTTTGGTAGGATAGAGGCACATATTCGATCCCTTGAAGAGAAGATTGAGTTTCTTGAGGAATCTTTGCAAATGAACTATACGTAAGAGATGAACTCTAATCTGATTTCCACTTCTCTGGAACTAGCTTGTTGGGTTAAAAGAGAGGAGATGAGGCTGATGCAACAGGCTAAGCAAAAGTGGGATTGTGAAGGTGACCAAAACTCTCGTTATTTTCATGCAGGTCAAAGACGGAGACATTCCTGTGTGAATAAAAGGTGGCTTGATGATGGTAGTGTTCTGGAGTCACCGGAAAAGGTACATGAGGGTGCAACTAAGCTTTTTTGAAGCTTTGTTAACGCAGGATTTCCAATTGTGAGGTGCCGGTATTGAATGATTTATTTCGGAATAGTTTGACAGCTGAAGATATTTGCTCCTTGGGGTCGGTTCCTACAGAAGATGAAATTTTGGAGGCATTCAAGTCAATAGATGCTAATAGTTCCCCGAGTCCAAACGGTTTTAATTCGCTTTTCTTTACTCATTCTTGGCAGATTGTTAAAGGTGATGTGATGATGGCTGTTAAGGAGTTTTTCTGTGGTACCGAGATTTTTTGCTGCGTCGTTTATTGTATTGATTCCTAAGGTGTCAGCTCCTACTTCTTTTGATAAACTTTGGCCCATCAGTTTATGCATTGTGTTCTATAAAGTGTTGTCAAAGTTATTGGTGAATAGAATCTGATCTTTCGTGCTTGACTATGGAACAAGGGGCGTTTGTTAGGGGGAGGAGTATTTTCCAAACTATCTCCCCTTAACTCAAGAAATGGTTAAACAACTTCATAAAAAAATCAAAAGAAAGAGAGGGGGGGGGGGGGGGGGTTTAACTTGATTATAAACATTGATATGAGCAAAGCGTATGATCAGGTCAACTGGAGATTTGTTTTGGAGGTTTTGAAAGCTTTTGGGTTTCGTGATAGTTTTTGTATTTTGATTATGAATTGTATTTCTTCTCCTTGGTTCTCAGTGATGATGATCGGAACCTTTAAAGGTTTTTTTAAGTCATCCAGAGGGCTCCATCAGGGTGGTCCGTTGTCCCCTTATTTATTTATTATTATAGAAGAAGTGCTTTCTCGTCTTATTAATGCTAAGGTGGATGTTGGTAAGATTGAGATTTTTTTCTAATCCGGTTAAGGCTCCTGTGGTATTTCATTTACTCTATGCTAATGATGTATGATTTTTTCTAATGCTGCTAAAGGCTTTGTTAGAGAATTGATGGGAGTGTTCAGAACTTATGAGAGGTGGTTTGGTCAGAAAGTGAATTTCGAAAAGTCCGCTATTTTCTTTTTTAAAGGTTTATCTCAAAGGAGTATTAGAGACATTTTGCATGTAACTGGGTTCTCGGAGGGTAGTTTTCCATTCACTTTTCTAGGGGTCCCTATTTTCGATGGACGATTGAAGTCTTCTTACTTTGATAGCTTGGTGGACAGAGTGAGGAAAAAATTGGCGGGATGGAAGCATAACTTACTATCGCAAAGAAGTAGGCTAGTGTTAATTAGACATGCTCTGTCTAGAATGCCTATTTATCTCTTGTCGGTTGTTCATGTGCCTAAAGTGGTGATCAGTAAGATTTCTAGCATGTGTGCTTCCCTTGTTTAGGGGGAGTCTAATGGTGTGGGGAAAAGAAAGTGGAGGGCATGGAGGAAAATGTGTGCGCCAGTGGAAGGTGGAGCGAGGGTTCAGGACTTTGCTGATATTCAGAAGTCACTATTTTTGAAATTCACCTGGCAAATTATGACTCAGAATTCGCTTTGGGCTCGGTTTTTTCGGGCAAAATATGTGAAGAAATGTATTTTGCCTCTTAATGAAGTGCCTGCTTGGGGTTCAATTTTTTGGAAAAAGTTTGCTGCCCAATTTTCAGTGTTAATTCATAATACTAAGTGGAAGGTCAGGGAATGTAAGGTCTCATTATGGTTTGATAAATTTTTGGAAAGAGGACCTCTTTGTGATGAAGTTGAAGGTTTCCATGATCCAGAATTGCAGGTTAGGGACTTGGTTATTAATGATGTTTGGGATTTTGAGAGATTATGTCAACTGGTGGTTGAGAATCTTGCTTTGGAGGTCACTCGTGAAGTGGGTTGTCTAAAAAATAATTCTGATGTATAAGTGTGGCTTCCAGATTTGCATGGGGTTTTTTCTACTAATTCTGCTTGGGAGGTAATAAGGGTTAAATAATAGAGTTTCACGTGGGCTAAATGGATTTGGAATAGTGGTATCCCAAAGAAGATGTTTGTATGCGTGTGGAAGGCGTTCTCTTCTTGTCTTCCAACTGATGAGCAAATTAGAAAGTGTGGTATTCCTATGGTTTCTGTTTGCAACTGTTGTCTGAATGGCCATGAGGAGAATTTGGATCATGTCTTAAATAATGGACAGTTTGAAGTGGAGGTCTGGAAGAAATTACATGCTGCGTTGGGTCTCTAGTTTTCATATTATAATAACTGGAAATCCAGAGTTCAAACCTTGATTAACCGGGATGTTAGAAGTGTTGGGTCTGGAGTTGTGTTAAGGGTGTTTGCTGTGGTTGTGGTATGGAGACTTTGGAAGCGACGTTGTTTGGCTAGAATGGAAGGTAAAGTTGAATCATTGGACCAACTGGTTAGCTCAGTTTTATACTGGATTATAAGAGTTGTTGGGACTGCAAATGTGGTAAATACACTTTCGAAGTATGATAGAAGACTATTTGCTCATTTAGATATTCTTGTTCCTGTGACTCGGCCTCAAAGAATACAAATAGTTAAGTGGATGCGCCCGAGAAGGGGGAGGTTGAAATTAAATTTGGATGGTAGCAGCTTTGGGAACCTGGGTCCTGCCGAAGGTGGTGGTATCCTTCGGGATAGTGAAGGTAAGCTACTCTTTGCTTTTTCTAAATGTTTTGGATCTTGTTCTAATAACGAAATTGAACTTAGAGCGGTTTTGGAAGGTATTATTTTATGCAAATAGTTTGGTTACTTTGATGTTGATATTGAGTGTGACTCGCTGGTAGTGGTAAACTAGATCTCCTCTAAGAATTATTCCATCTGGTATCTTTGGAATTATTGGGATCAATTGTTTCATTTGTTACACGATTTTGATTTCACAATAAAGCACTGTTATCGGGAAGAAAATAAAGTGGCAAATGATCTCGCCAAAGATGGGGCTATGGAAATAAATAAAGTTGTTAGAGACGTAAACTCATTACATCGTGTTACTTGAGGACTGTTCAGATTGGATTGGGTGGGTTTGGCATCGATTCGTTATGGTTAGCTATGTTTTCTATTTGTCTGTTGGTGTTAGGCTTGTTTAGCTATGTTTTGGTTATGTTTGTCTGTTGGTGTTTAGGCCCGTTTAGATTAGGCTTTTTGCATAGGCATGTTTAAAATTGTTTTTGTTTGTTTTGTATTTGGGAGAATTTGGATTTATTGCCTGATCTGTAATCTCCTAAGTGCTTGGCTTGTAACCACGATATTCCTCCGCCATAAGTTAGAATTTTTTTAATAAACTTGGAATGGGGCCATGATGAGTGGAGCTACCGGCTCTTCCTAAAAAAAAATTCTTATTTAGTGAGATGAAAATGTGATGATAGTGTGCTGTATAAAATATTTCTTACTTTTATGTTGACAACATATTTAATCCGTGAAAGTTGTGGATGAAGAACACCATCGGCAATTGACATAAAAAAAAAAAAAAAAGTTTTCTGAATTTCTACCTCTCTCTATCATCTCCCAGCTTGATTAAATAAGGTGTCGTTAAATACCATCCTAATTGATCAATAATTATGCCCCTTGGGTATATGCAAGGGATAAGTTTGAACTTTGAAGAGGTAGATTAGATAGTTTTGGATGTCCTTAATTTCCAATGTAGTTATATATAACAATACGTTATTAATTCTAGTATATATAATGTGATAAAAGTGCTATATATATAATCTAGAACCATGTAATAACTATTTATTATAGAAAAACTAGTGAATAATATATATATATATAACTAGTGAATAATATATATATATATATATAAACTAGTGATTAAATTTGATGATTTACTATTCAAAAGTCAAGTAAAAAATAATTTTATACTATTTTTCGCACTTTTTTTCCTATATTTTTTTATCGAATATGACGATTTTTTTTTATATGTGTAAATTTATACTTTTCATCAAATTTTAATAATTTATTTTGATGAGATTAATGAAAATACTCTAAGAATTGAAACAAGAGTCTTAATGGTGCATATTGTTCCAACTACTTTAATTAAAGCTGAATGGTGTATGCTGCATGCAGGACTCTATATCATGAATTACGAGCATGGAAAAAGAGTGGGGCGCGCTTGCATGTACTGCCTGCTCCAGCTTTAAGGCTTAAGCTGCCGAATGGTGGTGTGGATATATCACTCTACAGCAATGACGATCGAGTTGACGGCGCTCATCACGATGGTGGCCGACAGGTTCCAATTCCCTCGATCCGTCTTTATAAGCTAGCTAGGTACATTGAAAAAGAAATCGGAGGAAGAAAACACATGCAGCACATGATGCGTTTTACGTCGACCCTGCAGTGACAGTAGTGAGGTTGGATCGAAGAAATCATGTAAAACCTTTCTGATGACAAAGGCTAGTTGGTCATGATAGACAATATGTTCTAATTTGCTTGATTAGATGAAAGATACTCGTAATGATTTAATTTGCAGCAACTCTCTCGATAGTCAAGCTCCACGTGTTTAGTTTGAGAATGGTAGAGATTCATGAGTGACAAATAAGTCGCACCATAACGTAGGTGGAGAAGACAGAAAAATGCTCAGTTCACTTAATAATGATTGCAACTAGAGAAGCTCACAAGTTGGGTTAGCAACATATATATATTCGACTTATCATGTAGAAGGTCGAGTAATAATTGGCTGTATATTAGAACTTCATCAAATCACATCAAAATAAACACAGTAACCACTTGTGATCAATTTAGGAGCATCCAGCCTGGTCAGCATCATTTCTTTTCCTTTGTAACTCGTGAAAGTTGTGAATTGGGAACAACACACCACCAAAAAAGAGAAGACTCTCTCTCTAAAAAAAATAATAATAAGGTGTCGTAAATTAATTCAATATCCTAATCGAATACTTTTGAATTTTAGGTATACCCAAGGGAGAAATTTGAAGGCTAGATCGATTAGATTAATTAATTACCAATGTGGGCGCCTGTTGCATCATCCCCTTCGATGAAGTTAAACTCCACCAACCCATCTTGATCACGTGTGATCGTCATAATCGAGAGGATAAAAAAGGATTAACTAATGCTCCTAGAGACCAGTTTATAAGAGTATAAAAATCCACCATCCTCTTCCACAAAGCATGCATATCGCTCGTCCCATGATATATACCTTAATGGATAAAAATGAATCGGCTTGTTCCTGCATGCAGGGGCGGACCCATGTATGAGGTAGCCCCCAAACTTTTTCAAAAACGGTAACTCTAATATAAATATATATAATTAAAATTCTCTCTTAAATTTTTTTAAAAAAAAATAAATTGCCCCCCCTCAATTTTTTACTAAAATTATTTCTCTAAATCTTCATATACATCTATTTATATTTTAACTTTTATTTTCATTTAAATCCAAATTTTAACTCATGTAATCTTACAGTTATTCTAACAGTCTAATTCTAACAAAAAAATTGATTATAAATTTATATGATTGTAAAATTAATTGATTATACTCACTTATTTAATTTTATTCTAACTTGTATGATTGTGAGATATAGTTTGTTAAAAATTTAATAGCGTTACATTATTACTTATTAGAAAGTTCTCAAATTTATTATTGATCTATAAATTTTTCTTAAATCATAGAAAAATAGGAGCAAGTATTTAAGTACAATTGATTTTTTTTTTTAAAAGACGTAAACAATTCGAAGACTAATATATGTTTAGAGAGCTCGATAACAACAGAGCATAATACTTCTATCACTGATGACCATCCTTCTAAAATTTACATGCATCGTACACTTTATCGATCGCCCCCCCAAACATAAAATTCTGGTTCCACCCCTGCCTGCATGGATTCTCTTTCTCGCTTTCGTGTTTGCTGAAGGCCGTGGAGATCTATGTTAGAGCCAAGCTCCTTCATCTCCTCCACCACCACCTCCCATCGTCCCACCTCCTAGCACAGTCCAACATGACGGTGCTCTATGTCCGGATGGGCTATGTTGTAGCACTGCGGGGTGGTGTGGCAGCATGGATGACTACTGTTCACCTGAGCACTGTCAAAGCCAATGCCATCCTTCACCTCCTCCTCCTCCATTTACTACTCCTCCACCAACACCTCCCTTCGTCCCGCCACGCCCACCCGCAGGAGAATGCGGAGCCGAACATGGAGGTGCTCTATGTCCGTTGGAAGGCGAATGCAATACCAAGTGGGGGTATTGTGGCTGGGGCTGGACTACTCATGTTCACCTAAGAACTGTGAGAGCCAATGCCCTTCTCCATCCCCAGCCCCAACCCCAAACCCTACACCCAGTGACAACGATGTTAGCAACAATAATATCATCACCTCCTCTCTTTTTGACAAACTGCTGCCATACGAGTTTCTGCGATGCATTTGGATTAATTAGCTACCGTCACAACTTGGATTGCTATCATCAACGTCCTACAGTACTACTGCTATCCGCATCCACGATGCATATAGAATATTTAAAAAGCCGTATAATGTAATTGCATGAGGCTGGCCTTTGTGTAAAAGGCATTCTTCCACCTTATAAATAAATAAGAGTACTAGAAGAACGAACGTCCTTTTTTCTGTAAAATAAATTAAAAATATATAATTGATATATATATACAGGGGCGGAACCAGGATTTTATGTTTGGGGGGGCGATCGATAAAGTGTGCGGTGCGTATAAATTTTATAAGGATGATCATCAGTAATAGAAATATCATATTCTGTTGTTACCGAGCTCTTTAAACGTATATTACTTTTTGAATTGTACTCCATTTATTTCTTTTTAAAAAAAATAATTAATTATTCTTAAGTACTTGCTCATATTTTTTTATGATTTAAGAAAAATTTATAAATCAAGAATAAATTTGAAAACTTTCTATTAAGTAATGATGTAACGCTATTAAATTTTTAACAAACTATATCTCACAATCATACAAGTTAGAGTGAAATTAAATAAGTGAGTATAATCAATAAATTTTATAATTATATAAATTTATAATTAATTTTTTTGCTAGAACTAAACTATTAGATTAACTGTAAGATTATGTAAGTTAAAATTTGAGTTTATGTAAAGTTAAAAGTTAAAATATAAATGGATGTATATTGAGATTTAAAAGAATAATTTTCGTAAAAAAAAATTTTGGGGGGGGCAATTTTTATTTTTATTTTTAAAATCTAAGAGAGAATTTTAATTATATATATATTTCTATTATAAATTAAATTTGGAAAAAGTTTGGGGGGGCCGTAGCCCCCCCAACCGGAGGCGTGGGTCCGCCCCTGTATATATATAAGTTTCATGAATACTATATCATGCGTGAGTGTGTGTGACTCACATGCTTATTTCTTGTTTGCAAGGCCAAAGATTATTTTCAAATTATGCAGATGAAATAATATATTAAAATATATGCAGTAGTTGATAAAATATTTAGGTTCTTTTTAGACTCACTACAAGAAAAATAATTATTTGTAGCATTTTAATTGCAGTCAAAATGACTATTTTTGCTGCAAATACTTTTTTGCAACATTCTTTTTACTTTTTGTGACAAAATTTAATGTCGCAAAAAGTCAATTTTCTTGTAGTGACTTTTATCTAAATTATACAACTTAAACAGTTATCATTTTTGAAAATATAGTAGTAGGGAGAGTAGACAGTTCATATGTTTAAAATTGAGTAACGATAGATAAAGTTTTAGGATATGTAAGCGATCTCACCTGTTCCTTTTGAAAAATAATGAGATTTATTATTAAAAAATTAATTTTTTTTCATATAAATATTTTAAAACATTACACAAAATTTATAAATTGATCTAAAATTACAAATACCATTTCTCAAAGCTTTTTCATCTCTCGAGCTCCAAGGCATCACCATCACTAGCAGCAATATTTAATGGCGTTGTACTCTCTGATCAGCCGCTATCCCTCTCCGCTCTTTCTCGAAATAATTTCCTTCAATCACTTCTATTGATAGCGTGTTTAGCACATTGGCTAATGAGCTCAATGAACCTGCAATACAAGACGTGAAGATCTGTGAGTGTTGAACATGTCTGAGTAGTCTTGGTGAAGTGCATGTGAAGATTTGTTGGTGTTGAAACATTTTATTAGTCTTGGTAGGGCGGTAAAAAAATTGAATCAGACCATCGGATTGGACCGGATTAGTTGGACAAGAGGAATTCAGTCTAGTCCAATCTAATTTATATATGGACTGAATAATTTTAGTTCAAAAAAATTATCCTCTTGGAACGGACCGGACTAAATTCTCATCATATACTTACATATATATATATATGTATATATAAATAATAGTATATAAATTATAATATTAATATTAATATAGATTAATATAATAACATATTAATATATAATATATAATCTTATAATATTAACATATTATAATTTATAGTAGGTGACTAGTTATAGTATAAAAATATAAATTATAGTATATCTATATAGAGTATTAGTAAGAACTTATAAATAATAAGTGTATTATTATTATTTAATATATTATTACTAATTTATCACTATTTATCAACATATAAATATATATAATATACTAACTCTTAACTCTTAAATCTTAAGAGTTAATTTCTTTATATTTTATTTAGATTTTTAATGATAGTTTTTTTCCTATTTTTTTATTTAAATTATTTTTCTTTTACCATTTTTTTAAGAGTAAGTTTTTTAAATATTTTTTGGCTTAAATCTGTGATAAATACGTAATTTAAACTGAAAATAATTAAATTTGAGCCAAAACAATATTTGATCATTGCAAAATTTTAGATTAAATTTAGCCCATTAAATTATATGGGTACCCCTGAACCGGACCGGACCGCTCCTAGACCGAATTGGACTAGACCGGTATGGACCAAATAGGAGTTCGGCCTGGTCCAGGGTGAGAGAATTTTTGGACCGAATAGAATCGGTCCACAAACTTCCCAGCCTGGACCGGACCGAACCATTTACACCCCTAAGTCTTGGCTAATAAGTCTGTCCTCTGTACATGTTTCTCTCGAGGGTTCTTGGTGAAGTACATGAGAGTCATTTTTTTCCAACCATGTGATTAATCTTGTAAATACCCTTCTCATGTGGGACCCATGTTTCCTCTATGCCTAGGGGCATCTATTCCCTGTATTAGGCACCATGTCGTTGCATTTAATACACTGCAAGGAATAGGATATTTTACCATGAATTCTTTTTTCGTCTTATATGATCGTGGCAAATAGTAAGTTAATGATACAAAAAGTGTCTATAGGAAAAATTAAAAAAGCTTATTGCTACAATATAATGCCGACAGTAAAACCTTGTGGCGAAAAATAACATTTTTCATGACGACTGTGTGGTGGTGGATAAAATTACAGAAGATATGGTTCTTTGTTGCATATTAATTTTTGCGGCAAGAACAGTTTTGTGGAAGAAGTTTTTTTGCGGCGAAGTAATGTTATTTGCGGCGACCTTTCCTCGCCGCAAATAAGATTTAAATAAAAAATTGGAGTTTCCCCCTTATTCCTTAATTCCCCAAACCCAATTCTCTCTCTCTCTCTCTCTCTCTCTCTCTCTCCAACTCTAAGTCCCACCCCTGCCGCAACCTTAGTCCAAACTCGACAGGTTTTGCCCCACTGTCGCACCAACGTTGTCTATTAAGCTCTCTCCCTCTCTCCATCAGTTTCTCTAACTCTCCATCTCTTGATTTTGTCCCACGAATTCTTTTTTATATGGGTGATGCTACTCGGCCCACTGCAGCGGACTGCTAGTTATAAAATTTAAAAAAAAAAATTATTTTTTTATTATTTTTCTTTCTATATTTTTTTTAATATGTTTAAATATTTTTAAAAAATAAAAAAGTACATTAATACATTTAAAATCACTTCCTTAATTATTAAATAAAAAATAATAATAATAAAATTTAAGGAGTAGTCACTCGGAGTGGGCAGAGTAGAGTTTTCCTTTCTTATAGTTTGAATCAATTTCTCCTTCTTCTTGTTTGTTTGTTTGGAGGTGAAAGATATATGTGTGTCTGTTTCCGCTTGGTCTCCATTCTAGCAATCTCTTTCGCTCCCAATTTTCTCTTGGTTCATACGTTTCTTCCATTCTCGACTTTGCCTTAATTATCTTTCTATTTCATCGTTGTATATAGGGGCCGACCTTAATGACCCTCTCTGGAGCGCTAAATGTCTTATCGGTTCTCCTCACTTTATTAGAAGGGTAATCTCTTTATATTTCTGGCTTTGTTTTTCATTTTAAATCAACAAAATACAAGTAAAAAATGAAGGGACAGGAGGTACCATAAAATGTTTCTTGTTTTAGATACTACAAAAATATATTTTTTTTAAGAAAATGTGAGCAAAGTCATAATATCCCTTCATCTATCAAAAGAAAAATAGGGCTTTTTTATAACTCTATTTTTAATTGGAGCAAATAGTTTTGTAACATTTATAAGTTTTGGTTCTCATTTTGCGATATTCAAAATTTCACTTTGGGAGCAAAATATCTCTTATGATAAGTGACACATTAGTAGCAGTAACAGTGTCTCATGCTCATTGGCATTGTAAATAGCTTTTGGTAAGAATACCCCCATCAAAATGACAGAGTAGTGTAGTAATGTTTAAAATTGAATTCAAAATTACCAATAAAAAAAAAGAAATTTAACAATGTATTACTTAAGCACCACATATATTATTGTTACCATCGTTAGAGAACTCATAAGAAAATTACTAAATCAAGTCCTTTTAAACATACCACATTGATTTTATGCTTTTATTTGAAAGTTACACCAGTTATACACAACCAGTTATCTTGAGGCAATACACAATAAGTTCTGGTAATAATTATAATTAATATCGACCCATTGAGTTCTGGCAATATAGAGTGAGTTCTTGATTCATTTATTTGTTATTGAATCTCTATATAGTGTGCAGTGTAAATAAGAACAATTGAAACACTTGCATTTTCACTTGATTTTTGCTAGTTTCTTTTATATTATCTTGTGATTGCGCATCATTTTGACCTCGTTACCCATTGCATGTCAGACCCAAAGAGATTGACAAGATGGTAGAGATGAAGAGTTTCTAAAGAGAGAGTTGATGATTCTTGAGCAAGAAATTTGAATAAGACATTCATACACACTTCTCCAGCTGTATTGGGCTTTTGTAATCATTCTTTGTTGTTACTTAGTAACTTTCTTGTAGTGGTTTTATGTAATAGTTTAATTTGAACGTGTAGGTTAAGTGTTAGAAATTATTCAAACAATTTAGTGAGTGCAAAATCAGAGAGCTTGGCATTGTATTCCTAAAATCAATTTTTTTTTCTCTGAGAACAAAATAGCATTAATACAAGGTATAATGTTATTGCATAGTGTTAGTCACATACCGTATCTAGTAAAATATGGTTATGTTTTGGAATCATGGTAAATGATAGGTCATTGAGCTTTTTCATGAAGAGAGAAAAGGCCCTTTGTAGCGCCAAATGCAATTTTTATTCGGATTGACCAAGGAAGAGGCAGGGACCCTGTGGCATTTTATATGGTTGTTGCCAGTCATTAAAAATCAGGAGAAAATACAAACTGCCAAGAGCACCATATCTACCGCCCCCCTATTAATGCAATCACAACAAATAGAGGGTAGGATCAGTTTTCTCAACTAGGCTATAACCTCTTCTTTGCTAGTTACATACTCCATAACCTGTTTAGTTACATCATAATGCAACTACATTATGAGCTAGTCATCCACAAACTTCAATTTAGTTCCATCAAATACACACAAAATTTCATAAGTTACATATATTCATAAACTGTTCAATATTCATTAATTATATAAAATACCAAAAAATTTCATAACCTCTTCTTTGCTAGTTACATACATCCATAACTTGTTTAATATCCATTAATTACATCAAATACACAAAAGTTCCCCCTAAAGTTTTCGAGAATTACATGAAATATCAAATATGTCCTCTAGAAAATCCAGAAATTACACAAATATCAAAAAATCTCTTGGATCAACCATTAACCACATTATTGCACCGATTGTCATCCATCTAACCCGAGGTGCACCAGTTGTGATCCATCCAACCCAATGTGCACCGGTTGTGAGCCATCTAACCTAAATTGTATCTGTTAGAATTAATATGCAAATATTATTAAATATTAATGTCATGTAAATATTAGAATTAAAATGTGAAAAGTTTAGAAATTTTACACTTTCTTGACTTCCAATCACTGTTTCGCGGTTCTGGGTCCCACTACTGGTAATAGCTGAGCTATCTAGAACAGGCTGTTGATAAATAATAAAAAAAAAAATTATTAGGACATTAAACTCAAGATTATTTACTCTTTGACCTGCTTATTGGTCTCACATTTCAAATGGGAATAGTAATATTTAGACAATAATTTTTCAAGCTTTTAGACTAAAACATGGAATTTTAGTCCTATCAAAAAATTCTATTTCTGATACCTGCAAATGTCTAAGACTGGTGATATCTACTTTTGATGGCCCAAACAAATTTCACAAGTGTCCATGTTTGGTGTAACTCCTTCTTACAAGTGTCCATGTTAATGAACTCCTCAAGACACACTTCATCTTCTACCGAATAACTCTTCATTACACCATCCGATTTAAGTAGAGATGGATCCAAATCGAGCACAACAATTATTTGCTTCTGAACTTCTCTGAATTTAACGTTCGTGTACAACTCTTGATATTTTTTTCAATTGGAGATCTAGATACATAGGGAATGGGGCCGTTAAATGACTTAAAGTCCGAATGATTTTCATTCTCCGTTTTCTTCCTTAGTGCATTGTCATACTGGTCGACAAACTCCTTCAAGTTTGAATTTGAATGAACAAAACCGTCAAAAAAGACATTCATACTCTTGTTGTGCTGTGTTGTACTCATTCCAGCCCAAAAGTGCACTTTTAGGAATATCGGTACCCAATGCTCACGTTCCGCATGTAAACTTTTCAACCACGTATTCTTATGCAAGTCGTATGTGTTAATAAACCCATCTCAAAATTTCTCAAACTCCTCAATAGTTTGAGTGTCTTATACACATTTCATCAGCTAAGTTTTCAACCCACTTTTGTATGCAGCATATGACCTAAGCTTCTCAAAGACTTTCTTCAAAATATGCCACAAAGCAAGATCTATATCGAGTTTCTGAAAAGACAATAGCAATTGCATTTTTCCTTACTCTATCTTAATTAGTAATGATAGCCTTTGGAGCTATACCGTTCATACACTTTAATCAAGTCTAGAATAACCATGTAAATACCTATGTGTCCTTATTGGAAATCAACCCAGCTCCCAAAAGAATCGATTGCCCGTGGTGGTTTATACCAACAATTGTTGCAAAAGGCACACCATACCTATTCGTCAGGTATGTGGTGTCGAATATGATCATATCACCAAAATACTGGTAGGCTGCTCGACTATGTTCATCTGCCCAAAAAACATTCTTCAACCTCCCGTCATCGCCTACATCCATCAACACAAAAATCCATTATTTTTTAACTACATCCTCGCAAAATAATCTCGAAGTGCTCCAACACCACCAGCACCAAGTCGTAGATGTCGTGCTTTGTCAATGTAATTACGGCAATCCTTTTCTAAAAATGGGAAGTTCTCAGTGCCACCTGTGCCTTCGGCAAGAGATTCGTAACTCTTATTCGATCAGATGCCAGCTTTGTCGTTTATGTTTAAGATTCTTTTTACTATCTCACTCACTTCTCTGTTACATCGAAAGAAGCGGGATTTCTGTGGGCTAAGGCCGTGATTATGTGTACTATGAACTATTGTCAACTTCATCTTTCCCTCAACTCCTAAGGCATTAATCATTGCCTTTGAGTCTGTCTTTCTTGTCGAACGTGGGTTGGTAATGTTTGAACTTTTATTTCAGACCTTCCCTCCTCGTGCACAACTGAGAGTGACATATTTGATATTTTGATCCTCTGACCTCTCACTCATTTGTGTCATCATTCCAAACCCGCATTTTTTAGTATAATGATTATAATAGCTTAGAAACTCTTCAGAAGAATAGAACTTCATCCTCGACTTTGGCTCCTCAATGATATCATCACCATCCGTTTGCATTAACTGTGGTGTACTAGTAGTACCATCGTTGGTTTCTCATTCATTTGGTCTATCCTCTTGAATCTCTTCATCAACTCTAGCGAAAATACATCGTGCTTCAGTTTTCAAAAAATCAGGTCTATCTTCTTGACCAATTCTAAGGCTCGTTGCAAAGCTTGTAGTGATAAATGGCATGGGGAGGTCCCATCCCATATTGAAATGAGTAACCAGCATTTTACTTAAATCAAAAAAATGAAATCAATTCAGTTGCTTAAAAAATAACTAACTTATAACAAAAAGACAAGAAAAAAGTTGAAAAATCACCTAAATGTTACTTGGATTTTGGTTGCCAATTGGATAAGGTAGAATAATTGGTGACCATGTAGGCACAGGTCCAAAGTAATTGTGCATGTCATTTGAAAAGTTTACTCGACTAGTTTGAGGGATTCCCTAACATAAAAATAACAATGATAATTAGGGTACTAAACATTGAATTGCAATAAGTTTTATAAATCTGATATAACATACTGAGGTTGGGGATTTGAGCTAGACGGTGTTAGCGGAGATGTGTGTTCTTCCCATTTTCCCATACCCTATACAAGTTGTTCAGTATCTCAGGTCAGTGCAATGTAAGTATTCAGGAAAATTAACACTATCGACCAAGAGAGAGCATTAAAACTAATCTTGTACATACTTCTTCCATGAAAAATAAAAACAAACAAAACAAAACTACTTGAGATTTTTTTTTTTTTTTTGAATGGAAAACAAGGTGCACTTCTAGTAGCAAACAAAAGAAAAAGAAAACACCATATTTGACTGGGTCATGCCATAACCATTTTACAATACATAAGTATAAACTTGAACACATCAATCCAATGAATATTAACTACAAGCAAAATTGAAGCCAGTGCACATCTAAGATGTCTAACATGCTAGAATAACCCAAAAAAATAAATGATCCACTAATAAATTTATGTTTCATTCAACAATAATTAACGAGTTGCTTATAAAATGCTAATACCAATAGCGATTCCTATCAAAGAAAAAAAAAAACAGTTATCTTCGGCATACATTTCATGTATCCAAAGTTCAAAAGACAAACATATTTGCAAAGATCAATGATAATCTAGAAAGTCTAGAAAAGAGAAACATATTTGAATGTCATTTTTTATTCAGGGGTCCAATCTAAACATTTCACAAATATGCTTTTAGTTTTGGTGAATTTTTGATATGAGAAGTATTTTGTGTCGTAATTGCTAACTAACTCATGCCATAATTGCTATGTTTTGGTGAATTTATTATATGGAGCCATGGGAAAGCTTATTGCAATCTCTGTTATTTGGTTTTTCTTGTTTGTACTCACACAACCATATCAGAATAGGCAAAAGCTAATCAGGAGTAGCAAATGGAAAACAACAGAACATGAGAATCAAACATGCATAACCATCTGATCAGCCTCTCAACAAACCAAACCAAACCAAACAGAACGTACGTGTAAATTTTATTGCGCGTGTTGTTACACAAAAGGATAACATGAAAAATAGTTTTATGATTCTCCCCATGCAAAAGTAAACGCAGATTAGAAACACATATTTTTTATTTCCTAATCAAGCGTATTGAACTATCTAATTATAGGTTGGTTAACTACAACAGCCTAATTTTCTTCATACAAAATTCATAAATAAATCTAGCATTTCAACTTATTTTCTTCAAATAGAACAACTTCAAAAGATTGATTATGAGATGATAAACAACTCAAAAATGCTAAACTACAACTCAAGAATGCACGATATTGACAAAAATGACCCACAAAGTTGACCCACGAGCTAACCTAAACCAAGTGGCCCACGAAGTCGACCCACGTAGCTAGCCCAGTCGGCTGACCTAAATCAGCAAGACCACGAAGACCCATGATGTCGACCCGAACGCAGCAGCTCCCACAGACCCACGACACCAACCTACATGAGGAAAAAGCCCAACAGTGATATTCGAGCTTTAAAATTGCTTCCTGGTCTGTGTGCCGAATCAGGAAATCAAGCAAATGAAATTTGCTTTTGCGTTTAATTTTGTATTTCCCTTTCTTTTTTAGCTTTTTGTAATAATTAAAAGTTGACGTGGCATGATGCCAGGTCAGCAGACTGCATGCCGACTACTTAAGGACGGCCGTGTATAGAAGGACTCTACTACTACATGGTCGTCCGTGGACTCCTGGAAAACAGTGCTATATATGGCCAGGAATATGGTTGTGGATGTACACACTATAATATCCAAAACAAGCCACCCATCCACTTGAAAATTGTTCTCAATAGAACAAATTTACTTCATCTGATTTGTTATATTTATTTTATAATGAAAATAATTTTATAATATGACAAATTATATCAAACTACATTAATATATAGGATTCCATGCCCCCCCCCCCCAAAAAAAAACTTTTTTGAAATTTTAAAATTGCCCCTAGATTTTTTACATATTTATATGGATATAGAAAATGGCCCCTCCAAAAAATTTATAATTTCCATATATTCTCTAAAATTTTTTAAAATTTCAATATACCAATAAAATTTAAAAATGTCTCTCTCTATTTTTTTTTCTTATAATCCCAAAACTTTGTTTAATATTTATATATTATTTATTTTTAAGGATGTAATTTCTCCAAAATTAAAATCAAAACTAATTTTAGGAGAATTAATAAGCATATTAATACACATCCCAAATTTTTTCATATACAATATTGGACTTCTTAAGATAAAATAAAAATTATTTAAGATAGATGATCTATTTGAAAAATAGTTGAGATACTTTATCCTCTAGATTTTATTAAGCAATAAAAGAATTTATTTGAACTCTTAATTATTGCATTATATGTTTAATGTGATATGAAAATATTTAGATTTTGCGTGAAATCTTATAAAGTAGCTTACATACTAAAAAGACAAAAGATGACATCTTAAAAGATCCTTTGATAATTTATATGAAGAAAATAAATTCTAAATATTTCATTTTAAAAATAATAATAGATGGATATTATTTTATGAAACATTATTGTTAGAATATGAAATATATATTAAGTTGTGTGTTTATAATTTTATTAATTCTATTTGTATGTAACAAATTATTAAGATATAATTTTATATGTAGTTATGTTTTTATGATTTTTCATTCTCTTTTAATTTATATAAGTGAAATGATGTTGACAATTCTAAAATGTATAAGTCCCAACCACTCTCTTTGAAAAAATAGGTAAATTTAGGACCACATAAAAAATTATTTTTTAATAACGGAGACCAGTTTTTTTCAAATAGAATACGTAAAACTTGCACATCCTATGACTATATCTAATATTATTCTTTATATAAATGTGTCATACAGATACAGCAAAAAAGTTGGCCCCCTCTCAGCACAATTATTGGTTTTGTCACTGCTTTTATATTGACAACGAAGTGAATCCATGGAAATTGTGGATGGAGAACACCACCGGCCACTGACAAAAAAATAAAAAGAAAAAGGAAAATAGAGTTTTTTGAATTTCTACCTCTCTTTGTGATATCCCTTGATCAAGTAAGGTGTCGTGAAATACCATCCTAACTGATCAATAATTATGGCCCTTGCCCCTTGGGTATATGCAAGGGATAAGTTTGAAGGACTAGAATAGATGGTTTTGGATGTCCTTAATTGCCAACGTGGGTAACGTGCATGATCATGTCCTGTACTATTCAACTCCATATGAAGATATATATATATATATATATATATATATATATATATATATATATATATGACAACTCGATTCGGGGACCATGGGTGAAAATCAGAGAAAAAATAAAGAAGAAATAGTGGCACTTTTGGCCTTTGGGCGCGTAACTATAATATGGTATGTCTCCATCAAAGTACTTAACCCGTGGAAGTTGTGGATTGAGAACACCACCGATCCACCAAATAAAAACCGATCCACCAAATAAAAAATAAGAGTTCTAAGGCCCCGTTTGGATATCAAAGTGTACTGAGTTGAACTGAGTTATCTTTGAATAATAGTTAGTTGAAATGGTTGAGTGAATTTCGTGGAATCCACTAAAATAAGTTTAAAGTGTGTTTTGATGGTTAGATGAGTTTAGATTTATTTATGAGATTATATGAAATTGTAGGACCCACTACAGTACATTGGTCTACTCACGCGCGCATCTGCCAGAAAAGAGTAAAAAAAAATATTTTTGCTATAGTTTTGCAGGTTTGTCGCCAAGAGAGAAAGAGAGAGAGTGAAAAAAATGAAATTAATAAAAAATAAAATGTCTACGTTTATGTCACTATAGCTACAATACTGCTACAGTGACATAAAGCAGCCGAGAGGGATATAAAGCTGCCGACAAGCGTTACTATAGGGCCAATTGATAGTGGTCATGATAGTGTGTTATGCATGGTCTTGGTGGTAGGCACATGATCAAGCCACGCCGTTTTGAAGTTTTTCAGTCAGGTTACTCAGACGGTGGTCTTGCATGGCCTAGGCTAGGTGCCAGGGTGGTGAGCATGCATGGCCTAAACTGGCGGTCTGGACGTTGGCTGCATGGCGCGGGCTGGGGCTACGCACTGACTACAGTAATGTTGACTTTCAAGTGAGTTTAGTTTGAAATATGTTAAATTTATATGTTTGAATGATAAAATGAGTTTAAAATATAGTATTCTAAGGAGAGTCTGTGAACCAAACAATGCCTAACTCTCTTTTTTCTCTCTCATCTCCTTGATTAAGTAAGGTGTTGTAAAAAAAAGTAACATGTGTCGTGTCATACTAAAATTCAATCCTATTCGAATAAGTTGCCTGATTTATTTTAGAGATAAAATTGAAATAAGATAAAATAAGTTGAGATTAAAATAAAAAGTTAAATAAAATATTTTTATAAAATATTTTTTTGATATAATTTTTGTATTGAAATTTAAAAAAATTAGATTATTTATATTATTTTATATTAGAATTTTTTTTAAAATATAATAATTAAATAAAATGAGATGTTTTTTGAAAATAAACAAAACGATTTCTGGCTATATCCAAGGGATAAATCTAAAGCGCTATAATTATCAACGTGAGCGCCCTGACTTCGTCCCATTCAATGAAGTTAAAGTCCGCAACCCATATTGATCATAATTGAGAGGAAAAAATCGAATAAACCGTGGAAGTTGTGAATTGGGAACACCACCGATATTTGACCACCAAAAAACGAAGAGTTCTCTCTCTCACATCCCCTTGATTGGCCCTGTTTGATTTCTCAATTGAGTCGGCCAGTACAATTTATTTTTAATCACCTTCTATCATCCAAACGCCAACTTGAACTACATCACAAATAAGTTTAGTGGCATCATAACGCCTGCAAATCGAAGGCCGAAAAAAAGACTTGTTTTATTTATTTTACCCTTACTTGACTTGAGGTGGATGGCTGCAACTGCAGGTTGGAGAAAACTTTTTATCCTTTATAAAATTTGACGTCGGTAATTCATTTTGTTGAATTGCTGCAGAGACTGGTCTAAGAGTTGAAAATTGAGTGTTAGAAAGTGTTAAGGACGTATCCTGCTGTCTGGTTCACCGTATCCCTTACGATAGAAACCTGCAAAGTAAGAACAAAGAGTGGTCGGGGTCGGGGACCGCTCCGACGATCAAGTTAGCGTAAGGGGAGAAAATATGTAATAGGGGGGAATAAGAGAATCTGTGAACGTACCGTCTTCCCGTCGTTAGTTAGGTGCTATTTATAGGTGTTCCTCTGGGGAGTCTGGGTGGTGAGAGTGCCGGAAATCGGGACATCACCCGTCCGTCATCCTCGATAAGGAAACCTGGTCTGATTCGGTCGGTCTTATCGCATTAATTGAGTATCCCTCCAATTAATGCTCAATCAGACCCTTTTGGACGGGAGCATTAAATGCAGCGGTATCTTTTGTCAATTTAGTAATTAATGGCGTGTGTTTGTGGCGTCTCTGCATTAAATGGGAGGGGGGTCTGTAGACCGGCGGCTGTCTGCCGTTCATAAATGAGGGAGTGTCTCGATGGAAGATGGGCCCAGGAGACATATCGGTACGTGAGCCGCCGTTCTTGAGACCGATTTTGCCATCTCCTGCCCAGATCGGGGTAACCAGGGACTTGGCTCGTCCCCGGTTTCGGTCTTCCCAGTTGAATTCGGACGTTGCATCGAGGTGGGTGCGGATAACGGGCCGTGGGCCTGCTAACCTTGTGGGCCCGGGCCCGGGCAAGTCGGACCCCCTTTCAGTACCCCGCGAGTTTTCATCGAAGGCACTTCGATGGAAATTCCGAACGTTCCAGAGCTAGGGTCCTCCTTTCCTTCGATTGTACTGTCCTCTGACACAGGGCAGTGTTCCTCTATCTCCCCTCCCGAGCGGGAACACGAGGTCGGACGTGTTCGGGCGATCCCTGCTGACGTGTCGTTTTGTTTACCGACCGGACTTCAGAGGGACGATTTGAATTCTGATCAATTAATGCCGAATCGTGACTCGTCATGTTCCGTGTCAGGCATTTAATGCAATTCGAAATTTAATTGCGCCGTCGCTCCGATTCCCGAACCGTCAGTGATCTGCTATTAAATGGTGAGGCGCACGCGCGTGGCCATCATTGACTGACTTGTCATTTCAGCGCACGTTTCTCTCCTTTGATTGGTCAGTTCAGGGCGTGCTTCCTGTTCCCAAGAGCCACGTCTGAGGTGACGGTTTCGGCGTGGCCTCGTTTCCCGTTCGCATTAAATTTTGCTTCTGGGTATAAATTACCCAGCGGTCTTGTCCCTGTCCTCGTTTCACTGTTTGCTTCCTCGCCATTCTGCTGTCCTCCTTCCTTGCCTCTGCTCTTCGCCATTTTTCATCCTTTCTTCGTCGCTTCCTTGCCACTCCCTGCTTTCGCCCCCATGGCCGCTTCTGATCCATGCCCTTTCTTCGCCGGCAACGGCTGGGTGTCCATCATGCAATCTTCTGATGTGGACACGCTTAGGAAGAAGCACCACATTTCCTGGCGGCACACCTTGGAGGCCCCGGGGGATGGAGTCAGGGCCTGTGAGCGCGATGGGAGGGCTCAGAAGGTCGTGCTCTTCTCCCTCATGCTCTCGAAGGGACTACGCCTCCCCTTCATTCGGCCCGTTCGGGAAGTCCTGCACTTCTTGGGCTTGGCTCCTGTCCAACTCATGCCGAACGGGTGGCGTATCCTGCTGGCCACCTGCGTGGCGTTTAGGATCGTTCTGTCCGGGAAGAACGATCCCTACCCCGACCTCACCGCTCGAGAATTCTTCTCATTGTACCGGCTCCTTCGTCGGGACGGGAATGTCGCCGGCTTCCAGATAAAGCCGAAATGTAGGCTGATCAGAATGGAGGAGAGGCATTCGAGTGCCCGGGACTACCACAAGAGGTTCTTCTACGTCTCGGGCAGGGAGTGGGTGTTCCCGGAGGGAGAGGGGAGCGATTTCCTCGTTCAGAAAGAATGGGGCTTCCTCCCCTCCCAGACACACATGGAGGTTGCCCTCACTGCCCAGGAGGCTGAGAGGGTGAAGGCGGTGCTCTCCTAGGGGGCAGAGGATCCCGATCGGCTGTGGTCCGATAATCTCCTCACCGAGGAGAACATCGAGGAGTTCTTGACCCGACCAGACCGGTCCTACGCAGAGGGTCAAAACTTCTTCACTGCCCCGGAAGAACCTCCTACCTCCTCTCGCAAGCGAGCCTCTGATCGGGAGGTAGAACGAGAGAGGCGCACCAAGAGTCGGGCCGGCGAGGCTACCTCGAGCCGCGGCGCCCGACCCAAGAAACAGAGGAAGGGGAAGGGTCCGCGGGCCGAGGGTCCGGACGGAGGTGCCCCCCCTGCAGACTCTCCCGCGGGACGCCCCGAGCCAACTTCCTCGTCGTCGTCCTCGGACGAGCTCCGGTTCCTGCAGACCGAGGGAATGAGGGCCGAGGCCGGGAGGACGGTCATGGAAGCCCAGATCGAGGCGATGGACCGGGCCGGGGTCGACTCCTCAGACGGAGAGGAGATAGAGCGCGCCTTCCAGGAGGCTCTGGAACATGCCGCCGATCTGACTCAGGGGGCCATGCCATTTGCGCAGGTCTTTCGGCAGGAGTCGGAGGAGCAAGCTGCTAGGGCAAATCAGTTGCCCACTCCTCCCCCTTCATCTTCCGAGCGCCACTCAGATGCCTCCGAGGGGGAAGATGAAGTATCTGGCGAGGAGGCCCATTCCCAGGGCGCTTGCGAGGGAGCCGAGCAGCAAGGGGCTCCGGCCCAAGAAGGTCGGGACGAGGCTACCTCCGAGAGGTCGAGGGGGTCCGACCGTCCCGAGGAAGGGAGCCATACGGAGGTCGGAGACGAGAGCGGTCGACCGGCCACTGAGTCCGAGGAGTCTCCTGAGTGCCCACCTCCGACCTTCGAGAGGGGGTCGACCTCGGGGGTTCATTCTGAGGACGCAGGCCCACCTCCGGGCTCGGAAGTTCCTCCCCGACCCTCATCTCCTTTTCGGCTCCGAAGTGGAGTCGCTGTGCTCGGTCAGCTCTTCGGGTCGGGTTCAGAGGAAGGAGCTTGTCAGGCCGATGAGACCGGTTCGGAGCGGCCTTCCCGATTCGATCAGGCGAAGGCGGATGCTACCGCCCGGGTGGCCTCGATGCTGGAGCCTCTACTGACTCAGGTTTGTTCGGTAGGCCTTGTTGAATTTCGGGTGGTCTTCTCTTTTAAATTTGCTAAGTTTTTCTCTCTTTTTTGTTTGTTCGGTGTTTTAGGTCGCCATGGAGATATCCCGCACAGTGGGATCCGAGCTGGCCGAGCTTGCCGAGTTCAACAGTGAGCTCGGAACCGTCTGCAAGTTCGGGCTCTACAAGCTGCGGCAGGCACGGGACCAGTTCGAGCAGTCGGAGGAAACTTGCAGGGGGCTGATAAGATCGGTCGAGGAGCTGGGGGTGGAAAAAAGCAGGCTGGAGAGAGCCAACTCTTCCCTTCGAGCCGAATTGGAGGCGGCTCAGGAATCGCTGGCAGTGGCCCATCGGAGGAATGCCCGTCTCGTGGACGCAAGATCGACGACCGAGCAGGACAAGATCCTCCTTCAGTCCGAGCTAACCGCTCGGACAGCGGAGCTGGCAGCTTCTTCTCAGATTCTATCTCTGCGGGAAGAGGAGTTAGCTATGTCCGAGCAGGCTCGGGTTGCTCTGGAGGAGGAACTGGTCGGTTCGAGGCGCGCCCGGGAGATCCTGCAAGCGGAGTTGGCGCGGTCTGAGGAGGTCCGGGCTGCTCGGGAGTCCGAGCTTGCGGGTGCTCGGAGTGCTCTAGAAGAGGCCCACTCGAGGATTGCTGATCTCGAGCCGCAGATATCCCGAGTGGTGGCGATTCGTAACTCTGCCTGGGGGCATGGTTATGCCGAGGGCCTTCGTCGACTAGGATCCCAGCTCTTGGTGGATCCCCAGCTCGATCCTCAGAGGATAAGCGTGAGGTCTCTTCGTCCAGACCGGGCTGCGAAGAGATTCGTCAAGAAGATCGGGAAGCGCGGCTACCCTCCCTTTGACGACCTCAATCCTCCTCCGCCCCCTCCTGAGGCTTGACCTGATTTTTGTACAAGTTTTTTTTTTTTTTTTTTTTTTTGTAATGATGCTCGGGCTCGATTCGAGCGAGTTTGTATGACCGATAATATATATGAATTTTGACTTAATCTTCTTCTGGTGCTTTGTTCATAATTTCATTCTTGTCTTTACCCCGCGAAATTTTTGGATAAGTGTAAACTTAAGAAAAAAATTTCTCAAGCGTACTTGGTCGATGTGCATAAGATCGGGGTTCAGGAGTTGCAAATTGCTTCGCGTGGATTGACCGACCCCGCGGGATTCCGAGTCGGACACATCGCGTGGGTGGATTGATCGACCCCGCGGGACTCCGAGTCGGACACATCGCGTGGGTGGATTGACCGACCCCGCGGGACTCCGAGTCGGACACATCGCGTGGGTGGATTGACCGACCCCGCGGGACTCCGAGTCGGACACATCGCGTGGGTGGATTGACCGACCCCGCGGGACTCCGAGTCGGACACATCGCGTGGGTGGCTTGACCGACCCCGCGGGATTCCGAGTCGGATACATCGCGTGGGTGGATTGACCGACCCCGCGGGATTCCGAGTCGGACACATCGCGTGGGTGGATTCACCGACCCCGCGGGACTCCGAGTCGGACACATCGCGTGGGTGGATTGACCGACCCCGCGGGACTCCGAGTCGGACACATCGCGTGGGTGGATTGACCGACCCCGCGGGACTCCGAGTCGGACACATCGCGTGGGTGGATTGACCGACCCCGCGGGACTCCGAGTCGGACACATCGCGTGGGTGGATTGACCGACCCCGCGGGACTCCGAGTCGGACACATCGCGTGGGTGGCTTGACCGACCCCGCGGGATTCCGAGTCGGACACATCGCGTGGGTGGATTGACCGACCCCGCGGGACTCCGAGTCGGACATCGCGTGGGTGGATACATCGCGTGGATTCCGATTCATTTGTCGAGAACTTCACAATGCATTGGTTATGAATAACATCGGTCTTTTTATAATTTCAAGGAGCAAATTACATCAGCGGGAATAAATTACATTAGTAATTGTTACGCGTAGTACCTCTTAAGCCTCTCACTGTTCCAGGGGTGGGGTAGGTCGGCTCCGGAGCTGTCTTTGAGTTGGTAAGACCCAGGTCTGTTCGTGGCCGTCACCACGTAAGGCCCTTCCCATTTCGGTCCCAGTTTTCCTTGTGCTGGAGTCGTGACGCCCGTTTGTCTTAGCACTAAGTCCCCGACTTTGAAGCGGCGCGGCTTTACTCTTTTGTTGAAGTATTGTTCTGCTTTGCGTTTGTTGTTGGCAAGTCTGATGCTGGCCTCTTCCCTGTGTTCTTCTAAAGAGTCTAAACGCTCCATCATCTTGGCATTATTGGAAGCAGTGTCATAGTGCTGGATTCGTAGGGTGGGCATCCCGACCTCGACTGGAATCACGGCCTCGCAGCCATAGGTCAGGGCAAACGGTGTTTCACCCGTGGGGGTTCGGACCGTTGTGCGATATGCCCACAGGACCCCTGGAAGTTCATCGGCCCAAGCCCCTTTGTGCATTCCGAGCCTTTTCTTTAGCGCATTGAGGATGGTTTTGTTGGTTGCCTCGGCTTGTCCGTTAGCCTGCGGGTGGCCGGGAGAAGAGTACTTCACCTTGATTTTCAACTCGGAGCACCATTCTCGGTAATGACTGCAATCGAACTGCTTTCCGTTGTCTGATATGAAGCTCTGAGGTATCCCGAACCGGCAAACAATTGACTTCCATAAGAACTTTGTGATGGCTTGGGAAGTGATACTGACAAGGGCTTCGGCCTCAACCCACTTCGTAAAATAATCCACTGCCACTATTATGAATTTAGTCCCACCCCTCCCCACTGGGAATGGTCCTATAAGGTCTAGTCCCCATTGATCGAAGGGCCAGGGGGATGTTATCGAAGTGAGTTCCTCCGATGGGGAGTGTAATACTGGGCTGTACTCTTGGCACTTTGGGCATCTTTTAACGAATTCTTTTGCTTCCTGGAACAGACGCGGCCAGTAGTACCCTGCACGGGTGGTGCGGGCGGCTAGCGTTTTAAACCCTGTGTGGGCTCCGCAGATTCCTTCATGGATCTCGGCCAGTATGTATTGCCCTTCCTCCTTTGTTACACACCTGAGCAATGGTTCAGAGAAACCCTTTCTGTACAGCGACCCGTCAATCAGTGTGAATCTGGACGATCTGTTCTTTATTTTGCGGGCCTGGCCCGGGTCAGGAGGTAATGTGCCTGTCCGGAGGTATGCTGTGATATCTGTTGCCCAGTCGGGATCTGCAACAGCCACTACTCTGACTTCGCTGCCCGTGGAGGGAGTATCTATTGTCCTGATCTCGGTGTTCTCTGGGGGCGGATGTTCATCCTTTCCCGATGCAATCTTCGCCAGTCGATCCGCTATATGATTTTCTTCCCTTGGGATCCGCAGTAACTGGAAGTAACTGAATCGATCTCTCTCGATGCATACGAGCTCCAGATATTTTTTCAATTTTTCGCTCTTGGTGACGCATTGGCCGAGTACCTGATGAAAGACTATTTGGGAATCAGTTCGGGCTTCCAGCTCCGTCGCCCCGAGGGCCCTAGCAATTGTCATTCCGGCTATGAGGGCCTCGTACTCTGCCTCGTTGTTGGTTACCTTGAAGGTCAGGCCTATACCGTAGTTGTGTTGGATGCCCTGGTCGGTGACGATGTGCACACCTGCTCCCCCCCCGGCTCGGCATGAGGACCCGTCAACGTACAACTGCCACGTCTGCCCCCGAGGTTCACTGGGGATCTCTTCCGGAAACCCAGTGTATTCTGCAACAAAATCTGCCAGTGTTTGTGCTTTCATCGCTGTTCGGGGCTGAAACGTTAGATCAAACTCGCTCAGCTCGATTGCCCATTTTGCTAACCGACCGGACGTATCGGGCTTCTGAAGGATGGTTCCGAGGGGCTAATCGGTCATTACTCTTATGGTGTGGGCTTGGAAGTACGGACGCAGCCGACGCGCAGCCGTTAGTAAGGCGAATACTATCATCTCTGTACGAGGGTACCTGGCCTCTGCTCCTTGAAGTGCCCTGCTGACATAGTACACAGGCTTCTGACCCTGATCGGTTTCCCTCACTAAAACTGCGGATGTTGCATGGGGCGAGACTGCCAAATAAGCCACAAGAGTCTCTCCGGGAGCTGTCTGGCTAAGTAACGGGGGACACGTCAGGTAATCTTTGAGTTGTTCGAATGCCTGCTCGCACGATGTGTCCCACTCGCGTGCTTTTCGGAGGACTTGGAAAAAGGGAAGGCACCAATCGGTCGACCTTGCTATGAACCGACTGAGAGCAGCAATTCGACCAGCTAATCGCTGGACTTCATTCAGGTTCCTCGGGGGTGCCATATTGAGGATAGCATGTATCTTTTCGGGGTTGGCCTCGATTCCTCGTTCAGAGACCATGTACCCTAAGAACTTGCCGGACTCGACCCCGAAGGTGCACTTGGCGGGGTTGAGCTTCATCTGATAGTGTCGCAGGATAGAAAAGGCCTCTCTCAGGTCCGTCATATGATCGTTAGGAGAGCGGCTCTTGACCAGGAGGTCATCGACGTAAACCTCCATGTTTCTCCCGATTTGCTTTTTGAACATACGGTTAACCAACCGTTGATAAGTGGCCCCCGCGTTCTTGAGTCCAAACGGCATGGCAGTGTAACAATAGAGCCCGCGGTCTGTAATGAATGCCGTTTTTTCCTCGTCGGCTGTGCTCATTCTGATCTGATTGTAACCCGAATAGGCGTCCATGAAGCTGAGGAGAGAGTGCCCAGCAGTCGAGTCCACAATGAGGTCGATGCGCGGTAGAGGGAAACTATCTTTAGGGCAGGCCTTGTTCAAATCGGTGAAGTCCACGCACATACGCCATTTCCCGCTGGTCTTCTTTACCAGTACTACGTTGGACAGCCATTCCGGGTAGTGAGCCTCCCGGATGAGGCCAGCGGACAGGAGTCTGTCCACCTCTTCTGCAATGGCGGCGTACTTCTCAGCACAGAAGCTCCTTCTTTTTTGCCTAACTGCGCGGGCAGTTGGGTTGACACATAGTCGGTGTTCTATTACAGACCTATCGATCCCGGGCATATCTGCGTGTGTCCAGGCAAATACATCTTTGTGCTCGGTGAGGAGAGCCTTGAGTTCCGTATGTACTCCCGGGTCCATTCTGGTTCCGACTCGTACTGTCCGATCCGGGTTGTCGCTATCGACCGGGATCAATTCCAGAGGCTCGTTGGGTTCCGCTTGGCGCAGTGTCGCTTCGTCCCTGATCTCGTCGTCCCATACTGCTCGGGGAGGTGCCGGCGGAATCTCAACATGCTCGTCCTCCAGGGAGATCGTAGCCACGGAACTATCCTTGTGTTTCAATTCCCGGGCGTAGCATTCCCTGGAGGTTACCTGTTCCCCTCTGACTTCGCCCACTCCTCTGTCGGTCGGGAACTTCATCTTGAGGTAGTAGGTGGAAGTGACTGCCCTCAAGATGTTTAGGGTCGGCCTCCCTAGGATGGCGTTGTAGGAGGAGGGAGCTTTCACGACCAGGAATTCAGTCATGATGGACGCGGTCCTGGGCGCGGAACCCATCAAAACCGGGAGAGTTATTAGCCCCTCGGGGTGTACTGCCTCGCCTGTAAACCCTTTAAGGGGGGCTCGGATAGGCTGAAGTTGGCCGGGGTCGATCCCCATCTGCACGAAGGCCTCCCAGAACAAGATATCGGCCGAACTCCCGTTGTCAATCAGCATCCTTTTAACTGTGAAATTGGCCACCAATGCTGATATCACCAAGGCGTCATCGTGCGGAAAGGCGATCCCCTTCGCATCCTGCTCGTTGAACACTATCGATTCCCCTCTGGGACCCGGGTTGCCCTGTCTCGGTGCCTGCCCCAGTGAGTAGACTTCCCCATATCTGGCTCTCCGCGCGTGTGCCCTCTGAGAGGAGGACGTAGTCCCTCCTCGGGATGGTCCCCCGACGATGGTTCTAATTTCTCCTGCTGGGTGGCCGGACGCAGGTTCGCCTTGGTGTCTGCTTGATTCCCGTTCCCGACGAGGGGTCCTCGATCGAGTTCTGTCTCTTCGGTCGTTCATCCGTTCATCCCTCTGACTATTTTTCAAGGCCTGGCAGTCTTCAGTGTTGTGGCCCTTGGACTTGTGATATTCGCAATACATTTCCCATCTTCTTCTTCTGATGGACTCTCGCCTTGTTTCTGCCCGACTCTGATCTTCCACCGCCAAGCTGGACTGAGGCCACGACGACAGTCTGTGTTCCCGTGGGGGGTCCCTTCTCCTCGTCTCATCTGGGAACTTCCTACCTCCCCGATGCTTGCTGGAACCTTCCCCGGCACTGGTTGTCTTTCGATCGTGCTGTCGGAGCTCTCCGCGCCGCGGGGCTACTAGGGCTTCGAGCGTATCCTCGGCGTTGATGAATCCGTCAGCCTGATCCATGAACCCGTTCAAAGTGGTGGGGGTCTTGCGGGCTATCTCCGCCATGAAGGGGCTCCTGGGCCATATGCCGCCCAGGAGGGCCGCTAGGGTGATCTTTTCGTCCTGGTTGTCGGTGGTCATCCTTTCTTTGTTGAATCTGGACAGGTACTCTTTCAGGCTTTCCTTCTCTCCTTGCTTGACGGTCAATAGGTACGCCGCGGGGCGCCTTCGTTTCCTACTAGCCATGAACTGGGTGATGAAGAGTCGGGCTAACGCCTCGAAGCTACTGACGGATCCCGGAGGAATGGTTCCGAACCATGTCCTAGCCATCCCCTTCAATGTGAGAGGGAATGCTCGGCATGCTACCTCGCCGGGATAGCCATGTAGGCTGATATGGGCTTTAAAAGCTTCTATGTGCTCCACAGGATCCTGAGACCCGTCATACAGTTCTACTTGTGGGACCTTGAACTTGGGCGGGAGAGGGACGGCCAGGACGTCCGCGCTGTAGGGTGTTCCTATGCTTCCCTGTGAGGAGAGATGCCCTGCTGCCGGGCTGATCAGTTTTGCCATTTCAGCGTACTTGTCTCCCAACTCCTTTAGCTCGGTGTGCATCCGGCGTCGTTCTCCTTCAGAGGCTTCGCTCTCCTCAGGGAGTCGGGAGCTCGCATTCTCTCCCAGATTGGTTTCGCCGCGGGCCGATGCCTCTTCGCGTGGCTGCCGAAGGGCTGCATTCTCCTCCTTCAACCTCCTCACCATTTCTTCCAACGCTTCCAGTCTTTCTTCCATCGACAGGTCTGTCCGCTGGTCGTGCTTGTTCGTTTGGGATAACGGTAGGGTAGACATGCAGAAAGTACGTTGATCAGAAACGATCAGATCCCACAGACGGCGCCACTGTTAAGGACGTATCCTGCTGTCTGGTTCACCGTATCCCTTACGATAGAAACCTGCAAAGTAAGAACAAAGAGTGGTCGGGGTCGGGGACCGCTCCGACGATCAAGTTAGCGTAAGGGGAGAAAATATGTAATAGGGGGGAATAAGAGAATCTGTGAACGTACCGTCTTCCCGTCGTTAGTTAGGTGCTATTTATAGGTGTTCCTCTGGGGAGTCTGGGTGGTGAGAGTGCCGGAAATCGGGACATCACCCGTCCGTCATCCTCGATAAGGAAACCTGGTCTGATTCGGTCGGTCTTATCGCATTAATTGAGTATCCCTCCAATTAATGCTCAATCAGACCCTTTTGGACGGGAGCATTAAATGCAGCGGTATCTTTTGTCAATTTAGTAATTAATGGCGTGTGTTTGTGGCGTCTCTGCATTAAATGGGAGGGGGGTCTGTAGACCGGCGGCTGTCTGCCGTTCATAAATGAGGGAGTGTCTCGATGGGAGATGGGCCCAGGAGACATATCGGTACGTGAGCCGCCGTTCTGTTCTTAGCGTGTTCTTGAGACCGATTTTGCCATCTCCTGCCCAGATCGGGGTAACCAGGGACTTGGCTCGTCCCCGGTTTCGGTCTTCCCAGTTGAATTCGGACGTTGCGTCGAGGTGGGTGCGGATAACGGGCCGTGGGCCTGCTAACCTTGTGGGCCCGGGCCCGGGCAAGTCGGACCCCCTTTCAGAAAGTTAGCTTAACACTTGACTCGAGCGAGGTTCTCACTCGACACTTGGCTTAAACGAGATTCAGACAAAAAATTTTGTTAGAAACTCGCTTGACATCCCGCTCAAATAAATATCACAAGAATTTTAAAATTAGGGTTTCTAATGTCATTTGACTATAAATGTCATATTTGGTTGGTTATACACGACTTTGCATATTTTGATAGAAAATAATTGTCAAGTGAGTACATATTGTATGAAAAAGTAAAAAGGTCTTAGAGAAAATGAGTTAAGACTAAGTTATTGTAATCTCTTTTGATTAATAAGATTTCTGCAATTTTGTGGACATAAGCAATTTACCAAATCACGTATATTAATTATTGTGTTTCGTGTGCTTAATCATGTTTGCTTTTACATTTGTTTGTCATAGTTGGTATGTGTGTTTTGCACAACAAATGTTTGGTATATCAAATGAACAATTGAATTCAATGATGGAACTCATTTATTTTATAATTTCCTATAAATATATCTAAATTTATCTTAACATCAAAACATGCATACATAAACTTATTTCAAGTGGACTCCAACAAACTTAATCAACCATTTCAACTCACTATTATTTATAAGAAAATCAACTCAATTTAACTCAAGATCTAAACGCAGCCTAAATAAGGTGTTGTAAAATTCAATCCTAATCGAATAATTCTGATTTTTGGGTAGCCATAAATTTGAAGGGCTAGATTTGATTAATATTCTAGCTAGCAATCGATTGCTAGTTAGAACTACTTACATAAGAAAATGTCTATTTAGAGTAATATTTCGTACAAGTTCTATGTATAAAATAAAAAAATCTCATAAATTATTTATAAAAAAGTGAGCCTTACTTATAATAAGGAATAGTTTTTTATACTTTTTTAAGGTGAGGTCCGCTATTTTACAAAGATTTGAGTAGAGCTTGTCTATTGAGACTTATACAAATCGTACAAACTTTACGCAAGCCTTTGTAAAAATGTGGAACCCACATTAAAAGAAATATATAAGAAAATGGTTATATTGATCTTAATTTGCCACTTTTATATAATTTTCCACCACAGAGATCATATAACAGGAATTCAAACGTATAGGGGTGATTTTGACAAGGATGAGATCAGGATTATAATTAGTTTGGAAGGGCTAAATATTTTTAGGCTTGAATAAATAGTTCAATTGAAGTTTTGTAGGAACATCATCAAGAACGTGATGTTTACAAGGAAGTAAAAATATTAAAAAGAAAAAGATTAATTTTCGAAATTTCATTATTTCAATAATTTCGAAGATTTTACATGTATTGTCATATGTTGCAATTAAAAGAAAGAGTTTAAACTTTGAAAACGAGAACGTATATAATATATGAAAAATAAACTAATTAATCTAGTTTTGGGTTTTCTAAATAATATATAACAGTAAATTATATTAAAAGTTTTTGATTAGTAGTATATGAATTAGACTTTATGTACGCGGTAGCTAATTATATATCCAGGAAAAACAAATATTAAAAAGCAAAAGTTAATTTAATAATAATTAAAATGAACCATTTAGAAATTGTGGACAATATACACTTTTTCACTTTTGATGAGAAATAAAGCTAGCCATCTTATAAATTTATATGAATAAAATTGTGAAAATCTGAAAAAGAAGACGTCCAGAGAGTGAAATTTTGTCTTCAACCCGGGAGGAGGCCCCTCTCGACCCCCAGGCTTCGTCCTAGTCGAAGAAGTTAAGCTGATCAGCCAACCCATCCTGACCATATGATAATCGGAAAAATCGATTAATTAATGCTCCTATTACACGGCCAAATGATGGCCGATGAGAATCAAGAAAAAATTCGGAACAAATGCTCCCATTACACGACCAAATGATGACTGATGAGAATCAAAACCGGACTCTCAGGCACTCGAACAGGCACGCAAGTCATTTCATCATCTAACCACTCTCGCGTGCAACTTACACGGTCGAATACATCTTTCACTATGGTGAGCTCAATGCACACCAGGTACGCAGTCAAGCACATTTCTTGCCACACCGAGCTTGGTGCTTGCGTCTTACACGGTCAAGTATGCCTCGTGTAATGTCCGAGCTCTGTGCTTAGATCTGATGTAGTTGAGTTCATTTCTTATCACATCCAAATTCTACACTCGCATCTTATGCAGTTGAGGATGCATTCTGCCACATCTAAGCATTGCACTAGCATCATTACTTAACACTAGTGAATCAGATAATCAAGAACCTACTCTCAAAATTTATTTCTCTGCAAACCTCGGTGAATCATTTCGATTACATATTTTATAGTTAAAAGATTCTCAAAATTTTTTTGGAGCAAATAGCCTTAAGAATCACGGGCAATTGGAATTAGATAAGAGGGAGGTCTCATCACTAGAATACAAAGGAAAATAGAGAAATAATAGATAAAGATGGGATAAGGGAACGGAGAGTGTCAGAATAAAGGAATGTGGAAAAAAAAATGAGAAAGTAGAGAGAAAAAAGGATTTTAGACATGCGAAAAGATGGTCAATCATCATCACTCCCTAAGGCACACGAAGAAAATAGCTGGTACACAAAAAAAGTTGCACATGAAAAGAAGCGACATATAAAAGGAAACGACAAAACTACTCCAAGGGGAATTTTTCGACTTTGCCTTCTTCTTCAACTTCTTCACCTTCAAACAATAGCTCTAGCAATAACATGTTCGACAACAAATGTTTTCCAGATCTTCATTGCACAATAAGAAATGAGAGACTATGAGGGACTATAAATAAACTTGTTATAGTGAATATTTCCTCCCTAAAAATCATGTGAATGTAAATTTTATATCGAATTACATAAATTTATATGTGTTTCTCTCTTTTATATTCTTAATATTTATTCATTGTCATGGACATATAGACAGTGGTATCAGACCATGTTGGGGAATAATCCAAACAATATTGATGGTGGGCAACTTTTATCATTATGAACAATCCTAATTGAATAATTTTTGCCCATGGATATATCGAAGGGATAAATTTGAAGGGCTAGAATAGATACTTTCGTATGTCCTTAATTACCAACGTGGTAATCTGATCATGTACTATTCAATTGATTATTGCCAGCAATTGGTAGCTGCATGCACGTGAAGATAGATGTATATACTAGCTAGCTAGGTCCACAAGTCCCGTGGGTGACCTTTTTTTAAAAAATTATTAGACATATAGTCTATAAATATATATGATATATACTCTCAAAATATTAAAGATTAACATATTTTTAAAATTATTTATATAAATATTGAGTTTTAACAATATATACGTTATTCTATATTTAAAATAATACGTTATTCTATATTTAACAATACGTTATTGTATAATGTGATAAAAGATCTATATATCTACAATCTAGAACTATGTAATAATTATTTATTATAAGAAAACTAGTGAATAATAAATATATGAATGTCCCGGCGTATAGCCTAAGAATTGGAATAAGATTAGTGGACCACCGGTGCAGGTGCAAGTGCATGTGCCTGTGCCAGCTATTTTAAGCTAAACGGTGCATGTGGACCTTATATCAATTAGAGTATTTGTATTGGTTCCATCAAAAATTAATGTAAATATAAATTTGATATATTTATTTTAAAATATCACTATATTAAATTTATCAAATGAAATTACGAAAAACTTTGAGTTATAGTAATTTTATTTCATCTTTCAAATATAAAGGCATACTATTTATCCTTTTAAGATAATTTTTTATTACATTTTAATATGTTTGTTAGATGAATAAATTATAAATCTGTTTGTTAGTTTCATAAATTATATAGTATATTATTATTTTAATGAATTTAATGTGAGATTATAGATGTGGAGTTGTTAATTTTCTATTAAATTTATATTTTTTATCAAATTTTAAAAAAAATGATGAAATTAATACCAATACTTAAAAAAAAAAAATGATTTGAATTTAAAATGAGATGAAATAAGATAAGATGAATGAAGATAAAAGATAAAAGTTGAATAAAATAATATTAAAATAATATTTTTTTAATATTATTATGGTTTAAAGTTTAAAGTTTTGAATTTTGAATTATATTTTATATAAAAATTTAAAAATAAATATAATAATAAAATAAAATCAGATAAAATTAGATAAACGTTTTTCCAATCAAACATGTGCTCAAAGAGTGATCCGCGCGTGGATATGTATATGTGCCAGCAGCTTCTTTAAAGCTGCTAAAACTGGTACCGTGGACCCTATATCACTGAGTCACTGACAACGCATGAAAGTCGCGGCTAAAAATGATTCCACCCTTCAACCTTTACATCACATTAACGCGTGTTGTTAATTCTATTTTCTTAAGTGCAAGGCAAGTTAAATTCATGACAATGAATTTTCTTAAAACTTCGTGCAGCTTTGAGATACGTAATACTATGCATGTAAGTACCAATATCATTATTACTAATTTTCTCATTTTATTTTAATTTCTAAAGATGACTTTACTTATAATTTTTACAAATTAATTTTTTTATCTATTATATATATAAAATAAAGAATGATATTTATAATCTTAAAATATTATATAGATCTCACATATATATTTTTTAATAATTAGATAAATATGAGATTTATATAAAAAAAATATTTTTTAATAATAAAAGTGTCTGGTATTAGCTCACTTTAAGTCTATATTTAGTTTGATCCATACTGAATATGCATGCTAGAAGTTTATAAGTACAACATGTTAAAGAGTTTTAATTAAAAACCTTGAAAGGATTTTCTAGCGCCCAATGACTCAAATGAAAAAGTAAGAGTATTTTTATTAAATTGTCTAAAATTAAATTTTAAAAAATGCAAATTTACATACATATCAAAAAAATTTAATCATATTTGATAAAAAAAAATAAAGAGAATAAAGTAAAATAAAAGATTAAATATGAGATTAAAAGTGAATAATAAATCTAAAAATTTGTGTAATTTTTGATCAAATATGACTAAATTTTTTTTTATATGCGTTTAAACTTGTACTATTTAAAATTTAGTTTTAAACAATCTAATAAAAATGATTTAACGAAAGTTAGCTAGCCATAATCAATTAGAGTTAGCATTCGCATTGAATTGATTAAATATAAATTTAAATTTTAGTTAATATTATATGAGTTTGTATTTTTCTATTTTATTTAAATTCAGATTTCACATTAGATTATTTATTTACTATCTATATAATAATAAAATATTATTAATTTAATAATTTTTTATTACTTATTTTTATTACATTTAATTTGTAGTTCTACCAATTAAATGTTAATATTAATTATATCCTAATTAGTAAAATATTGATATTTATCACATTTATTTAATATTAAATTTGATAATAGCTATATTCTAATTAATATTAACTAATTTATTTATTTTTATCACATTTTATATTTAATAATAATAAATCAAACCATATTTTTTAATTACGGAGACCACCTATGTATAATTTGGTGATTCGAAGAATGAGAAATGAATATTATAATGTTTCACTAAGTTATTGTTCACCCATATATTTGGTGAGTTATTGTCGCTAAACCTTGGACTTTTAAAAAATAAAAAATGTCACAAAGAACATGATGAGAAACGAGGGAGGTGATCCATAAATGTCAAATCATTAATATATCCATCATCAAAACTCATCATCAAAAATATAATAACACGTATCCTGTTGTATAATGTGTCAAAAAAATTGAAGTATGGGTATTATTTCTCTTATTTAATATATTATTATTATTTTTTACTTATTTTTTATTGATATTTATAAATATTTTCAAATATTTTCAACATCCAAATGCAACTCAAAGAGATACATAACTCTAGCTAACTCTTTCATTTTCACTTTTCTGTATCTAAACGTTTTCTGTTTCACTTTTTAATTCATATGAAATAAAAAAAATTAAAATTTAAAAAAAATTAAATTTTTATTTTATTTTATATAAAGAATTTAAAAAAATAAAGAAGACCTGAATATATGATTTGGAGTTTGGATACAAGTTTCAATGAATTTCAACATCTGTATACGGACAAAAGACTTCTAAGCCAAACGATTTGTGAAAACTCGTGATCCTGCACTTTTGTATGTTTGTAATAGCGTGGTGAGTAGCATCTTCAAACATACCATTACTAATTAGCTTTTTATGTTTTTTTAATTATTTTTTAAAAATTTTAAAAGTATTTTAAAATATAAAAAAATATTAATATACTAATAATTACTTCCTTAACTATTAAATTAAAAACAATATATATATATAAAATATCAAAATAAAATATCAAAGCGAGTAGACAAAATAATATTTCTCTTTTAAACAAGACAAATTTTAGCATGTGAACTACTATCTCCTCTTTAACAACTTAAAACCATCTTATTTCACTTCCAACTCAACCATACAAGTTTTTTAAAAATTATCTCAACTCACAAATCTCACTACTATTCAACAACTAATATTTAGAGTCATCTCTTAATCCAAACAAGGTTACAATTTATCATTATCCATGCATCGGTGGCTACTAGATCATTAAGGCCTCATTGAGTCATTTGGTTATATCAATGAGATAAGAGATAAGATGAAATGAATAATTTACAAATAATAATAAAATAAATTGTGAATAATAGTGAAATAATTTGAATTAAAATTTTATTAGATTTTGAGAAAGGAGGGAAAAAGTTAAATAAAAAAAATTATAAAGTTAAAAAAGGATTAGAATATAATTTTTTAGTATTATTTTATTTTAGAATCTAAAAAAATCAAATTATTTTTTAAATTTTATACAAAAATTTAAATAAATTATTATAATTATGTAATAATTAGATGAAAAAATCAAAAACTTGAAATTGAAAAATATTATTTTTTGAATGATTTTCAGATATTATTGATCAAATGAGATAAAATGATATTATTAATATGGTTTCAAAAGTTTGTAAAACCAACTAAGCCTACCTCTCAAACATGGCTGCTCGACTAATTTTTCGTCTGTTTTGTTGAGTTGAGACGAGTTTTGCTATTGAGTAATCACTATTAATTAGTAGCATCTATTTGTATATAAGAGGTGGTTTAAATAAATTGTAAAATTTATCTTTAAATGTACAAATTAGTTTCCTTAAAGAAAAATTGATCAATTTATTTAAATCATTTCATGTGTGTAATAAAAGATGCTGCCAAATAGTAATTGATGTCAGTATTTTTTCTTAGAGATTGATGTGCTTTCCAATTGCCTGGGTTTTTTTAGAAAATGAGAAGAGATAAGATAATATAAAAGTTAAAAATATATATATTAGTATAATATATTTTTTAATATTAGTTTTATTTTAGAATTTGAAAAGATTGTTTTGGGATTTGAAATTTTTAAATTGATATTTTATCTTATAAGAAAAGTTTTAAAATATATATATAATAATAAATTTGAGATGAGATGAGATGAGATTTATTTAGAAAATAAACAAGGTGTGTCCGCTTAGTTCAAAAAAATCTCCTCGTCATGTCAAGACTCAAGATTATAACATACAGAGAAAAAATAAAGAAGAAATATTAATGGCACCTTTAGGTAGGCTATTCATCCAGGCCGGATTGTACTCATCCTAGTTTGAAATTTTATTTATTTCTTAATAGTTTTGATTTTTAAAAGGTTTAAGGGATTTTCGAATCCGGAAACTGAATGAACACCCCTATCTTTAGACACATAGTTATATACAAATATCAATGATATTTTAAGAATATATAATATACATAATTAAATTTATTTCTCTTATCAGTTTAAATTTTTTTTTAAAAGGTAATGATTTCACACAAAATTAACTTAGCAATATCTTATATTTGTAATTACAAAAGCAGCAGTAGTAATTATCTCCAACAAAGGAGAAGCCAAAATAAAATAATCGGTTTAATTTTCTCTAGTGAAAATGAAGTGCTTTTAGTAGCTAGTTAATTAGAGCATTCTCATTGAATTGTCTATTATTGAATGATAGTTTTAGTCAATATAACCTCAATTTTTACTTTTGACATGAGTTATTCCATTTACATAAATTTCCACATTGAAATAGTTATTTATTCATTAGATAAAATTGAGGAAAACTTTGAATATTAGATATGACCTCAAAATAATAGAGGTCGAACTTCTTGCTTTGAAGGGGGAAGAGCTAGCTGCTATTTGCAGAATACATGGGACCTTGGCTGAGAGGAGAAGGTTTAGAGAAAGACCCCTTCCTGGTGGCTAGGCTAGCGTAATTGTTTTATGTACAAATTTCACCTTTACGATAAGCGTATGACTTATTTCAATAATTTTTTTCTTTGATCTCTCCCAACTAATGTATCTTTATCCGAAAACTGAAAACTGTAAATAAAAAAAACATCAACTCGCACAATCTATGTAATAGGTGAATGCCTCCTTAAATGTGCCCGGGCTTTTTCCAGTTGTTTAATAGCCCCCCGCGTAGTTCTTCTAAATTTTGAGTAATCTTCAAGATCTTCGGTTTTCGATTATTTAAAAAATTATTTAATGAAAATAGATTATCTTTCCATTTATTTAAAAACTTTAACATTCCCTTCCCAAACCAAATATGAATTTTTGATAAAATAATATAACAATATTTTGACTTTGACTATTCACATTAAATTTTCATATTAAATTATTCATTTATGAAGATATATAGTAATGAGTAATTAATAATTTAAAAAATATTTATTATTTTTTACCATTTCATTATTTTTTACCATTTTACCAATTATATGTTAATTAATAAGTATATTTTAATTAAATTATGAGTTTAAAAAATTAATTAGTAATTATATTCTATGTGATGATGAAGGAAAAAGAGAAACTAATAAATTAAAAGTTTGCAATTGGCTATTGGTTTGGAGCTTCCGAATTTGGAGTTTTGTTGGGCTTTACTATAGCAATAAATCCAAAATTTTGGCATAATTTGAATATTTTAATGTGAACTTATTTAAGCTCTTAATAGCTAAAAGTATAATAAATTTGACATATAACTAATCCAATAAAAATGATCTTAAAGCTAATGCAACAATATGGCCTTGTCTAAATGATAATTTAACCGTTTGTTCATCCACATGGAACAAAATGAAAGCCGCGCCGGTAGTGCCTTAAAAGATAGTCTCATGTGTTCCGTCCCAAATATCTGCTAGTTTTCCAGGGTCTCAAATATATAATACTTGTATATATTAATATATTAACATATTATAATAATTATAGTTAAATTATAATATATGTATAAATTTATATTAATATTAGTATAGTTAACTTAATATGTTAATATTAAATTATGACTATAACTACATTAGAGTATTACTTAATATAGTATTACTAATGTATCACTAACATATAGTATATTAGATTATTAGAAATACTATAGTTATTAGTTATCGTATAAGTACTAAGTTTATAACTATATATATTTAGATGAGATCAATGTATTATTATATTATTTAATGTATGAGTGTTAACTATAATATATAGTACTAGTATATATTAATATATTAACATATTATAATAGTTATAGTATAAATTATAATATATGTATAAGTTTATAATTGTATTAGTATTATTAACTTAATATATATGTTAATAGTAAATCACAATAACTACATAACTATACTAAGTGATCGATCTATAACAAAGTAACAATTAACATCATCGATAGTATAATTATAATAAATTATTTTTAATGAGTTAATGTAATAATCCACATAGAATAGTTAACTTAATTTTAATTTTTTTTATTAATTTATGTGCCAAAGTGATAGAAGAATGAAAAATAAGGAAGTTAGAATATTAGCAATGAATTCATCAAAATTTTATTTCAAAAAATATAAATTTGCATATATATATAAAAAAAAAAAAATACACTATTAATGAGTTACTATTTAAAAGTTAAAACAAAAAATATTTTTTTCTCTACTTTTTTTTTATTTAATCAAATATAATGAAATTTTTTTAATATCCATATAAATTTATATTTTTTTTAAAAAAAATTAATGGATGTATTCCTAGTACTCTTAGTACGTAATAACGTACTAAATTTTTTTACGATTCGTTTGTGGAAATGGCGCCGTTTAGGAACAGTGCCGTTTCAACATCAGGTTCTTCTCCCCCCTCCTCCCCATTCCCCCATTCTCTCACATTCCCTCTCAAACTCTCTCAGACCTCCCAAAACTCAAAACCCTAACCCCCACCCCCCGATTCCATCATGACTAAGCTCCTCCATTCCGTCCAAGAATCCGTCACAGTCACTCGCCGCAGTAGGCTCGCAAATTAACCCTCCTTTCCATCCCGTCGCAACTCGCACCTTACATGATCTGGTTGAAGCGCTAGATTAGATCAATCATCAAATACCAACGTGGCCCCCCCTGGTTTCGTACCCTTCGATGAAGTTAAACTCTTCGCCTGCCCATCTTGATCACGTGATGATAATCGAGAGGAAAAAATCGGTTACGTAATGCTAGCTCCATCTACAGACCAGATCATAACAGCACTATATAAACCCACCATCCTCTTCCACAAAATATGCATATCGATCGCCCCATATAGACCTTGAAAGATAAAATGAAGCTTGTTTCATGGATTCTCTTTTTCTCTTTCGTGTTTGCTGGAACCTCGGCAAAACATGATGCATATCGATATCCCGAAGGAGCATGCGGAGAGCAAGCTGGAGGTGCTCTGTGTCGGGATGGGTATTGTTGTAGCAAATGGGGGTGGTGTGGCAACACGGAGGCCTACTGTTCACCTGATCAGTGTCAGAGCCAATGCCCTTCTCCACCACCACCTTCCATCGTCCCACCAGCACCAGAAGGAGCATGCGGAGAGCAAGCTGGAGGTGCTCTGTGTCGGGATGGGTATTGTTGTAGCAAATGGGGGTGGTGTGGCATCACGGAGGCCTACTGTTCACCTGATCAGTGTCAGAGTCAATGCCCTTCTCCTTCTCCTCCATCTCCCGTCGTCCCAACCCCACCCCCACCCCCAAGCCCTACACCCAGCGGCGACGATGTTAGCAGCATCATCACCTCGTCTCTTTTCGAGAAATTGCTCCCATATAGGAACGATCCCAGATGCGAAAGTACTAATGGGTTCTACAGTTATGATGCTTTCCTTGCTGCCGCACGATCTTTTGCTGGCTTTGGCACCACTGGTGATGTTGATACGCGTAAAAGGGAGATTGCTGCTTTCTTGGCTCAAACCTCTCATGAAACCACAGGTTGGCTATTGTGTTTAATTAGCTCATTTCCACACAGATCAACTGATCATTATAATAATTGTCGTAAAATCTAAAACCAAATGATGTCATTTTTTGTGTACTTAGGAGGGTGGGCAACTGCACCAGGTGGTCCATTTGCATGGGGATATTGCTTTATTACGGAAAGAAACAAACTCGACTACTGTGCGCCCAGTGCAGAATGGCCATGCGCTCCAGGCAAACAATACTATGGCCGTGGACCCATTCAACTTTCTTGGTATATCTCTCTGACTCTTAACAAATTAAGATGCTCTATGACTCTATGACATGCATATTAATTAGTTTCTACTACAATATCTCTCTGCTTCTCGATCGGCATCACACTGCATGCAGCTATTTAGCCTTGTTAATTAAGCATTCGGGATAAGTGTAGAATTTACATCGTATCAGAAGTTTTGAGTTTGAGTCCTGAGTCTTGACTTTACGTTCTATTTTGTTTAATCAAATATTTCACTTATTACATCTATTCATTAAAAAAATTTTGGCCTATAAGTCAGAGCGAGTTTTAAGATATAAAATAACAAAATTTATTTCTTTTCATCATTTCAAACTCTTGAAATAAGTGATGATTTTTTTTTAAACTTCATAAAGAGGCTGAGCTTCATATATATATAAATGCTAATCATGATATAGATTAATTTGAGATCATATATCCTGATTTGGAATTTGATTGAAATTTTCAGGAACTACAATTATGGGCAAGCAAGTGAAGCCCTTGGATATGATATCCTAAATAATCCGGATCTGGTAGCCACAGACCCGGTTCTATCGTTCAAGACAGCCATATGGTTTTGGATGACGGCGCAATATAACAAGCCATCCAGCCACGATGTTATAATCGGAAGTTGGGTACCTTCTGCCGCCGACATATCTGCAGGTCGAGTTCCAGGCTACGGTGTCATCACCAACATAATCAACGGTGGGCTCGAATGCGGGCATGGTTACGATGCTAGAGTGGCTAATAGAATCGGGTTCTATACGACTTACTGTGACGAATTTGGAATAAGCTATGGCGACAACTTGGATTGCTATAACCAACGTTCTTTTGCCTACGGCGCTGCTATCCACATGCCTGTAAAATATTCAAAAAACCATATAATGTAATTGCAGGTTGCTTTTCTTGTACGTCTAATGAGAAAGCTCCTAGCTAAAATTACATCTATGAATAAAGGTTTTTAGTGTAAAAGGTATATTCTTCGATCAAAAGTGAAGATTATGAATAAAAATATTAGAGATATCATCGCTCTTCAATTAGGCTGCGATGATTGGTAATGACAAAATGGTCATTTAATTTAAAAATAACGATTGAATTTGTTAAGGAATTTTAACAATTGTACGTGAAGAGAGTGGCCGAGTGCACCAGATGCCATATATGCAGGGGATGTTGCAAGGACAGTAGTACTCAAGGTTTGGATATCAAAAATATTTTATTTCATTTCATTTCATTATTACAATTTTTAAATTTACATATAAAATAAAATAAATAATTTAATTTTTTAAAATATTAAAACAATAATAATATAAAAAAATAATATTTTATTTAATTTTTATTTTTAATGTCAACTCAACTATCCAAACAAAAACAAAAAGACAATCTCAGCCCAAATCGTACAGCTATAAGATGCACACTTCAGCCCTCGTTAACTCCATGTTAAGATATTTTAACATGTCATCGCGCCCCTTGATCACTCTCATCCTCCATCCCCGGCTGTCTATGTCGACAATCTTTGTGCTCTTCTCGATCTATTCAACATACAACATGAACGAGTAATTACAACAGTATCGAAGAAAATTAGGCCTAATACGATAACCACTGGGCTAATTGTTATGGATTTCCTGAAAGAACCAAGCCGCCCACAACATGAGCAAATTGTCCAGACATATGAGGAAGCCTCTGCTAAGGGCCTTAACATTACTCTCTCTCTCTCTCTCTCTCCAAATGAATTGCTTAGAAGTTAGAAGGTTGACTCTTTTAACAAAAGCGTTAAAAATTGGACATAAAAATGAAAGAATAACATAGATGTAACTACATACCTTTAATTTATTTTTTTTTTAAATGTAAAATTCAAATTAAGTTTGAGATCCTGAAAATGGTAGTTTATCCATTTATTCTTCCGCAACAAAATGGAATCCGCAGTGTATGAAAAACATGACTATTATATATATTAATATGTGTATCATGTGATTCACATTATTTCTTGTTTACACTGCCAATGATTTTTTTTTTTAATTATGCAGATCATGAAATAATATATATATATATATATATAATATAAAATATGAGTAGTAATATCCGTACAACGGATTTTACTACATTTTTACAACTTATGTACTGTATTGGAGTTTTTTTATTTTTTTATCATTTTATTTTAAGTATTTTTTTAACATTCTTAATCATTAAGAAGAAATAAATATATATACATATATAATGTTATTAATATTCACATTCTTAATCACTAAGTAAAATTAAAAATTAAAAAAAAATTAAATATTAAAAAAGTTATAAAATAGTTGTAAAATAATAGTAATTGTATCATTTCTCATAAAATATATATGCAACTAGTAAATATATACAGAAAAATAATACATGATGAGAATTACGTACACAATTGGCAACACAATTTAAATCGAAATTAATTGACATCACTAAGTAGTTATGTTACTTTTATGAGTTATTCTATAGAAATATTATTCAATTTAAAACATAATTATGTACTAGCTAGCTAGTCTATTAAGAAAATTATTGTGTATAATTTTATATTTTTACATGCATGTCAATTAATTTCGATAGGTTATCCTATTCAATTTTGGACAGGGGCGGAATTACGATATATGTAGGGGGGCTAAACCCCTCCCCCCCAGTTTTTCAAAATAAATATTTGCAATTCTTTTTATAGATATAATTAAAATTGTTCCATCAGATGATAAAATAAAATAAATTTGTCCCCCCCCTCCAAAACTTTTATATAAATTTATATAATTCTTAAAATTGATTAATTATATTTATCCCCCCAAAATTGATTTATATAATTCCCAAAACTTTCAAAATAAATTTGTCCCCCCCAAAATTGATTAAATTGATTATAATTCTCAAATTTTTATATAATTATCAAACTTTTATATAATTCTCAAATTTATATAATTCTCAATATTTTTTTTAGTTCTTATCACAAAATAAGTAGTATAAGCTTTCATTTATCCTGTAATAGTCTTTAATTCATGTCAAGAATTTGTGTTTCTGAAACTTAAATTTACAATGAAAAATCTGTTAAATATATAGATACAAGAGATGAATTTATCTAAGATAACTAATTATAGTATGGTACAAATCTATAATTATAAAATTAATGCTAATTTTTTAAAATTATGTTGCTGAAAATTTAAAGAGAATCTTTGCTTAACTGTGAGATATAATCTATTAATAAAAATTATAATTATTAAATAAAATAAATTGAGATGATTTTTAAATATAAACGGAAGCTAAATCAATTTCGAGCATGGAAAAACAAGACTCAAAGAATGGTCCGCGCGTGCATATGTGTATGTGCCTGCAGCTCCTTTATGGCTTAAGCTTCAAAAAAATGGTACTCATATGGACCCTATATCAATGGCAACTCATCACGGTGGTGGCCGACGTGGTCGATTCCCCTACATGCGTCTCTAGCTACGTCGTACATTGAAATTAAAGAGATCATCTGTGGAAGTAAAACACATGCAACACATTTTACGTACGTCGACCCTAGCCACCACTTTCTCTTTTTCTTTCTCTTTCACTTTTACCTTTTTTATCTAAACCTTTTCAGTTTGAATTTAGAAAATATTTTATCTCATTTTATTATTATAATTTATCAATTTTTTATATAAAATATAATAAATATTTCAAGATTTTCAAAATTTACAATAATAATATTAAAAAATAATATTCTAACTATTTTTATTCAACTTTCATCATCCACCTCAAATCATTTTATCTCATTACATCTCTAAATCCAGGGGCGGAACTAGGATTTGATATTTTGAGGGGCGATTGATAAAATATGTAGTATATGTGAATATAAGTTTTTTATTTGCGTATGTTTATATATAACAACAATAATCATATGTTATAAAATTATATATAAAAATACATGTTTATAAATCATCTTTTTTTTTTAATTTTTGCAATTTGTTAGAGCCTATTACAAAAAAATAAAATAAACTTAAGATTTTTCCTACAAATTAACCTCGACAATGATCTTTCATGAAATAAAATTCATCTATTATCATTTCTAAAGTGAAATTATTGACAATAATTTCTCAATATAAAATAGCAAATGATATGTAAAAAATTCATATTTCTAGTCATCTATATAGTTTAGATAATCTAAACATATCTTAAAAATTTAGTTGCATCACCATATCAAGTTAAAGTGGAAAAGATAATTTGGATGTAAATAAAAATTTAGAGTGAAATTAAGTAAGTATTAAAATTTGGAAAAATAATTTTAGTAAAATTTTTAGAGGTTGAAGAATTGGGGGGGGGGGGAATTTTTTATTTTTTGATAAATTGGTGTAAAAATTTTAATTATATAAAAAAACTATATAAATTTATATCCTATGTATAATTTTTAAAAATGTTTGGGGGGCAGTAGCCCCCCAGACCAGGGGCAGTTCCGCCCCTGTCTAAATCCAAGTCAGATAATAAATCTCAACATCTCTTTGTACGGAAAAAGACTTCTTATCCAAAAGGTTTGTGAAAACTTATGTTTTTAAATAAGACAAATTTTTGCATGTGAACTATTACTTCCTCTGCAATAACTTAAAATCATCTCATTTCACAGCTTCCAGATCAAACATACAAATTTTTTAAAAATTATTTCAACTCATCTCTCAATCCAAGTAAAATATAATCTTTACAATTTATCATTATCCATGCATCGGTAGCTAGCTCCCAGATCATTTAGGCCTCATTGAGTCATCTGGTTATATCAATAAGATTAAAAATTTATAAATAATAATGAGATCATATGTAAATAATAGTGGAATGATTTGAGTTAAAATTTTATAAGATTTTGAGAAATGAGAGAGAAGAAGTTGAATAAAAAGATTATAAAGTTAAAAGATCAGGATTATAATATTATTTTCTAATATTATTTAATTTAAAAAATTGAAAAAATGAAATTATTTTTGTCATTTTATTTAGAAATTTAAAAAAGTTATTATAATTATGTAATAATTAGATAAGAAAGTCAAAATTTTGAAATTGAAAAATATTAGTATTTGAATCATGATTTTGATCAGATATTGATCAAATGAGATAATATGATAATATGATATTATTATTATATTAATAAGGTTTCAAAGGTTTGTAAAACCAACTAAGCCTAAGAATTCACAATTTCAAGTCGAGGCCAAAACTCTAATTATTACTACTTCTCAAACATGGCTGCTCGACTGACTTCCCGTCCGTTTTGCGGAAGGAAAACTAGTAGTATAAAAATATTTGTCGTCTCCATCTGAATACATATATATAGATTGTCCGGCAAGTTCAGATAAATCTCCTCGTCATGTCAAGACTCATCACTCAGGACTACAACTTACAAAGAAATATTAGTGGCACTTTTAGGCCGCGCCTAGCTATATACAAGTATCAATGATATATCAAGAATATAATATACATAATTATTTTTATTTTTTATTTTTGGTCAGTTTAAATTTTTAAAATTAGTAATGATTTCACAAAAACATAACGTAGCAAAATAAAATAAAATAATCGGTTTTTCTCTAGTGAAATAAAGTACTTCTAGTAGCTAGTCAACTTAAAGCTAATGCAATTGGGCCTTAAAGCACTAGCAATGGTCTAGTCAAAGTTAAGTCTAAATTAAAATCTAAATTTACTTTTTTGACTATAATTCATATAGTTTAACTCAGGAGTTCACATTGTTCTAGCTAAATCAAAATCTAAATAATAATATTTGAATCCGAATTCTCGAATTCAAAAGTCAGATAAACATACTTAGTTTTCGCCATAAATATGGATTCATTCCTCAATCATAGGCGCCGACGCTGAAGCCAAAAGAATATTAAAGCAGCCAGACCAATTAGAAGCATTTGCAGAGTTGAACAACAACTCATATTGTATGCGTAGTTTACTTTAATTCTAATAATTGGCTTACTTAAATATAATATCTTTCTATATATAAAAAGCTTATCTAACAGAAATTCTTGTTTTAACAGTTTTCGTTTAGTTCATTTGTATTTTTAACGGACGTTCGTCTGTATTGATAGCCGTGCTTTACAAAAATAAAATATCAATAATCGTGCAAGAAGATTTATGGCAAAGTTACCGTCCGTCAGTCCGTATTCCTATGCATCTTCATCATTTCTTATTTATGTCTCTTATTTAAGAAAAAGGTTAAGGTTAAAGCTATCAATCCGTATTTTTCTGTATCTTCATCTTCTCCCTTCTCTTCAAAGTTAACTTTTTCTCGGACTTTGGTCTCCAGAAGAAGAGGAAAAGTTCATCAGAGATTCAAATATACACTTGCTTGGCCATGTCGTTCGTAGATAGAAAGCAGCAACGGAGGTCCTCCCTGTTTATATAGCAACCCTCTCTCTCTCTACTATATGCTAACCAGATGCAATCATATTTGTCTAGACCAATATTGGTCATGTGGTGTATATGTGCATGTATTGACGATGGGGTGGCTCAGGGCCGGCTCATTCATTAGGCAAATTAGGAGGTTGGCTAATATGGTTGCCTAAGGCCTCTTAATGAAAAATTTTAAACAAATATTAAAAATTTCATTATTTAAAATAAAAAAATTATCTGAACTAAATAAATTAATCTTAAACTTAAAGAAAAAATCAATTATGCATTTTGTTAAAAAAATAACATTAACAACGAATCCTAATTAAATACTCTGCAGATTCGATTTCAGTTGGAAAAATCAAAAGTCACAATAAACTTGGAAAAATCAAAACTACAATAAATGATTATACCTCTACAACCAAAAAATAACATTACAATTCATCTATAGAAATAATCAGAACATAAAAACCCTTCTTTTATACCTGACGATTTTACTTATCTCTCAACTTCAATCTCTAATTTCGAACTTTGATTCCTCTTATATTTTGATCCATCTTACTTGTATTTGCCTTCAAGATCGCTCCAATCGTTGCATCGCAATATCACCATCGTTGCACTTCACTTGCGGCTTCGAACTCGAAGAAAGTAGTGACTGTGAGCTCGAAGAAGGCCGAAAGCAACGAATAGAATGCCAGAAAGGTAAAGTAACTTACAAATATTTCACCTATTTTTCAGTTTTAATTTTATATGTATTTTGTGTGGTTAAAAAACAGCCACATCGATATTATACTATTACTGACTTATTGTACTACACTGTATCGCTGATCACTGATGTTGAGAGTCTGAGACTTGACACTTGAGTGTAAACGCTGGCTGATGAAAAAGTTCTTTTTTTTTTTTTTTTTGTTAAATGTACAACATTTTGAACCGGTCATGCATACTAGACTGGTAATAGGTCATGTCCAAGAATATTAGAAGGTAGGCCTAGGGGTTAAGCTATCCTGTCATTCCAAACAAACAATTAATTTTCATAAGAAATATAATACATCTTCCCTCTAAAGCGTTTTATATTTTGCATCACAGACTACTAATATCAACACATAGTATTATCTCCCTCCAAAAAGTAAATTCAGGTTTGAGAAATATGAATCTAATGATTAATATGATGTTAACGTCATATTCAAATTTTTAATTTAAAATAAGGATATGATATTTAATGATATTCCATATATATAATATTACATATAAAAATTAATGATATTTTTATATTACATATATTTAATGATATTTAACCCATCAGTTATTGCTTTTTTGAAAAAAATCAATCTGATGTTGAATATAATAAATATTTAGACAATACTTATCCAAAAATATTACATATAAAAATTAAGTAAACATGATTTGCACGTTATTTTTATCTAGTATATATATATATATATATATATATATATATATATTGTCAATATTAGGGGCTTCAACTAGGTAGGGTTTAATTGAGTGATATTGACCAAACAAGTGTGAGTCATGACTTGTCTTTTCTGTAAATTTATTTTTAGTCAGAGTGCATAACAAGCCGACCCGATGCATGATCATCATGCGCATCATGGAATATCAATCTTTATGCGTGTGGAATCAATTCCCATCAATTTTGGAGAAAAAGCAGGTCAAATATACATATAATGGAAAATTAGCATGTGGTAGAAAATATATATATATATATATATATATATATATATTTTATATCTCCACCATCCGATGAACTCCATTGCAATTTTTATATAATTAACCAACCATTTCATACATGATATTGCACTTTGGTTAAAATATATATATATCTTAATATCTATTGTCGGCATTGTTCTTTTCGGTACCTTATGTCATGGACTCATGCATGTAACGCCTCATCGCTCATGGCATGGCTAATTAGTCGTATGTGTGACGTAATGCACATGATGGTATGAACCATAGACCTATATATATATATATATATATATATATATATATTTGGTTTGACATGGTATTGCTCATCAACTTTTGGATATATTATTTGAAATATATATAAAGAGTACTAACGTCAGGATTGATAAATAGTGACATAATGTATTGAGGGTGAGATTAAAATATATATATATATATAGTATATAACGTAATTCTTTAAAAAAATATAATAAAAACCCAACACTTATAATCTTTTTTTTTTATTAATATTGGATATATGAGAACAAAGGTTTCAACTAAATTCACTCATATAGTTTTTAGAATTTGTTTGTATTCAAGAGTATTCGAATTTTAGATCTAGATGGAGTATGCCACTAAGACCAAAATATTAAAAGAATACATGTGTATATTGTGCTCATAAAAACATCAAAATTTTGGAATTTTTAATTATAATTTACGCCTTTAAATTACGATAATTTACAGGTGCATATTGTGCTCATAAAAACATCTGAAATGATAATTCAGTAGCCGTTTGTTCTTCAACGTGAACAAAACGAAAGCCGCTGTGACTGAAAAGATATGTTCCGTCCCAAATTCACGCAAATTTTCAATCAAAAAGTGAGCCCAGGTCGTACGTTTATGGGCCTGAACTTTGAGATCAAGCCCCGTCCCAACACCCAATGGTGATATTACTAGCATCATGGCCCATGGGGGGGATATTGCTTTATTACTAAGAGAAACACGCAAACGAGACCGACCATGGGCTCCAGGAAAACAGAGTACTATATATGGCCAGGAACATGGTTTTGGATGTACAAACTACAATATCCAAAACAAGCCATCCATCCATTTGAAAATTGGTAATTTCTACCTTAGCAGGATGAGTTAACTTCATTTAATCTGGTGAATAATGCTCTAGGCCTTCTCTGGTTGTGGTCCCGATATTTCATCCAGAAACTCACTTTCATGGGTTAAGGTATTTCTCGGGTTGGAGTTAATATGTGGGTCACATTCCACAATTATTTCTCGGGTTGGAGTTCAGGTTATGAACGCGGGCTTCAATTGTATCTCGGTTTCGTTGGTTTCTTCACAGCAGGGTCTCCATTTTGGGCCTCATTTATACTTAGGCTTCTGTTACGTTTGAAGTCACGACTGCTTCTTAGTTTTCTCCCTTCACGCTAGTGACACTACGGCTTCAGCAATGGACTTGACTTATTCTCGATTTTGTTGATTTCTTCATATGGAAATTCACAGATGGCTATGCGTATGGACTCAAAATCTTGCGCTATAGCAAAATCTTAATTTCACTTGTTAAATGTTAGCCGGTCCAAAAACTGAAGCTCTTTTATATTTAATTAGAGGGAAAATGTTATTTCACATGCCAAATATCTCTAATTCATATTATCGGATTAATATTCTTATTTTAACACATAAATCTCATTTAACCCAAAATACTTAAAGAGTATTAATATAACATAATTTACCAATGATCAGTAAGCACACTAGTACTTGCCCGTGAGACAGTACTTCAAATAGGTTGCGATGATTGGTAATGACAATTGACAAAATCATGTAATCTAAAATAACGATTGAATTTGTTAAGGAATTTTAACAATTGTGAAGAGAGTGGCCGTGTGCACCAGATGCCATACATGCATGGGATGTTGCTATGCAAGAAGAGTACTCAGGATTTGAATATCAAAAATATTTTATCTCATGATCTCATCAAGCTAGCTATTAAAATTTTTTAAATTTACATATAAAATATAATAAATAATTTAACTTTTTAATTTTTCAAAACAATAATAATATAAAAAATAATAATATTTAATTTAATTTTCAATTTTAATCTCAACTTAACTATCCAAACAAAAACAAATGACAATCTCAGCCCAAATGGCGTTGTAATCTCTCAACCTCTGTCAAACGGCCTTAACCCAATGGCAGAGCCACGTGGGGACAGGGGGGCCCATTCCCCAGGCCCCATTCTTTTTTTTTCTTTAAAAAAAATTCTAAAAAAAATAATATGATATATTAAAGAAAACTAATAATATAGATTATATTTTTTTTTATAAATTAGTAGTATAATATTAATTTTATTTATTATTTGGTCTCCTCTCTAAAAATTATCTTGGTCCATCTTGCACAAAATTTAATCTAATTTAAAAATAAAATATATCTTATATAAAATAAAATGATATAATAATATAATGACATATTTTTATTATTAAAAAAAATAAAAATAAAAATAAGTTAGATAATTTCTAATGTATTTTTAATATTTTTTTTATTAAATGACATATTTTTGATATATTATATATTTTTTTAATATATAAATTGTATTAAACGTATTTTACTTTTATTATAAATTTTAATACCAGATTATTTTATACCGTATAAAAAATATATAAAAATAAAATAAATATATTTTATATATTTTATGTTAGTTTTATTTGACTTCCTTAAAAAAAATTTCTGATTTTGCCTCTGCCTTAACCTCTCTCACTGTTTTTCAACGCTCTTTCTCAAAATAATTTCCTTCAATCCCTTCAATCTCCACTTCTCCGTACGTAGCATCATTTTCATGTCATCGTGCCCCTCACTTTCATCCTCCAATCCCCGTTGTTTATGTCGACAATCTTTGTGCTCCTCTCGATCCATCCAACATCCAACATCAACCAGTTACAACTTACAACAGTGTCGAAGAAAATGGGACCTGATACGATAAGTACCACTAGCTAACTGTTATGGACTTCCTGAAAGAATCACCCACAACATGAGCAAATGGTCCAGACATATGAGGAAGCCTCTGCTAAGGGCCTAAACATCAGCCTCTCTCTCTCTCTCTCTCTCAATAAATCGCTTAGAAGTTATAAGTTAGAAGTTTGACTCTTTAAACAATGCCGTAAAAATTGGACATGAAAATGAAAGAATAACACAGATGTAATTACCATCGGTTTTTAGTGTACACTTTAAAGTAAGTTTGAGATTCTGAAAATGGTAATTTACCCATTTATTCTTCCCCAACAATTAATGGAATCCGCAGTGTGTGAAGAAAATTTGTTCGTTAACCCCAAATGCACGCAAGCTAATAAGGTAAGAGTCAAGACTGAAACTCTCGTCATTTATTGACCCCCACACGCAAGCTAATAAGGTAAGGGCCTAGACAAAAGTTTTAATTAGGGCCTTTTTTATTAAAATAAAATAAATTAAATTAATTTTTATATTTATAATTCATTTTATTTAAAAATAATGTTTGTCTTTTGTCAAATAAAATTATTAATTAATATTTATACTATATTTTTAACTAATAACCAACTTAATCATTATTAAAAAAATTGATTTAGAAAATATTTTTTCAAACTTAATTTTATAAGATGTGTTCTTGAATTTTATAGATCGTTTGGGAACACAACTATTTTTATATATTCTCATGTATTTTTAAATTCAACTTTTTTTTTCTTACTCAAAATTCAATAAAATATTTTAATTCAAATTATTTCACTACCGTACTAGATATTTAAAGGTATTCTTAATATTTTTTTTTTAAAAAAATTTAGAAGCAATTATAATAATCATCATCAATAAAATTTTATAAAAAAGTGAGCTATTGCCTCTTTAAAGAATCATACAAAATTCTTTTATGAACATTTAAAAATTAGATTTTATTATTTATAATTATGATATTATATATTAAATTAAAAATACTAAAAGAGAAATATATTTTTATAAGGAGAGTACTTAAAATAATTATTATATAAAATACTTTTAAAACCAATAATGACAAATTATATCTATTTCATAATTTTATTCTTTTATTAAGGTAATTAATTTTTTAATTAATTGATTTTTTTAAAATTATATTTTAGACTTTTTTTTAAAAAAAAATCTTTTATCGTTAACGAACTTAAACAATTGCCTAACTTGAGTTAGGCAAGAGTCGGCCCTGCCCATACATATCCCACCGCAAAACGAAAGATAGACCCGTTCATGACTACTGATGGTGATCGATCAAGTCAATTAGATCAGCCAACCCATCTTGACCACGATAGTCGAGGGAAAAATCCATTAAATGGCCCTATATAAATACATAGATACTTACCATTCTCTTCTACACAAAGCCTACATGCATATCGCTGCATATATGGGTTTACAACTGAAAATGAAGCTTTTTTCTTTGATTCTTCTTTTCGCTTTCTTGCTCGAAGCCTCGGCACAACAATGTGGGAGACAGGCCGGGGGTGCTGTGTGTATGAATGGGCTATGTTGCAGCGAATTTGGGTATTGTGGCAGCACGACTCAGTATTGTGGAACTGGCTGCCAGAGCCAATGTTCTGGTACTGCAAACCCCACCCCAAATCCAACCCCCAGTGGTGGCGGCGATGTTAGCAGCATCATAAGCTCATCTCTTTTTGACCAACTGCTCAAATATAGGAACGACGGCAGATGCAAAAGTAATGGATTCTACACTTACAATGCTTTCATTGCTGCTGCACGATCTTTCAATGGCTTCGGCACAACTGGTGATGTTAACACGCGTAAAAGGGAGATTGCTGCTTTCTTGGGTCAAACCTCTCACGAGACCACAGGTAATTGGTAATTTGGTAATTAGCTTTGTGCACAAAACTCATGAGGATCTGTACGTTCACGTGTTGTTCATAAAAAAGAACAAAACTTCTGTAATTAATACTTTTAATTAGCTCATCTCACGTGTTGTTCAAAACTCATAATTTGGTAATTTATACTTTTGTACGTGTGTGTATGTATGTATATATAGGAGGGTGGCCAAGTGCACCAGATGGCCCATATGCATGGGGATATTGCTTTATTACAGAAAACAACAAGGCAGATTATTGTACACCCAGTGCAGCTTGGCCCTGCGCTCCAGGCAAACAATACTATGGTCGGGGACCCATTCAACTCACCCAGTAAGTCTCTTTGAATCTAAGCAAAGAATATCGATATTCAAGGATTAATTTGATCCTGATTTGGATGTTTAATTGAATTTTTCAGCAACTACAATTATGGGCCAGCCGGCAACGGCATTGGATCTAATCTCATAAATAATCCAGATTTGGTAGCCACAGACCCGACCATATCATTCAAGACAGCCATATGGTTTTGGATGACCGCACAGGGAAACAAACCATCCAGCCACGATGTTATCATTGGGAAATGGACACCGTCTGCCGCCGACAGGTCAGCTGGTCGACTCCCAGGTTACGGTGTCATCACTAACATAATCAATGGCGGGATCGAATGTGGGCATGGTACCGATGCTAAAGTGGCTGACAGGATTGGGTTCTATAAAAGGTACTGTGATGTATTCGGAGTGAGCTATGGGGACAACTTGGATTGCTATAATCAAAGGCCTTTTGCCTAGGATCGATGATTACCCAAAAACTGCAGTTATATATTTGCAATTAACCACATGTAATTGGAGATTATATATTTCTCTTGTACTCCAATGAGAAAGCTCAATTACAGATATGAATAAAGAAAGGGTTCATTTGCATCTAGACTTTCACACAAAACACTGCTCGCCAAAAACAAAAAAGTTTTTTTCTTTTTTTTTTTTTCCCATCTCCTAGCTGTCTCTCTTTGACTCTATATATCTTCCCCATGAATAAGGGAAGGTGTCCTTCAATGTTATGGTCCTCATCCTGGAATAATTATGGGTATATCCAATTTCCAAGGGATAAATTTGTGGACCAAAATATATAGATAAATTCGGATGTCCTCTACTCTATTAGTGCTGGTTTATTTTTACAAACAGTTTCGTCTCATTTTATTTTATTATTATAATTTTTACAAACTTCTACACTAAATACATGCAATACATAATTCATCAAACTTTTCAAATCTCCAAAAAATAAAAATAAAAATTATATTTTAATAATATTTTACATTTTCAACTTTTTACTTTAATCTCATCTTATTCTATTTGAGTAATAAACTAAACTTATACAATGTCAACAGAATGCTAAACTAAACCAATTTTGACTGTAATCAACAGAATGCTAGTTACAAAAAAATTATTTATTTATGGTTATTTAATTGCGATCAAATTTATTTACAATTAAAATTGACTGTAAATAATTATTTGATCATAATTAAATAGTCACAAAAATTTATTTTTCTTGTAATGTCGCTACATATAATGAAGAGGTATATAGTTTAAAGGATATTTGTGAAATGAGATAAGATGAGAAGAGATAAAATTTTTGTAAATAGTAGTAAGATAATTTATAAATTGTAATAAGATAGTTTGAGTTAAATATTTATTAAATTTTGAGAGAAATGGAGAGAAAAAAAATTGAATAAAAATATTATAAAGTTAAAATATTGTTATAATATAATTTTTTTTAATATTTAAAAATTTTGAATTATTTTTTATTTTTTATTTAAGGGTTTGAAAAACTTGTAATGATTAGTTTAAAAATATTATAATAATTAATTTAAAATTATTTTATTTAAATAATATTTTAAAAAAATTAGATGAGATAATTTGTTTCCCGAGTACATCCCCTATATATTCTAATTAATTCTATAGTTCAAGCCAATCCGAAACCAGTAAGGCCTAGGTCGGTAGGCGCATAGGATATCCTGACCTTGAGACGACTATATATAATGAAGAAAAATGTTATTTATTATCCCACATCACACATTTTAAATATTTTAAAATTAATATATTAATATGTTAAAGTCAGTCAAGCAGATGGATGGGTCCCCAGCTTAGGGGAAAAAAAAACGAATGGATCCCTATCTATAGTAGCCTGAGTTTTGAGTTAGGTATAAGAGATCAAGAGAGGTGCATGACCTACTTTTAAAATAAGATCTGATTTATTTTCATACATGAGATAAAATAAGATAAAAATTAAAAATCAAATAAAATATTATTATTGTGATCATTTGAATTTTTAAGTATTATTTTAATATTTATATTTGATATGATTATGTTTTTTTAATATTATTTTAAAAAAATCTTTAGAATTTTGAATATATATATATATATATATTATTAGTATTGAAGAAAAATATGATGAAAAAAAAAAATTTTAAATATTCGATGAAATATGATTTAGAAATTGCAATGAAAGTTAAGTGGTATGAATAAAGAATATACTCTATAATATTTTCGAATTAAGCTAAATTAGACAGTTTCAACATCTTTTAATAATATGGACATAACTTACTCATTTTATGTCAAATTGAGATGATTCAAAATGATTTAGAAAGATAAGAGGAATATTTACAATTCTTATGTTTTAAGTTTTGAGAGATATGGACTTAATCAAACACGAAATTGAGATTAAAGTAGCAGATCTGAATTGGATATATAGGTATTAACTTGGAGTTGACTAGTGACTTTAATTAAAATTAAGCATTTGATATATTTCTCAATTTTACTAAGATCTTAACAATTGTGTAGAAATATATCAAATGAGAAGATTTTATTTAGTAAGTTTTGTGTGAAACAAGAAGGTTCATTTATCAAACACTTGGTGTGCTCGGATTGATGCTCTCGGGCTTATCTGTCGACTTTCAGTAGAAAAATCATAATTTGCTCATATGAGCTCCAAATGAAGTTATTCTAGTTCCTATAGAACTATGGCTGTAAAAAGACCGAACCGAACCGGTGGACCGGACCGAGACCGAATGGAATTTGGTCCGGTCCGGTCCAAATTTTACATGGACCGATTAATTCCAGTCCGGTCTAGTCCGGTCCGGTCCAGAGGATTTCTCCCCCTGGACCGGACCGAACCCCACATATATATGTATATATAAAAATAATATATAAGTTATAATATTAATATTAATATAAATTAATATATTAATATATAATATATATTAACATATAATATATAATATATATACTCTTATAATATTAACATATTATAATTTATTGGTTGACTAGTTGTAATATAAAAATATAAATTATAATATATCTATATAAAATATTAGTAATAACTTATAAGTAATAAGTGTATTATTATTATTTAATATATTATTACTAATTTATCACTATTTACTAACATATAAATATATATATACTAATGTAATAGTGTTATTAGTTATAATTTACTAACATACTTAATATATAATATATACTAACATATTAATATATAATATATACTCTTATAATATTAACATATTATAATTAATAGTAGTTAAATTTGGGTAAAAAAAATATTTAATCATTATAAAATTTTAGATTAAATTTAGTCCATTAAATCATATGGGGCACCCCTGAACCGGAGTTGACCGCCCCTGGACTGAATTGGACCGGACCGGTATGGACCGAACTCCTGCTCGGTTCGGTCCAGGATAAAAGAATTCTTGGACCGAATGGAACCAGTCCACAAATTTTCCAAACCGGACCAGACCAGACTATTTACACCCCTCTATAGAACCATAAGAAGTATATCTAGAATTTTTATGTTTTGGATTTCTAAATATAACTAATTTATCAAGGATGAAATCTGGTGTGAAGTGGACGGATAGGAATAGGAGTCAACTGGTAACCGACTTAGATGAATTATCTTATGTTTGACCATGTGACAAAAATTGTGATTGGTTACCAAACTTTCTGAGGTCTTGACATGTGTGGAAACATATGGTAAATTAATAAGAATTTATCTAGAAGTCTTGGTGGGTAAGAAAATAAAGGAAAACAAATGGAAAATTTGAAATTGGTGTTTTCAGATGGTTTTGATGTGTTTCGACAAATTAATCATATCGCTCTCATATGATTTTGGAATAAGGTTATTCAAAATTCTATGGATCATTAAGATGATAATATAAAATTTTTATGTTTTGAAATTTTAGAAAATTTAAGTGAATCAATGAATTACTTAAGACTGGAAACTAGCTAATCTGATGCATGGGGATATTGCTTTATTACAGAAAACAAGAAGGCAGACTATTGTACGCCCAGTGCAGCTTGGCCATGCGCTCCAGGCAAACAATACTATGGCCGTGGACCCATTCAACTCACCCAGTAAGTCTCTCTAAATCTAAGCAAAGAATATCGATATGCAAGGATTAATTTGATCCTGATTTGGATTTTTCATTGAATTTTTCAGCAACTACAATTATGGGCTAGCCGGTAACGGCATCGGATCTGATCTCTTTAATAATCGGGATTTGGTAGCCACAGACCCGACCATATCATTCAAGACAGCCATATGGTTTTGGATGACAGCACAGGATAACAAACCATCCAGCCACGATGTTATCATTGGAAAATGGACACCGTCTGCCGCCGACAGGTCAGCTGGTCGAGTCCCAGGTTACGGTGTGATCACCAACATAATCAATGGCGGGATCGAATGTGGGCATGGTTCCGATGCTAGTGTGGCTGACAGGATTGGGTTCTATAGGGGCTGCTTGGATTGGGAAGTGGGTTGAGCTCATCTCAACTCACTTCTATTTCATCATTATATTTTTATAATTTTTTATACAAAACACAAATTTCTATACACCTTTTTCAAATTCCAATACACCTTTTTCAAATCCCAATATACCTTTTTCAAATTCTAACACACTTTTTTCAAATCTCAAAATAATAATAATATTAAAAAATAAACCAAACTCATCTCAACTCATCTCATCTCCAAATCCAAGCGGGGCCTTAAAAGATACTGTGACGTATTCGGAGTGAGCTATGGGGACAAGTTCTATAAAAGATACTTGGATTGCTATAATTAAAGGCCTTTTGCCTAAGATCGATGCATACCCAAAAAGTACTACAGTTATATATTAGCAATTAACCACATGTAATTGGAGATTATATATTTCTCTTGTACTCCAACGAGAAAGCTCAATTACAGATATGAATAAAGAAAGAGTTAATTTGCTACTAGACTTTCACACTCAAAACACTGCTGGCCAACAACAAAAAAGTGTTTTTCTCTCTTTGACTCTATACATCTTTCCCTTGAATAAGGGCAGGTGTCAGCCTTCAATGTTATTATGGTCCTCATCCTGGAATAATTATGGGTACATCCAATTTCCAAGGGATAAATTTGAGGACCCAAATAGATAAATTCGGATGTACGTCCTCCACTCAATACTCTGTAGAGTATTAGTGCTGGTTTATTTTCACAAATATTTAATTTCATTCTATTTCATTATTATAATTTTTACAAATTTTTATATCAAATACAATAAATAATTTACCAACCTTTTTAAATCTCAAAAAAAAATTAAAATTTTATTATATTTTAATAATATCTTACATTTTCAACTTTTTACTTTAATATCTTAAATTTTAATAAAATTTTTATAAATAATAATAAGATAATTTGAGAATAATAATAAAATAATTTGAATTAAATATTTATTAAATTTTGAGAAAAGAGAGAAAAAAATGAATAAAATTATTATAAAATTATTATATCATTATAATATTATTTTTTTAACGTTTAAAAAATTGAAGAATTGTAATGATTAGATTAAAAATATTATAAGAATTAATTTAAAACTATTTTTATTTAAATGATATTTAAAAAAATTAGATGAGATAATTTGTTTCCCGACTTCCCCTATATATTCTAATTAATTCTATAGTAACCAATCCGAAACCAGTAAGGCTTAGGTCGTAGGTAGGCGCACAGGACGTCCTGACCTTGAGACAACTATATATAATAATAAAAAAATATTATTCCTCATCCCACACCGCATATTTTAAAATTAATATATTAATATGTTAAGAACAATGCTACAGGCACAGTCATTTAGAACCCGATCCGTATTCCGTTAGGCCATTTTATTTATTTTGTTTTTTCATTTTATTTTTATATCATTTTTTAAATATACTTAAATATTTAAAAAAAATATTTAAAAAGTCAAAATATTATTAAATAATATTTACTTTATATTTAAGTTTCAAAAATAAAAATAAAAAGATAACGATGCAAAGTATACACCAAACGATGTATAAAATATTTTTTATTTGTATATGTTAAAGTTAGTTAAGTCAGCATTTTCAATAAAGTAGCTAGTTTTCATCCATTTTAAAGAGTCAAAAATTCACTTTTTTCATTTTAGCTATTCACTTTTACGTTTTACCATCCATTAGCATCTTTATTTTTTTTCTACATCTTTTAAAATTTTTATATTTTATTTTAAAAACATGGTTGCCGAAGCTAAAAGAGCTGCACAAAAGACAATGGCTGGCTCGCCGGAGATGGAATCTTTAAGGGATGGTTGCCGGAATGAGGCGATGCCGGTGATACCGGCGGTGTAGCACATGCTGGCCGGCGGTGGGTCCAACGACATCAATGATGCCCGAAACCCATTTTCAAAGTGCGATAGGCGCATTGAGGACAAATAGTCCATCGCCAGAGCTGGAATTGAAGGGGTATGGTCGCCGCCATGATATGATGCCGGCGGTGTCTCTGGTGGTGGCTGGTGTTAAAGCCGATGATGGCTGAAGCCCACCGCCAAACAAAGCAACGAACTGAGCGCGAAGTCTAAAGTTGAAGAAATATATTAAAATAATATTTAAAGGATGAACAATGTTGCACTACATGTAGCGCAAATACTGTTCATCTTCAATTTTTTTTTTCATTTTAAAGAGTCCATTGGAGTCTTTTTTTTTTGCCTTTTTTTGTATTTTTAAGCTAAATTTTACAATAAAAGTGTGCTTAACTACTTCATTATGAGTGTTCTTAAAGTCAGCAGAGACGGTGCTATACCCACTCTTAAGAGATTCCAAATGGAATTCCGCTTAGGTAGATAATTTTTTTTTATATTTTTTGGTTTTTTTCTTCTATTTTTTATATAGTTTTTATATTTTATTTTTAAAAAATAAATCTAAAATATTATTAGAAAAATACTTACTTAACTATTAAGTTTAAAAAAAAAGGGAAAAAATTATTTTTTAATAAAGTGTGATTTTTGTTTATGACTTTTATTTGTAGCTTTAGTATTACTCAAATAGAAAAGAAGACGGATGGATCCCTAGCTATAGCTAGTCTGAGTTTAGAGTTAGGAATAAGAAATCAGGAGAGGAACATGCATGCATCTACTTTTAAACTAAATATATAGCGTGGATCCTTAATTTAGCCAAAACTCTATCCATCGATGACAAAATACTACATACAAGGTGGAGGACATGCCCCATTCCCCCCGTCGGCTGCCACAATACATTATTATTATTAAAACAGTACTGAGGAATATTGAAGAATTTGCTGGATAGATATATATAGCCAAGACTCTTTCCATCGATGACAAAATACTACATACAAGGTGGAGGATATGCCCCATTTCCCTCGTCGGCTGTCACAATACATTATTATTATTAAATAGTATTAGAAAATATTGAAGAATTTATTAACATTATAAAAAAATTACTTATTTGTAAACAACTATTTCTCATTAAAATGAATCTATTTTTATTAAAAATAATTATTTTTATCTTAAATAATTCATCACGAATATTTATTTTTCTTATAGTTGTAGTGTTGATAGATATACATGAAGTATTAATATCCATCTATCGTGAATATATATATACGCATCTACGTTCCATGCACACGTAGATTTTGGAAACCAAAGAAGCAGAAAAATAATACCAGTAGTGGATGTTCAATTCATACGTCATTTTATTTTCTGAATGATGGGTCACGTTTTACCCTTTATTTTGAGTCCACAGCCTACAAGATCGTTGTGTAGGAGGCTGGCCAGGTGGGTGCACCAGATCGCCCATATAAATGGGATATTGCTTTGCAAGGGATAATAATTTAATGGGGAAAGCCCATTGCCACACCGGTAAAGGGCCATTCCTCTCCTGCCTGACTATATTATATATGATCCAGGGCCCATCCAAGTCTAACTGATGTGATCGTGCGACAATTATGTTAAATAATACGAAATTAATCAAATAAGAAAACAAGAAAAAAATTGCATAAAGAGATTTAAGTGATTCGACAATATATCTATATTCACAGGAGCAAGCGATAGAAGTTTTATTATCATCAAAAATAAAATTATATCATATATATTTATAGGAACCTTATATACAAAGTGTGAGAAAGGACAGCGATTAACGTGAGAGAGAGAGAGAGAGAAGAGAGAGACATTAGGGATTGGGAGAGATAAAAGACTATTTCGAGCACTTTTGTATCATCGCAAATAGCCATAAGACTCGACACAAAAATTATACAGCGAATTTCAACGGCATCCCCGACCATGTACCATATTGGACGGAAAAACTAGTGGTTTTAGCGTCTTTTCCAATTGCAGCAAATAAAAAAAGAATATCATTATAAGCCTTAAATCTTGTATTGTATGTAAATAAATTTTGAGTTAAAATATATTTAATAATTTAAAATTGAGTATTTGAAAATTAAACTTAAATTAAAATTAGAATAAATTAAGTTAAACTAAGATGCAACAAAACGGGATATTAATCCAGACATTAATAAATCATCGGGTCGCAAGGAATAGACATCATCTACCGCGGACATTTCAGCCCATCGGGTCATTAGCTACACCGTCCGAATCAAATGTGGGCATGGTCTTGTTGATCGGCTAGGGGAACAACTTGGATTGCTATCTATACAAAATCTCGACCTTTATTTCTATTTTTATGAGCACTTGAGCTTGTAGTCACTATCTATATGATTGCAGCCATTCTTTTCGAAAACTTTATATAGGTTTTTTAAATTCATATATCATCAATTAAGAATAAAAATAAAAATCCGAGTGGGAAAAAGTCATTTTTATATTACCTATAGCAAGAAGTCAGACAATAATAAGTTATCTATTTTCTGCATATGCTGCTTGTTATTTTGTGAAGCTTCATCAATTTAACGAAGTTTTATGCTTCATTTGATAGGACTACATGAATCAACCTCTGGTCAAAGAATGAACAAAGAAAAATTAGCAATTTTCTTCAGTCAAAACACAGGAGACCAAACCAAGAACATCATCTTAATCTTAAGTGTTGCAGCGATCAGTTCTACAAAATCATATGAGACATACCTGGGACTGTGATCAAAACTTAATTCAAGCATTATTTTAAGTGTGGCAGAGCAAAATTGGAGACTCTTCATTGATAAAGAAATAATAGATTGTGATCAAAACTTAATTCAAACTACATTTTCTCAGCAAGAAAAGAATTTTGGATGATCTTACTTGTCCAATGTGCTTAGGTGAACCTGAAACAGTCGAACATATCTTATGGGGATGTCCCTCAACAACTGTTCCAAAAAAATCTAAAAAACAAAAGGTACAAACTTCTGCTTCAGAAACCTAGTAGAAGACATGTTCATCAAACTTAGTCAAGAGGAAATGGCAGAATTCTCTTTGATCTTGGGCAGTATTTGGTGGAGAAGGAACCGGTATGTGTTCAAAAATATTTTGATTGATTCTAATGCTTTGATTCGAAGGAACCAACAATTGCTTCAAGACTTAGGATTTTCAGCAAGCTTTAGAGTTACTCAACAACAAGGTCTACTACAAATGCTACAAGTTGGATGGCACCCCCTCAAGACTTTTGCAAAACCAAATGGGATGTAGCAGTCGATAAACAGCAAGGCAAAACTGGAATAGGCATAATTGTGAGAGAGGAACAAGGTAATTTTTTAACTTCTCTAAGGAAGAACCAGACACATTCTCTTGTTCCACATCAAGTAGAGGCATTGAGAGCTGTCACAGCTATCAAATTTGCATCAGATCTGGGTATAAGAAAAAGCTAGTGATGGAAGGTGACTCAAAAATAGTAGTTGAAGCTACTCAACATCATCTGGAAGATGAGAATTACTTTAGTTTGATAATGGATGAGATTAGAGCTACTTTTAATTGTTTTGTAGTCTGTCAAATAAAGCACATATATAGAGATGCAAATATATTAGCTCATACATTATGAAAGAGTTCTCTATTGATCACATATTACATTGTGGATATAAAGAATCTTCCTCCATTTATTCCCTCTGCTTTGTATAACAATTTATTTTTTTTAAAGGCAAACAAGCATAACATCAATATGTAAGATACAAGATTTAGTAAGGTAGAAGTATCCAATAATTATTCTAATATAACAAATACACAACAAACATCAAAAATAAAAAACGATTTTAAAATTTCCACCAATCTCGATTGAAGTGATGCTAACTAAAACGATTTTAAAATAGTTTGATAAAATAACTATTTTTATTGTTTTGTAAAATAGTTAATCTATGAAATGAATTTTATTTAAAAAATAAATAAAATTAATATATTTCCTCTCTAAGGTAATTAAATTAATATTGATTATATTGTAGAATTTAAAAACTTTGTTGTATGGTAAAAATTTTAATAAATCCAACTATTCAAGATTTTCCTTAGGTTTTGGGTAGCGCAAGCTGTTCGTTACCCGAAAGGGTCAATCACGGCACAAATCGTACAACTATATACTTCAGCCCTCCGCCTCGACAGTCGATACTATTTCCATTTCTCTAGAAACCTCCACAAAGCCCTCGGGAGCAAATTCCTCTCTCAAGCTGCTAGCTAGGTAACGCCAACACCAGCAGCAATGGCGTTGTACTCTTTCCGCCTCCGTCGAACCCTAACCTCTCTCTCCACCCTCAACCGTTGTCTCTGTGAAGTTTCTTCAATTCCTGCAATCTCTACTCCCGCTTTACAGTCCCCACTTCTCCAGGGCAGCACTTTTAGGTCATCAAGGCCCTCCACTCTTCTATTTCAATCCCGGCCGTTCAAATCGACGACCTTCGTGCTCTCCTCGGCCCGCTCAACATACAATAGCAATAGCACCGAGGAAATCGGGCCTGATACGATATTGTTCGAAGGTTGCGACTACAACCACTGGCTTATCGTTATGGATTTCCCGAAGGACCCCAAACCCACACCCGAGCAAATGGTCCAGACCTACGAGGAAACTTGTGCTAAGGGCCTCAACATTAGGCAACTCTCTCTCTCTCTCTCTGTCAGACACACACACACTCTCTCTCTCAAGCACAGCCACACGCACATCTTTCTGTTTTTAGAAAATTTCTGTCAAATGAATCTCTTGGAACTTTGAACTTAAAATCGGGGTTCCCGAGGAGTAAAATCTCTTTTTTGATTTATTCATTTTTTTGTTTACTCCACTTTGTGTGGTTTTGGTCCTGAATGTGATAGATGTGGGAAAAAAAAGAGAGAGAAATCTTATATTGATATGGAAATTGAGGTGTTTTTAAGATTTAAATGACACTTTATGAAGATAAACAATTGTAAAGGATCCACTTCATTTTCTTCCCCTATTTGGCGTCTATTTGGCGTCTGAGAAAGTTCAGGGACACGGAAAGAATGTAATGAGTGAGATATCAATGGGCTTTGAGTTTGTTACGTTTTGTCAGCGAAGTGTTCGGAAGGTAAGGTGCTGAATGATTTTTCTTAGCCTTGTGCTTTGTTCATATTAAATAATATGAAGGGGAAGAACTTTTAGGCTCTTTTGTTTTTGTTAAATGGCTAAGCCGCTACTCGTGTATGACTTTGTTTGGTTCCTGAGATGATTGAGAAAAAAAAAACTAGGAAAAAGAAAGGAGAAAGATATTTTTTCGAGAAAAAAATCAAACATTTGAACAAATTTTATGGCTAAGCTTCGGATTGGGAGAATAATTTTTTTTTGAATTATGAGAGGTACACTTGCGAGAAAGTTATTGACGAGAACCTCTCCACTTCAGGGATTAGTCCAGGCTTTATTCTGGACACCCACCCGGTGTCAATGAAGAAATAATTTTATGGCTATGTTGCTTGTCATTTATGATTCTGTTTTGGTTCCTGAGATGATAGGAAAATAAAAACACTAAAAGAATGGAGCTTAGTATTCGGGTGACCTTAGTGCTTTCGTGGTACTTGTCATTATTCTTATTCCCATTCCTATTCTTATGTTATGGATTCAGTTTGGAAGAAGCGAAAAAGAAAATGTATGCCTGTAGCACGACAACATATTCGGGCTTTCAAGCTGTGATGACAGAAGAAGAGTCCAACAAGTTTCATGGTAACTATTTCTGTTGGTATCCCAAATAGAACTGGTATTTGGTACTGATGCTGTCTTTCCAATTTGTTTTAAATAGGTTTACCAGGAGTTATTTTCGTGCTGCCAGATTCTTACATTGATCCAGTAAATAAGGAGTATGGAGGTTGGGCCTTTTTTTTTCTCTCTCTCATGGATGCTTTTTTTTCAGAGACTTATTGCAGACTGCGAGCTAAGAGAAATGATAAACTAACAGCTAGTTTACAGTTAGTTACTTGATAACTATCTAATAAAATATTAGTTTTCAAAATTGTTCTTTTTACTTTTTTTTTTTTAATGTGTTGGATTCAATTTCAAAATAATATTATTTTGTGATGAAGTTGTAAATAAATTATGAGTTAGTAGTTGGCGTATTGGTCCTTGTGAGCTAATTCATCATGTTGATCTTGTGGTGTATGCTTTAACTTTAGAAATTAACGAGCCAGTCCTTCCATGTTGAGAAATCAGCTTTCAATTGGGACTAATGTATTTTACTTATCAGGAGATAAATACATTAATGGAACAATTATACCAAGGCCACCCCCAATTCAGTACGGGAGGCAGGGACGAAACCGTGACCGTGATCGTAGATATGGACAAGGTCCAACGTCAAATCAGCAATGGAAACCCTCAAATGACTACCAGATGTCAGGTGATGGAAGGAATTATGGTGCTCCACAAAACCATCCACCACAGCAGAATTATGGTCCACCTAGACAAGGAGAAAGAGGCGATCATATACCCATGAACAACAGGAATTATGCCCCAGGAGGAATGGGCAATTACCAGTCAGGGCAGGGAGATCCAGTTCCTTCCTATCAGAGTAATAACAACCCAGGGGGGCAGGGAAATTTTTCTCCCCAAGAACAAAGGGACTTCCCCCAACGCGATCAGAGTCATTATGGACCTCCTGGACAGGGGAATTTTGCTGGAGCTAGTAGGAACTATGGTCCTTCACAGGATGGATCTTATGGGCGAGGACCAGGTGGATATCAGGGCCAAGAAACATATAGACCTTCTGGGCAGGCTTCAAGTCCTGGCTATGGGCAGGGTTACGCGGGGCATGGAGAAGATCAAAGGCACTCACAAGAGGAGCAGAGAAACTGGCAAGGAGAGCCAAGTACCTATGCACCGAGGGGACCAACTGGAAATGACCATGTGAGACATTTTCCTTCTACCAACTAATTTGAACATTACTCATATAAAAAATAATAACTTAATTTGGACCTTTGACCAGTATAACATCTTTAAAATCTGATATTTAGCCAGAGGACACTGTAACATTGCCATGTCATGCCTTCATCATGACCTTTTGGTTTAATGCTAAACGTGGACACAGATGAGGGCAGCCTTGTCCAAGGCATCTCAAGTCCTGCTCTTGTTGTTCTCTTCTCCCTTGTTGGGAAGGGTTTTGGCTCAGCTGTGAGGTGAATATTTAGCTTGCCTGTGAGACAGTGCTACTTCCACCTGCCTAATGGGTGGATTGGAAGAAGCAGTTGATTGGATTGAAAGTATTCATGCACAAAAAAGCATCTTCGTAGCAATGCAGATACTAATGTTTTTATAGACAAAACTTATATTGACTCATAAAACAATTCACATTACAATAAGGGCATAAATGATGAAGGTACTGCCCATTCTATCAATGCAGAATTTATGCTCTTATGGGACCCTTATCTTCCCCCCCCCCCCCCCCCAAAAAAAAAAAAAAAAAACCGTGGCGAGGGAGAAGCGGGAAGTGTTCACCTCCCGCTTATGCCTATCCCATGTCACTGACTCCATCCTTTGGTGGATATTGTTGGTCACTTTACCTTTCCCAATCCTGTGTGGGTATGAAAATGAATTACCTCCTTAACAATTCACACAAAAAGTTGTACTGTGGTAACTAGGAAAGAAAATTTGTTAGACAACTTGATTGTGAACTGTCAGAAGTCTTTAGAAACAAATCCTGTTACGTCTAAATTAAGGATGATATCCCAGTATTTATAAAGAGACTTGTCGAGCATCTTCATACCAAAGCTGGAATGGGAAGGTATAGTGTTGCATGTTTTTTGTGTTATTGGGAAATATCTAATATCCTATAATTGTCGAAGTGAATGTTAATCATGGTTGTCATGTTCTTCAATCACCACTGGGTTGGTGAATCATCTCATTTATCCGTGGGGGTGATCTTCATCCAAAATATTTTAACTTGACTAGAGCTCCAATATCATGTGCTCACAAATTTCTCGACACCACCGTGTTTGTGTGGCGTGTGCATTCTCTGGAAAATTTAGATGACTTATTATGTAGGCATGCTCTGGCAATTTTAGATGACATGTGGTTATTGCTTTCTGCAGGGGAGATATTGATGACACATTTCAAATGGCTATTTGACTAGTAGCCGTGCAACGTAGTTACATCTGTCACCTACACTCACTAGCAAGAACATCAAATATAAGGACTTTTTTTTTTTCCAGATTTTCCGGTAATAGTCTGCAAGCTTTTTGTTTGTTTAACTTGTGAAGTTGGAATTGGCAACTTTCTTCTGTGAAGCTGTATCTTTGATTCCTTGTTCTACCAAGTTCTGTAGGTTAAATTAAAGATGGGACTAGTTTATTTGATCTTTTTAAAAAAAAAAAAAACTTTTGGTGTGTTCATACCAATGGCCTGATCGCCGCTTTATAGATTCACCAATGCATTTATTTTGGTGTATTAGGCACAAAAAACTGTTATCTAAGGCTTTTTAACGCGATTATTTGTCGAGGTAATGTTACCAAAATGCATGAATTTTTCTTGAATGGTGCAACAATAACAACCCCGGTAATGCCGCGCCTTTTGAGTTAATTGACTAGCAAACTGATTTTTCTGTGAGCAAATGGCAAGTAATGTTCAAGCGTGTCTACCATACATCTCCTCTGCCCTTTTCTTCTATCCCATCCTTTCGTTTCCAGCTTGAATTGCTTTCAACTACTGCCTATGCTCTTTCGATCTCGTTTCTCTTTCAAATAATTGTGGGTGATTCAAGTCTCCTTTAATTCTAATTACGGTTTTTAACATTTTTATTAAGACGATTCCTATTCCAAGTGTTCATTTTACATAAAACAAAGGAAAAAAAGAAGAAATAAGGAATCATACGCTCAAGTCTCAACCATCCACGTCAGTACTGCAAAGGAGTCTTGAAAGAGGACTCAGCATAGCTGCACTCATTCTCAAATCCTCGGATATGGAGTTACTTGAAAAGAGGATGAATGAAGTTTCAATAAAAGAAGTACTAACCATTGTCCGTCCTGACCGCATAGCGCAGTGGATTAGCGCGTCTGACTTCGGATCAGAAGGTCGTGGGTTCGACTCCCACTGTGGTCGTTCTTTTCTTATTTTTGAGTTGAGTTTTCTTTATTTCAACATGGCCCCTTTACATTTTTATCCCGAAAATCAAAGATATAGGTTTTAGATAATAGACTGATGCTTTCTCCCTAAATGATTTATTTCCCTAGTTTATTAAAAAAACCATATTTGAGCTCAATATCTTAAGATTAATTAATCATTAGCCTAAACAATCCTTCTTCTTTTTTACATAACACTCTCATCCATTAGGTGACTTTTAAATTTTTATTTAAAAATTAATAAATGATCCAACAATTATAAAAATATCACATTTTACAATAAGGAATAAAAGTAATAGGAGAATGTAATATGTAACATTACTCTTTCATAAATATGGCACTTTCAATCACCTTTAAATAACATAACTCTTAATATAAATCATGTAATAAAATATGATTTTTAGTTCAGCAATATTTATTCAAGCAAAAATCATGAAAAGATGGTTATTTGGTGTTTGAACTTATATTATTTGGTGTAAATAAATTATTAAAAAAATTAATATATCGTTAAGTTATTAAAAAGATAAATGATATTTATAATTTCTGTATGTGTAACTATTGTAATATGTTTTTACAAAATATGAATAAATCTGAAATTTACATTAACAAAAAATTGTTATCAATTGTTATCAATGTATCCCATTTTATTTAAGACACTGTTTAAGCTTAAATTTTTTTTTTTTAAAAAAATAGTACTACCCTTAAAATGAAAAATAAAAAAAGAGATACAAGTTATTCAATTTAACCCATGGGAAAACTTCAAGGTTAGAAAACGAAGATTCTTTCTCAAACTGCTAAAACTATCCTAATAAAATTACTCGTGAGTGTTATTTCTAGTTATGCAATAGCTACCATTTATTTCCCAAAGCATATCACGCACCATCTTGATAATCTCTTTCAATAAGTTTTGGTGGGGTATGGATGATTGTAAAAAGAGCATGTTCACTCCTAAATCTTGGAAAATCATTTGTTGTCTGAAAACTATAGGAGGACTTGGTCTCAAACATATGAGCTTTTTCAGTTATGCACTTCTATTCAAATATGATTGGGCTTTTATCAATGGGTCCTTAACTCTTTGGAGTAAAGTACTATCTGCAAAGTATACTGGTAATTCGTTCAATGAAGTCACCCCTAAACCCTCTGACTTTTGGTTTTGGAAATATCTTATACGCATACATGACTTCATAAACTCTAGTACTGTGTTTTCAGATCAACAATGGTGTATCCACCAAAATCTAGTGGGACCCATGGATTCCTACCAAGCCTTCTCTTAAACCCCAACCAAATCCTGACCACCCTTTTGTTGACCATACCTCGACTGTTTCTAAGCTTATGCTTGAAGAACTTAGGAAATGAAACAACATTCTCCTCAATGCCCTTTTTTCGAAAATCACTATCAGGGAAATTCAAAGAATTTCTGTATCAAATATTAATTTTCTTTCCACTCCTGACAGAGTAAAATGGATTCATCACTCTTCTGGAAATTTTTTGGTAAAGTCGACTTACGCCTTTGGTCAAAGCTCAAAACCTTCCTTCTGTTATAGGGATCAATACTAACTGGAAAAAATTCTAGAAACTAAAGATGCAGGATTGTTTAAAGTTTTTCCTTTGAAAATTCTTAAAGAATATCCTTCCCACTAGAATGAAGCTTCACCAAATCCTAAGCTTAGAAGAGGATCAAATTAAATGCCCTATGTGCAACTCAGACTAAGAGGATCTTCGGCATCTTTTTCTTAAATGTCCTTATTCCCAAATCTTATGGAGGAGCTGCAAATGTCCTTTGGACATTACTAAGTTTGCTAGTCAATCTATCTCTGAGTGGGTCAATCATATTCTTCAGCCTAGTTTGTATCTTCATATTCTTGAAAAAGAGCATTACAACTTTAAAATATTTGCTATTATTGCAATGGATTTGATTTGGTTCACTAGAAATAGGTTCATTCATGATCATGCAAATATATCCTCACACTCATTTGTCCATAAGGTGCTCAAACGTTTTTCTGATCATGTCAATTCTTGATCTAGTGTTCATGTTAATAAGGTTGGTTTAGGTGTCAGCTTTATTGATGATATCATTCACCCAAATACCAAGTTTCTATTCTTTGATGTAACAGTTAGAAGTCATACTGGCTATATAGCTTCTTTGGAAAGAGACATACAAGGTAATATTCTTTTTGTAATGACAGATTGCATACCGAGAACTAACCCCAATATAGGAGAAGCTACCACAGCATTAGAAGCTATCAAAGGAGCATTGCAACTTAAATTTGAACATACTCTTTTGAAAGGTGATTCAGATGTGGTTATACAAGCAATTATCGTGCCTTCACTTACTTAAGATTGGATCCTGAATCCCATTTTAAAAGATACCAAATATCTTCTCAAGGATTTTAAGTCTTAGCAAGTAAGGAAAATTCATCAATCTTATAATCAATGTATGCACAACTTGGCGAGATGGACGGCCTCTCCGCAAACCCTTAACAATATTCCACTCATCTATATTCTAGCGTGCCTGTTACAATTTCACGGTGGGAAGGATCCACTGAACCTTTTGTAAATATGTAGCTTTCTTCTTTAGCTTATTGTTATAGTAAGTTTGTTATCTCTGTAATGACGTTTTCTATTAATATATGATCTCATTTGCTCCAAAAAAAAAAACCCATGGGGACCCGGTTTGTGTTGAAGCGGTTCCACTCTCTCTCTACTCGGTACATTTTCAAGCGCGGTTAAACCGGAAAACAGATTGAATCGTACTTCACGTTAGGGGTTTAGGCTTTTAGCGCACTGTATACTTCTCTGAATTTTTGTTAAATGTTTAACAATGTAAGCTCTCCCTTTCTCTAAGCTTTTCTTTCTGCACTCTCATAAATCTAGTCCCGTATAATCTCTCAATATCACATCGCATTAACTCTTTGGTGAGAGTATGGGCTGAATTTATTACATTTAGTAGTCTAAATTTTTCTGGATTAAGATTAAGTTGATGGTTTGGGATGGGCATTAAGATGGATTTGTTGGTCGTTGCTATTGGTTTATTTGCGCTTTTTCTCCGAATCGGAGTGTAAAGTGCTAGTTTTTGTGACTCCTTTCTGAAAGCACTGCACTGGAAGCCTGAATTTTTGCTTATAAAACCAGGGGCTGCTTTAGGTTCTGGTTTTGCTTCTCTATTTTTGAGAGAGATCAGAGTGTGCTTGCTTTTGTTATTAGAGGGGAGTATTTTGCTTTAGAATCAGCTTAAAGTAAATAATTTTTCCTTAGAGTAAGCCAATGCTTGTAGAAGTTGTTGGTGATGTGGCTCTTTTGGCAGTATACTTTGATTACTAGGGTTAAAACTGAGGAAAATTAAATGAATATAAAACAATAATTTTTGAGTTGTAGACTACGGTGTTATGAAGAATTCGAACCATCACAGAAACTGTGTTAAGTTAGGCTCAGATTGTTGACTTTTTTTTTTATTTCTGAATAAAACTATTTACCTTTATGAACTCTTAGAAATCTTTAGCAGCCAAAGGTAGCATTTATTGCCTTTTCAATTAGGTGTTGGAATCGGTTCTCCAATTATTTTAGTCGGGACTTAAAAACTTTTTTCACCGATCGATGATGCAGTTTGATTGAAGGTCTTGTGGTACATTCCTGTTAAGGAAAAGAGAATGGCTTCAGCAGGGCCACAACAATCTCTCAAGAGACTTGATTCATCTGTGAGTAGAGAAGACGATCAACTTATTATAACTCCTTTAGGTGCTGGTAATGAAGTGGGACGGTCTTGTGGGTACATGTCCTACAAAGGAAAAACCGTACTGGTATGAACATTAAAACCGTAGTACTCTTCATTTTTAGTTAAAACACGACTTACTCTTAGTTTTTAGAAGGTTATTGTTAGAGTTTTTTTCTTCCACGTGTTGTCTTATTCTATATCCTTTTTGTCACTTTTCATGGATGGTAGTTTGATTGTGGAATTCATCCTGCTTATTTGGCCATGGCTGCTTTGCCGTACTTCGATGAAATAGATCCTTCAACAATTGATGTCCTTCTCATCACTCAGTATGTTTATCTGCTTTTTTTTTTCCTTTTAAATTTCACTTATGCTTTAACGAAATGTTGTGAAGTCCTTTGCTTGTTCTGCTTATTGTAGTTACTCTTTTATATTACAATCCGGATTCCAACTTTATAAATTGAGTCTGGAATTTTATCTTTAAGTGGATGCTTGTTAGACAAGATGCACATTTTGTTACATATCCTATTTTAATGCGTTGTTTGCAAAGAATATAACTTTTGATACCACTCCATTTGGTTGAGTGAGATTGCATTATGTTATAATTGTGCTCCTTTTTTCCCCTACTTTAGGGAGTCAAGGAATCACAGGACCAAAATTTCTCTCCAAGAGTTCCTTCATTATATTTAACTGGTTTTCCCTTCTGCAATTTTCCTTCATTGGCTTATCAATAGGAAGAGTTGTATTTTACTTATAAAAAAAAAAAGGAACAGTTGTATTTTTCTTCCAGTGATGTTGATGTAATGCTTAGTTTTGCCTCTTTGTGGGAACTAAAGTGATGCTTCTGCTTCCAGCTTTCACTTGGATCATGCTGCATCCCTACCATATTTTCTGGAAAAGGTATGTTGCTTACTTCGCGAATTAACATAAGTTGTGTGCTGTCATTTTTTCCCCTGCTGACAACTAATTTATTGGAACTTTGTTCAGACCACCTTCAGAGGTCAAGTTTTCATGACTTATCCAACAAAGGCAATCTACAAGCTGCTTTTGACTGATTATGTTAAAGTTAGCAAAGTTTCGGTTGAAGATATGTTGTACAATGAACAGGACATCAATCGCTCCATGGATAAAATTGAGGTCTGTATTTTTTAGTCAATGCATTTTAAAGTTCTCATTGGCTCTAGCTTTACATGTTCCAAAATTGGTTCTATAATTTCAGGTCGACTGCAAAGTTATTTCCAATGCATGCCTCGCCTTGGATCATATTAACTTTTTGAAATTTCAATTTTATGGTCATTAAGTCAGGTTTTACATTTGATTTTTTTAATCTTTCTATTCTATGAAGTGTTAGCGTTGATTCCCCTTGAACAAAAAGGTATTCACTATTCACATTAGAGTATGGAATTTGCTTAACGTTCTCTCTCCTGGTTCCAAGATTATTATTCTTCATCTTGTTGGTTCAAATCCTTTTAATTCCATATTGAAGGTCTCTCGTGAACAAGTCATAGCATCATATTTGGTCTATATGAGACTATGTCATCAAATGAACGAGAGTTTTATCTATATGTTCTATTGTATAATGCCATATAATTTATTCAGAAATTGTATGATGATATCTACAAGCCCTAAATGTTCAAAATCCCTAGGGGTTAGCTCAAGTGGTAAAGGCCTTGAATCCCGCTTTGAATCCCACTGGATGCAAACAATCTCCATGGGCCATACGATTGGGAGATTTTTCCCTTGAATTACTTGAGGTGCAGTTGTAAGAAATTCCTTGCCGAGAGCTTGCTGTTCCCGAAGACTCAGTGCCAATAAAAAAATGTACAAGCCTCACTCGCCTTTTATAAAAATTTGGACCCTACCATGAAAAGTGTGAAAAAACTTACTTTTTCTTTGTGGGGTTCGCCTTTTTTTTTGTTTTAATTTTATAAAAGGCTTGTGCGACATTTGGAGCTTGTCTTTAGCGTTACTCTTCAGATTAGTTGGCTACCTAGATATATGAATTAATTCTTACTTTATTTTCGATATGATCCTTATTCAAGGCTATATCCTAACATTTTCATTCATTATGTTATCTTAATAAAACATTAATTATTCTCCCAATCCATCTTCTAACAGAACATAGTAATTGCAGGTTATCGATTTCCATCAAACAGTAGAGGTGAATGGCATTAGATTTTGGTGCTATACTGCTGGTCATGCCCTAGGTGCTGCTATGTTTATGGTTGATATTGCCGGTGTTCGAGTACTCTATACTGGAGACTATTCACGTGAAGAAGACAGACATCTTCGTGCTGCTGAGACCCCACAGTTCTCCCCTGATGTATGCATAATAGAATCCACTTATGGTGTCCAACAACATCAACCTCGGAACGTCTGAGAGAAGCGTTTCACTGATGTCATTCATTCAACTATTTCTGAAGGAGGTCGTGTCCTTATTCCAGTTTTTGCCCTTGGCCGTGCGCAGGAGTTGCTTTTGATTCTTGATGAGTACTGGTCAAACCATCCTGAGCTTCAAAACATTCCCATATATTATGCTTCTCCTCTTGCAAAAAGGTGTTTGACTGTCTATGAGACGTACATCCATTCAATGAGTGACAGGATACGCACCCAACATGCAGCAAAGTCAAACCCCTTTATATTCAAGTACATATCACCCATAAAGAGCATTGAGAATTTCAAAGATGTTGGCCCATCGGTGGTGATGTCAAGTCCTGGTGGGCTTCAAAGTGGGTTGTCCCGACAACTTTTTGACATGTGGTGCTCTGATAGGAAAAATGCTTGTGTTATACCTGGGTATGTGGTTGAAGGGACACTCGCTAAGACCATTATTAATGAGCCCAAGGAGGTTACACTCATGAATGGACTCACTGCTCCTCTCAACATGCAGGTCCATTACATATCATTCTCTGCCCATGCAGACTCTGCTCAGACAAGTGCATTCTTGGAAGAACTCTTGCCTAATAACATAATTCTTGTTCATGGAGAAGCTAATGTGATGGGGAGGCTCAAACAGAAACTCATAAGCCAGTTTGCCGATCGCAACATCAAAATCTTCAATCCAAAGAACTGTCAGTCTATTGAAACGTACTTCAACTCTCTGAAAATGGCAAAAACTATTGGCAAGCTTGGCGAGAAGACACCAGAAATTGGGGAAACTGTCAGTGGTTTACCGGTCAAGAAAGGTTTTACTTATCAGATAATGGCATTTGATGATCTCCACATCCTCTCCCAGCTATCAACTACAAACATTACTCAGAGAATTACCATCCCGTATGCCGGTGCCTTCAGTGTATTAAATCACCGGCTCAAGCAGATATTTGAAAGCGTAAAGTCTTCAACCGAGGAGGAGTCCGGAATCCTAATACTGCGAGTGCATGATCGAGTGACAGTTTAGCAGGATTCTGAGAAACACATCTCATTACATTGGGCATCAGATCCTGTGAGTGACATGGTTTCAGACTCCGTTGTGGCTCTGGATTTAAACATCAACCGGGAGATCCCGAAGGTAGTTGTAGAATCAGAGACAATAAAAACTGAGGAAGAGAATGAAAAGAAGGTGGAAAAGGTTACTTATGCTCTCCTTGTTTCTCTTTCTGGAGACGTGAAGTCGGGAGAAAATGGGAAGCTGGTGATTAGCGTGGATGGGAATGTGGCAGCGCTTGACAAACAGAGTGGGGACGTTGAGAGTGAAAACGAAGGTTTAAAAGAAAGAGTAAGGACGGCTTTCCAGCGAATTCAAAGTGCTGTGAAGCCAATCCCTCTATCTGCATCTTAGCTTTACTGCTAGTATCAATTTTGTATTAGCTAGAAATGATTTATCTGGGTTAACAAAAATAGCTAGTGATTACTGAGAAAATTTTCCAGGCGGCACCATTAATCCTGATTGATTTGGATTTGTAATGTTTGATCATTTATGGTCTAATGTTTGTTTTTTGAAAAAAGAAAAAACAAATTATCTGTTATAAAACTAAAATAAAAATTACTAATGCAAGAGAAAATATTTAAAACTCTTCATTTATCAAAAACTGAAATTCTCTCTCTCTCTCTCTCTCTTTCTTTCTTTCTTTTCTTTCTATTCTTTTTTCATATTTTTGATTTCTTTGTCTCAACTGATGGCAAAACACCCTATATATAGGGGCGTGATGAGCATTCAACAATAATAAGGGAACACATTTGCATAATTATTAGAGAGGTGGGGAAGGGGGTTATTCATTGCCCTCCCCAGTAATTCTAACAATCTCCCTTAAATGACTACCTATAAAGAATATGCTTCGTTAAAACCTTACTAAGGAAAAACTCAGTGGGAAGAAAAATCAATGGCGAAGGAAAAAGAGTACAGTATTTTTATGTACTTCCAAGTACTTTAAGATTGCCTCATTAAAACTTTGTAAAGGAAAATTTAGTGGGGCAAAACCTCAGCGAAGGAGAAAGAGTACAATCAGCACAAGTTTTCAAGACATTTACTCTCCCTGAAAAGTGCATGACAATAGATCTTTAAGTTTTCGCATTCTAATGTTCAGCACAATTTTCTTGAATATCGCAGTTGGTAATGTCTTCGTGAATAAATCTGCCAGATTATCACTTGATCGTATCTACTTGACATCAATTTCACATTTCTCTTGAAGTTCGTGAATATAAAAGAATTTAGGTAAAATATATTTGGTTCTATCACCTGTGATATATTATCCTCTGATCTAAGTGATACAAACAATATTATTTTCATATAAAATAGTTAGGCTATCATTTATCATTAGAAGACCACACTTTTCTTGGATATGTTAAATTACTGATATCAGTCAAATACACTCTTGACTTGCTTTATAAATTGCAATGAATTCTGAGTGATTTGAAGATATGACAGATAGTGTCTGCTTGACAAATCTCTATGATATAGCAGTATTTTCATAAGTAAATAAATATCCAGTTTGAGATCTACATCTATGTGGATCTGAAAGATAACCTGCATCTGTATACTCAATTAATTGTGGACTTGATCCACGTTGATAAAATAATCTCATATCAACCGTACCTTGAAGGCAACAAGGACATGTTTAATACCATTCTAATGCCTCCGAATTGGTGTAGAACTATATATTGCAAATAGAGTAACTGGGAATGTAATATCAGACCGAGTACAATATGCAAGATACATCAAAACTCCAATAACACTGAGATATAGTACTTCAGGACCAAAATTTCTTCATCGTCTTCACAAGGACGGAATGGATCATTTTTCACATCAAGTGATCGAACAATCATTAGAGTACTTAGGGGATGAGTTTTGTCCATATAAAAGTGTTTCAGAACTTTCTCTGTATACATGGACTGATGAATAAAAATTCTATTTGGCAAGTGCTCGAGTTGCAGGCCGAGAAAAAGTTTTGTTTTGCCAAGATCTTTCATTTCAAATTCATTTTTTAAATATGTAGCAAATCTTGAGATATATTCAGGAGTTCCCACAATATTTAAATCATCAACATAAACCGCAATAATGGCAAATCCGAATTCTGATTTCTTAATAAAAACATATGGGCATATAGGATTATTCTCAAATCTTTCTTTCAATAGATATTCACTTAGGCGATTATACCACATGCGTCCAGATTGTTTTAACCAATATAAAGATTTTTGAAATTTGATAAAGTACATATTTCTATATATACTTGTAGATGCTTTAGGCATTTTATTCCTTCAGGGATTTTCATATATATATATATATATATCACGGTCTAAGGATCCATATAAATATGCAGTAACCACATCTATCAACCGCATTTCTAATCCTTTTGTAACAACCAGACTAATAAAAAATATAAATATAATTGCATTCATAACCGGAAAATATGTTTCTTCATAATCAATCCCGAGTTTCTACAAGAAACCCTGTGCGACAAGTCGTACTTTGTACCGCACAATTTCATTTTTCTCATTACGTTTTCGTATAAATACCCACTTATATCCAACAGACATTACACCCTTTGGTGTTTGGATAACAGGTCCAAATACTTCTCGCTTTGCTAGCGCATTTAATTCAGCTTCAATAGCTGCTTTCCATTTTGGTCAATCATTTATACATTAACATTCTTCAACGGTTCTTGACTCACTTTATTCATTACTTCTGGTAATGTCAAGTGCCATTTTATATAAAAATATGTTGTCGACAACAGTTTTATTTCTATCCAGAATTTCTCTAGTACTCATAAAATGTATTGAGATCTTATTATTTTCAGGTACCTGTTCTTTTTCAGAAAAAAAATTTTCATGAAACACCTCTTCAGGAGGTTCCTTTTCAGGAGATTTTGAAATAGAAGATTTGACATCTTCAGGAGTATCAACTATATTTGTAGCCTATATTGTGTGTATTGATTTTTCAGGAACACCAAATTCATTTTGTATCTAATTTCTTCGGAGAATTTTGTCTTTTGCACCAATAAGTCTTCCACGTTTCAGGCGTGCCTTAGACTCACATATTGTTGTTTTGACAATTTGTCTTTTAGGGATTTCAATCCTTGTTGGAGCATTAACGGCAGAAATATATGATTTTACTACACTTTTAATATCAGTAAATACATCTAGTAATTGATTTGTAACATTTTGTGAATGAATAATCTTCTGAACTTCTAGTTTACATTCATTTGTAGAAGGATCAAATTGAGACAGGGCTTTATTATCCTAAATAATTTCTTGTCATGCTTCAGGCACCGTTTTTTCGTTACCCAGTAATGGAAAAGTGGATTCGTCAAAGTGATAATTCTCAAAACGTGCTTTAAACATATCCCCTGTAAGTGGTTCAAGGTATCTAATAATAGATGGAGAATCAAAACCAACATATATCTCAAGTCTACGTTGATGGCCCATTTTTGTACGCTATGGAGGTGCAATTAGAACATATACAGCACATCTAAAAGTACGAAGATGTGAAATATTTGGTTGTTGACCAAATGCAAACTGTAATGAAAAATATTTATGATATGCAGATAGTCTAATACGAATTAATGATACTACATAAAGTATAGCATGTCCCTAAGCAAAAATAGGTAATTTTGATTTCATAAGTAAAAGTCTATATCATAAATAAAGAAAATAGAGTATTATCAATACAAAATTTGGTGTCATTAGGCAACACAATATTAGCTCTTTCGGAGCCCTCAATTAGATTTGATGAACCTGATATGGTATGAATATAGGCTTTACTTAGTGTTAGATTTTATAAATATTTCTTATCTTTAAGAATTGTTTGAGTTGTAGCACTGTTAGCCAGACATACATCTTTATCATTTAACTCAGAGATAAAATTCATCCATGTGATCCATAATTCTACAAAATATACAAAATTTTTATTACAAATAATTGCTTAGTGTTAGATACGGACAGACCCATATCTCAATCCGATATTGTCCGCTTTGGCACTTCAGAGCTTCACGGGTTTAAAACGCGTCAGACTGAGTAGAGGGATCCCCACATATAAGGCGCTTGACAGCGCTGCATGGGAGCGATATAGGATTTCAAGTTACAACACACCCTCCTATCGCGACCTGCATATGCCACCAGATACGGGCAGACCCATATCCCAATCCGATATTGTTCGTTTTGGTATTTCAAGATCTCACGGGTTTAAAGCGCGTCAGATTGAGTAGAGGGATCCCCACATATAAGACACTTGGTAGCGCTGTATGAGAGCGATATGGGACTTCAGGTCACAACATTATTGGATTTATTATTATTATTATTATTTGGTTATAAAAAGGAGAAAAAGAGGTCTTATTTTTTATATGAAGTGAAAAAGAAAATAGGTTTGCTAATCGAGAGCAATAGACAAATCCAAATAACTGGTAGCATTTAATTTTATTACTCTTTCTTCCTGAATTTATTTTTGGGGAATGGTTGTTGGATTTTCAAATCTGGATGGTCTTAAATTGTAGTCTCAACCTGAAGGAGAGGCCTCCGGAAAGGAAAACATTAGGGAAAAAGGAATTTCACTATGGTATTCAGCACAAGGGCCAAGGGGAAATCCCCAATTCACATGAACATATTCCTCATCTGTTTGAAACTGATACTACCGTTACCGACCGTGAAAGTAAGAAATAACAACACTGCAACTAATGGGCTGGAGCCCTTACAAATTAAATGGGCTAAAGCCCTTACAGCTAATAATGAAGATAGAAACATAGAAACTGGTCCGAGGCCTTAAGTCCAGATCGGTCCATCACAAGCCCACCCACGCGAGAAGCCCCTTCCCCTTAACTCCCGACCTTCTTCCTTTTCCTTTTCCCCTTTCGTTGTCAGATCCCTGGTCGCCTCCGTCGCATCTCAGCCCCAACTGTTACACTTTGATCGATGGCCGTTCGCCGTGCTTCATCCAGCTTATTCAACAAGCTCAACCTCCATCTCAATCTTGTCCATCTTACAATCCGCCACTCTCTCTACAACAACGTTGCTCGTCGCAGTCTCTCCTCCGGTACTTTTCTTTTTCACAACTTTCGCATTTTTCTTTCTTTTACCATCCACCAATTGGTTCCAAAGAGGTCATTGATATTGACGGATTTTTAAAAAAAAAAAGTGTTTGGTTGCTGAGAAAACGCTGTGGAAGTATAGAAACCGAAAGTTTTGGTCTTTCTCGCAACAATGATTTAAGTTTTGATTAGGCAGCTTCTTCTAAAATAGAACGAACTTTGATTTTGTTCTTGTTCTTGTTCGGGAATATGAGAGAAACTACTTTACGGGGCCAAATTGCTGTATTAATTTCACTTTGGAGGTTGAAATCCGAATTGCTGCTTCATCCTGGGATAATTGAAAAGGGGAGATGGATTTCAATTTTCTTCTTGTTTTGGTCCTTGGGAAATAAAATGCTCTGCTTAAGTGGGCCAAAATAAAAGCCCGTTGCCATTCCATAGTCCATGCAATGAGGTCTTTTCCTTTGGACATTTTCAGGAGAGAATAATGAGACTTCAGCACAATCGTGCGAACTAGTCCATCAGGCTCAATTATATTTGAGTTCATTGCTCTATCATCTGGTCAGAAACTGATAAAAATACAAAATTTTTATATATGTTCGTTATTTGAATTTTCATAGATGTGGCTGGCACTCCTCCTTTGCATGATAGCATGATGAACCAGATGTTCCATCTTGACATAAATTCACAAATTGGGAGTTGCATGCCACTTGCTGCCATGCGTATTGGAACAATGATCCATAACATTGAGATGAACCCGGGTCAAGGTGGCAAGCTAGTTCGAGCTGCAGGTACTTGTGCAAAGATCTTGAAAGAGCCAACATCCAAGTATTGTTTAGTGAGACTGCCTTCAGGTGCTGAGAAGTTGATCAATTCTCGGTGTCGGGCGACAATCGGTCAGGTGTCGAACCCGGGTCATGGAGCTCGGAAGCTGAGGAAAGCTGGGCAGAGTAGATGGCTGGGTATAAGACCAAAAGTTCGAGGAGTGGCTATGAATCCAGTAGATCATCCACACGGTGGAGGTGAGGGTAAGAGCAAGAGTAGTGGAAGTCATGGGAAGACTTCTCGTACTCCTTGGGGCAAGCCAACCAAGTCAGGGTACAAAACTGGACCCATGAAGCGCAGAAAGTAGCTTCTATTAATTTCTTTTGTTTTGTTGCTCTACTCTGAAATCTAGTTTTGTTTCTTTTTGCCTCTGGGATTTTTGAAATTGAGTTTGAAGCAGGGTTTTTCTGTGGATTTTGTTGTTTTCTTTTTTTTCTTATCTGTTGGTCTGTTAGATAAATGCTACTGCGCTGCCATAGAAGTTTGAAATCATGTCTGTTGTTTAGGGATTAAGACCATTTTTAAGTTCTTTCTCCCACTTTCTCAATTTGTATATGAATTATCTGAACAAACGAGTAATGTTATAGATCACACTTTTATCTTATTTTCATCCTACTAAGTAGAATATGGCACATTATTACTATTGGATGATAAAATAAATAGATAAATGTGTTACATCTTATTTAGTGAGATGAAAGTAAGATGGTAGTATGGTGTATAGAATTCTCCGTTCAATATGTCAAATAGTGTAATTAAAGAGTATTTGATGATATTCTTTACTGAATTTTTGTCAAAAGTTTTGCAACTGGCACATACCTATTCTGCTCATTAAATCTGCGGTTTGGCTTAAAATGGGAAAAAATGAACTAGCAAACGATATATGGATTTCAAAGTAACATATCTTATTAAATTGTCATATCTTGATTATGGAGAGAGAGAGAGAGAGAGCAACTGAAGAATGACTGTAATACAAGCTGTGCCATCATTCACAACCTAACTAGTGGAACTGAAATAGCTGTTCAAGCGTGAAAGATTAATGTCGCATTGTCATGCATCAACCCTTTACAGTATAAATTTAATAAAAGGATATATATATGCTGTCACATTAATTACGGTTTTATTTTTCAGGGCAAACCCATGTAACATCTAGCGCCAGCTTATAAAGGAAATAAAGAAAAATTAGAAAAAGAAATATCAAATTTGATGTTTAAAGTCCATATCATGGTTAATAAATAGCGAGAAGAAAGATAACACAGGAAAGAAAATTAGAAAGGAACTGCTTGAAAGTTTGAAAACTTCAAATAATAGACCCCAGAGAGAGGCACGGAGAAAGAGAGAGAGAGAAGACAGAGATGCCGGGGATCACAATCACGCTACGCGTGAACTTTAAATGTGTAGACAGTCACAAAAATTGAACTGGTCTTAAACGTTATCATGATAATCTTCCAAATTTGGCATTATACCATACCGGCATTTAATTCGTAAGAATTCCGTAATTTGTTTTAAAGAGAGATAAAGAGTGAGTGATTGACAAACAGTCCCACATTTAAAGGTTTTCTTGGCACGATTTATGATTTTGACACTGAGTCAAGAAGGAGAGTTAGCGTTTATATCGGGCTATCGAAACGAACCCATTTTTATTCATTGATCAAAGATCAATGGGTATGGCCTTGATTTTCATCTTCCTCTTTCTCTTAAGCTCTATCTCTTCTTCTTGTAAGTACCTTTTTCTATGGTTTTTTTAAAACTTTATTCTTCATCCAACGTTTATCTTTGCATTACTTGATCTCTTGGGGTCAATTTGATGGAAGTGCAGACGGGTATGATCCACTGGACCCTGATGCCAATATAACGATTACATGGGATCTCATGCTTGATAATGGTAACACATACGATGTAAGTTCTTCATTTTGTTTTTAATGGTGTAATCCTATTTTTATTTTTCTTTATTTATGCCACTCATCAGAAAAGATCATTGATCTTAATTAGGGAAGACTAACGAAAGATTAGGTGTTTTTCTTCCTACTTGCCACTTGGTCCTGTTTGCATTCTAAACTAATAAAAATGAACAGAACAGCTGATAGCTTAAGGATGCAAAGTTTTTCAAATCAATTAAAAACAAGATGAAATTCTTTATTTTCTTAGTTCTTAGTTCCATTTTTGGCGTGAACGTTGTAAATGAGAATACTTGTTTTTCATGACCTTTTCAATCAGTATCAGAATATTTGTGTTTGTCAGAAGGAACCAATTCCGACATGCATGTTGTGATTAGATAAAAGTTTGCTGGAGAGAGGAGCAGTGGCTGCATGCATGGCTGCCTCCTAATTATTACAAGTTTATAATAAATATTTTTAATAAATACTGTCTCAAAATATTTTGAAAAAGATTATTATACTCTGCCCTCTTATGTGTATCCTAAACTAAAAATTTTAGCAGCAGTATCTATCATTGTTGCATTCAACAAAGTGCACCGACATATTAACATAAGAGAATTGCTACATTCACAAAAAGATTACGTAAAAATAATAACAAAAACTGATGTAAATTCATATAATCCTTTAGATTTATTTTGCTATAAAAGTAATTTTTATAATCTGACAAATTACATATAATCATACCAATTTGTAGAATTATTTTTTTGTAATCAATTTGTGTCTAAAGTATTTCTCTTAACAAAATCATGCATTTTGGTTCAGATGTTGTCAATTTGTAGTTTGTTCTCCATATCTGTGTAAATGTTGCAGTTCAGGGTATCACTCCACAACTTCCAACTATTTCGACATGTGGAGAGGCCTGGTTGGAAACTGAGCTGGACATGGAAAGGGGACGAGACAATATGGGATATGTGGGGAGCAGAGGCAACCCAACAAGGAAACTGCTCCAGATTTAGGGGTCAATTTCTTCCTCATTGTTGTGAGAAGCAGCCAGTGATTGTTGATCTCATGCCAGGAGCACGTTATAACAAGCAGTTTTCCAATTGCTGCAAAGGAGGGTTGCTCTCCTCCATCACACAAGACCCTACCATGTCTGTTGCCGCCTTTCGGATGAATGTTAATAAAGCTTCTGGGGGCAACAGCAGCTTCATGCCCATGAATTTTAACCTTGGTCTTCCTGGTTATACCTGTGGAGACCCATTTCAGGTTCCTCCAACCATGTTCAAAGAGGATGGAAGCCATCGATGGACACAAGCTCTTGGTTCGTATTTAGCTTCTTTTCTAAAAGTTATCTTTGCCTTTGGTGAAAATTATCAGCATCATAACTGGGTTTGGAATCCAATCACCTGATCAATTCTTACACTTCCCAGTCAGTCAATCCTGCCACCATCTCAAAGTACGCCTAAAGACACAAGAGAATTTGGAAAATACTCTAACCACAAAGTGATTATACAAAAACAATCTCACAAACTAACATGATTTGATGTAATTTGTCAGATTGTAAAGTTACTTTTATTATAAAGTAGAAGGAATCAAATAAAGCCAAGTCAGATTGTGTGATTGTTTTTGTATAATCTTTTTTTGTGTATGTAGCAATCCTCAAAGAATTCTGATCTAAATTCTGGGAGGATTTTCAATTCCAAGGCTGTTATACACGTCTCATTCGTTTTCGCTGTATAACTTGTCATCCACTATCAATAATTATTTTATTTTTTCAAGGGAAAACAAGGGAAATTCAAGCATATATGTTGATTAATGAATATGCAGTTTCTTTTTTTTGTCTTCTTCTTCTATGTTTATTCCTTGAGAAGTAGAATTTGAAATACCTATTTACATGATGTGATCAGATCGAATGGTGTAATATTGATTCTTTTACTTTATGTTTTGACATAATCGTAGATACGTGGAATGTTACCTGTATATACTCGCAATTCCAAGCGTCACCTGCTCCAAAATGTTGTGTTTCCCTTTCTGCATTCTACAACAGTACCATTGTTCCTTGCCCCCAGTGCAGCTGTAATTGCCAAGTATTAGCTGAAGGAAAATGTGTAAAGTAAGCCTTATTTGCTCTCTCTCTCTCTCTGCTTAACAACTATTACGAAAATTTGTCAACTTTTGTTCTTAGTTGGAGAAATAGGAAGCAATCCTAAATTGTTTTTCCCCCCTCCCTTTTCCAGTTCTAGCAGTCAAAACTTAAAACCATCAATTTGAATCTGAGACATGGATTGTATTCAGAGACAATTTAAAGTTTCTTTTAAAGTTATCAAAATCTCTGTTCTTGTTTTTCTTTACTAAAAATTGCAGGCCTGGCGAAACTCCTTCCTTGTTGGAACAACCACATGCAAATGAAGAAGACGACCCACAACCTTTGGTGAGGTGCTCTCCCCACATGTGCCCAATACAGGTTCATTGGCATGTGAAAACCAGTTACAGAGAGTATTGGCGTGTCAAGATCACCATCACAAATCTAAATTTTGTTAAAAACTATTCCATGTGGAACTTGGTGCTGCTCCACCCCAATCTGAGTAATGTCACTCAGGTTTTCAGCTTCAACTACCACCCCCTTAACTCGTATGCATACATAAGTAAGTTCGAGATTTATTAATGAGGCAGTCTTTCTGTTATTTCTGCTCTTTCTTCTATGAGAACTGCTAGTCTGCTACATATACAAATAGATTATACAAAATAAATCTATAAACAGATGTAGTTTAATAGGATCCGTTATATTTATTTTACAATAAAAATAATTTTACAATATAATATACCACATCAAGCCACATTAGTTCGTGGGCTTACTCTTGTATAATTTTTCTGTGTCTAATGTATTTTTCTTCTTTTATTATTATTATTTTTTTTTTTTAAAACAAAATCCTAATACCAAAACTAAGCTTGTCAATACATTTAATCAGATGATACCGGAATGTTTTGGGGGATTCAGTATTACAATGACATGTTACTGCAATCGGGACCAAGTGGAAATGTACAAACCGAGATGCTACTGCAAAAAGTTCCGGGAATGTTCACTTTTAGAGAAGGATGGAGTTTTCCAAGAAGAATTTACTTCAATGGTGATGAATGTGTGATGCCGTCTCCAGATCAATACCCTAGGCTCCCAAACACAGCTCATACTCATTGTTCTACACCAACGCTTTCCATACTCTCCTTCTCCTTCTTCTTGTTGCTTATATTAGTACTCTGAGAAGTCTCGGCTAGCATTCGAGATTACAGCTCAGTTTTGAATACCCAACTCATTTCTTAGTGCCGCAGCTCATAATTTTGAGCACAAAAAGGGGACTTTTCCAGGATTTGTCACTGTCAACCTTTTCTAGATCTTGTTTTTTATAGCTTAAAATTTATATTCATTAAAAAATAAAAACGTTTAGATTGTTTTGTTCCTCTTATTATTATATTCTTTTACTGATTCCTTTTCGTTTACCAGCTACACTTCTTTAGTGGTAACCATACATAACTAATTTTAAGACAATGCTATTATGTAATCTCATTTTGTCCACTCATGTATTTATTTTTTTATTAGTTAAGAAAGTGGTTATTAGTGTATTTATATTTTTTTATTTATTTTCTAAAAATGATTCAACATGCTTAAAAATATTTGAAATAAAAAATAATAAAATACAAATTACATTAGAAGGCACACTAAGTAGATAAATTGTGGACGTATAATAGCCCCACTCCTATTTTTAATCTCTTCCTCCCTACTAACCAAGCGCAGACTCCATATTGCATTGAAGAAAAGAAAACATGGGAAATGCAAGAGCCAGCCCGAAATATCCATAACGTTTGTACAAACCAAACTCAATTTATCTCAACCTAATCATTCATAAAATCTACCATCTTTTCAATTTTTCATAAAAATTATTAAAAAAAAAAAAAAAAGTTAAAACTCATCTCAACCTACTTCATATATTTCAACTTAAAAAGTCGAATACATCTCAACCTATCTCGATAAGGCACTCAAAATATTACTATTTACAATTCAAATCAACTCATCATCCAAACGTAACTAGCTATTTTTGGTGTTAATGTGATTTCAACTCATCTCAAACCAATTATTTACAAGACTCTAATTTACAAATTTTATATAAAAAAAAATTAACCCACCTCAACCTAATTCATACATTCAAAACATATCTCAATCTATTTACATTCAAATATATCTTAATAGAACCTACAAAATATTATTATTCTCATATAAACTCAGATCACCTCAATATCCAAATGTAGCCGCATGTTTACGCCACAAGAGAGTATGATCTGAGTACCAGCCAACGAGGATCTGTTGTTGGGATATCTACCTTTGAGGCATTTATGTGAATTACTTATTGATTTTTGTATGAGAATTTGTAAAAATTTAAACAATGAAATGAGATCAAAGCATCTCTATATCTAAATGGGGATTAAATTTCTCACCATGGCAAAAACAAAACCCGATAAACATGAGTTTCATTAAAAACATTTTACAAGTACGCATTATCTTGACATAATGGGTGTACATCCAAACTCCCCTAAAGATCTCTGCACGGGGTTCAACTCCACAAATGTGGAATTCTCAATGGGCAACAAATGGAGAAAAAACCTCCAATGGATTAATGTTTTCTCTGAAACATATAAAAAATAAAAATAAAAAATTCTCTGAAACATACAGACTGACACATCAAATCTGTTTTGAGTTACCACCTCCGATAAGCCACCTGCCAGAAATGAATAATTTTCTCGCAATGACTACCAGGTGCACATGAGGATATCAAGTTAACAGGTAAAAAAAAGGAATTGAACGGCAAGAATCTGGCAGAGAGAGGGCATCAGTTATTTCGCAAAAGGGAAACGGCAAATTTGGTCAGACAGGGCAATGCCAATCGAGGAAGGAAACATACACAGCTCTTGACAGATCACAACCTATATGCGAAGTGGACCCGTTACAGGACCACGGCCTGAATTGGCTTCCTTGTGTTTCAAAGAGAGGTTTGCAAATTGGGAATCTAGGTCTCTGCTGTTACTGCGTCGATGGCTAGAAGATGGCGGCTGCTGCTGCTGCTTATACAAGGATCGTAGCCTCCCAATCTCTCTCTCCAATACTTCTTGCTCCACTGAAGATGGCATTACAATTTTAGTCTCTTTCCATCATTACCGGAATGAATGTATGAATGCAAATAATTGATGTCCAGAACATAGCAAATCCATGATCTTTTCGATTTATTTTAAGTCTATCAATCTTTTAATCTCCTGGTGGTGTAATTAAAACATCGCTGATACAATAATGATACACTTACAATCAAATTTACAACTATTTTACAACTTTTTTTTAATTTAATTTTTAATTTTACTTAGTGATTAAGAATGTGAATATTAATAAAATTATATTTTTTTTTCTTAATGATTAAGAATATTAAAAAAATACTGAAAATAAAAAGATAAAAAATAAAAAAAAATTGATAACACTACAAATTGTAAAAAAGTTGTAAATTTGTTGTATGGGTATCATCACCCTTATATATGGTGGTACAAAATTTACCAGCAAGATTTCAGAAAGATCCGATGCATCCAAAAGGATACCTATGCTCTCAGTATACATTGTTTAAGGACTGCTTGTTTTGTGGATCATTTTTAGAAACAGAATTCTACTAGCTATGGATTTAGAATGCAATTTATAACCAATAAAAGGTAACATAGCATGTCTATAAATAATCTTATTTTAAAAATAAAAATAAAAAATTCATCCAACGTGGCTATTTAGAACTAAGAAAGTATTTAAAACTGATCTATGTAGCCAAGCAATAAATGAGACAGATAAAAAGATGGAATGGCAAAATCTTAACTGTCAAGGATAGAATCTTACAGTACTTGATGACCTGCTCCTGAGCTAGACTTTCTAACCGTTGTTTGAGGGCTTTGTTCTCCATGTTCAGAATAAGATTCTGCTGGTTGAGAAATTCAAGTTCAGCTGAAACTTCACACCCTTCTGCCTGTGAAGGACACATGAGATTAATGTTTGAGCTTTTTTTTTTTGTACAGCATAAAGTCAACTTATTTAACACCAAATCAGTCTTATGTAGTAGTATTTCAACTTCTGCCATTGCTTGCCTGCAAAGCTTGTATGTTCCTTTCGAGCTCAGCTATGTATTGAAGCTTCCGGACCCGTGAACGTTGAGCAAATTGCCTGCAAAAAATAGCATTTCACATGTAGTGATAAATGAATCCCCTCCAGAACACAGCAACCTTTCCTCTCTTCTACAATTTTATTCTATAATTACCAATCTGAATATAAATACCAGTAGCACAAAAATTATGTAGGTGTATGGACACATCTGAACCAACATAATTGTCATATTTAAGAGAGAGAGAGAGAGAGAGAGAGAGAGATTGTCAAAAGATAAAAGAACTCAAACCACTAGAGACCCTCTAAGGGCCTTATAGGACAAACTAACCTCAAACCTCCCTTTTTTTTTTTTTATTTTTTTTTAAGTGTGGAGACCCAGGGTCATATGCCATCAGGCTCTTGGCCAAACCTCCCTTTATTAGAAAGCTTTCAACACAATATTTTCACTTCAAAATGATGAAAGACTAGAGTGCAATAGATCGAAAAAGGTGTCAAGTGACAACTCACAAATATACCATTTCACTATCATGTTTATCATGTTATATAATTTTTTTACCGACAAAAGAAAAAATTAGTAAGCATGAAATAGAGGTTTATCACATTATACATTATCAACAACAAGAAATAAAATATTAACAACAAATAAAACCGGAAACATACTGCTTGGCACGTTTTGTATCTGTCTCGGAAGCAGAAGGCTTAGCATGAGAACCATCCCTTCTTTCAGAAAAAGCTTTTGCATCTTGTGAACTGTATTCAACTTGATCCTGCTTCTCGCTTTCTGTACATTGAAACCCATCAGCTTCCTGTAGTAAACATGATGATTCTGAAATCAGGCGCACGGTGTTATCCCTGATAGAATGGCTGCTTGGGTTAGTCACAGCATTGTAAGATGGTTCCCATGCCCTATTATTCTGCTTTGCCAAGTTGAAGTCTGCATATAATGAAGCATGTTGCACATCTTTGTGATGATCAAAGTCTTCAGATCCCCAAGAAGGTACAGAAATCAAATTCTTATATTTGTACTCGTCCTGAGCTACATAATCTAAGTTAGAAACATGTGCTGCGTCAGTGTAAGCAAAGGAATCACTTGATGAGCGCCTATGACCTCCTCTGCGAATAGGTGTTTCTGGTTCATTAAGAAGATCATCAAGCCAAGAAGGTTGCTCCTCTAGGAGCAGGTTCTCGGATGAAGTTCGTTGGTGGTGTACATTTCCCTCTCTAGGCTTCTGAATGGATTTTGATCCAACTGCAGGACTAGGGAAATCAGCATATGGTGGGGAAACACTGGGAAATGGACTTTTAGGAGGAAGTAGAGAATGCTTTCCAGAGCACATAAAATTTCTAATAGTTGATGACCCCTTGGAACTTGCCATGGCCTTAGCACCAGACCCTGTCAAATAATATGGCATGAAATGACAAAAAATAAGAAAAAATATAATAGTCAATGAAAAAAAAAGGAACAAAAATGCCAAATAACTTTTTGCAAAACCATCTTATTCAATAAATTCACTGCAATAAAAACCTTCAACAAACAAGGCACGGTAGAACAACCAAAAGGTCCAAAAAATACTGTCAACACTTTAATATTACATACCATAGTTTTTTATCGGAGCATTACATACCATGTTAAAGTCCTATAGTTCCTTTTTTTCCTATGTAATAATGTCGTAGAATAACTCACTTACCCAAACCCTTAGCTTCTCCTAGCGAGCTAGGTTATTATTATTAGTTATTATTACCTACCAGATATGATTCTTCAAAATGAGGAAAATTATTTACAAATATGAGAAAAGAATAGAGACATGCACTAGCAATCATGCCTGACCACCATCTCTGAGTCCTCATGACACAGCAAGACATTCATGAAACTGATAAAAAAATCGTTTACACTTGCAGTCTATACGCCACTATAGTGTCTAAAAATGTTTTGGAAACTACAGATTGAACATAACAAAAGATCCACTACTCTATCATACACAATCCGCTACACTCCTAACAAACCACAAGTAGCATTCCATAAAGCACAGTGCTACCTCACAATAAAGCAAGAGATGGTCAACCGTTTCCCAACTTGTCTTACTCGTGTAGCACCAATCCACCACCGACACTGTTATGTGCATCTACCGGGTGCCACACAATGGAGAGGCCCAGATCGGCTGCCATAATGGTTCTGCACACCACCTTTATGTTGGCCTCATTCTGGGCAATTACATAGCTCTCTAATAGAATAGGAAAACTCTCCCAAGCCCATCCAAATATTTTTCCAAAGGCTGTCCTCATACAAGAAACTTGCCTCAAGAGAACACAACCCACACCACTCACAACCAACCGACAAAGTCTCTATTTCAAAAACATATGTTCATAACCATAATCCAACAAGGCTCGGTTGAACAGAATAAGGTTTCTAACACGTAATCCTCAGTGCTAACATACCTTGGACCAATTTACCAAATCAAACCTAAGCTCTTCATTCATATCTCCTCACAAAAATATTCCTCTGTAACCTTTCTAACCGATCATCAGTGCCTACCGGAAGAGGAAAAAGCGAACAACAACGATATGTATAACTCCTCAGACACCATGTGCTACTAATTGAAAGATGAAGCCCCAGCTTCCTGTTTGGCAGACAATAAAACACGAAAAAACAAAAATAAATGTTGGATCCTAAATCCTTAGCTAAAAAAACCAATTGCGCCAGGCTCCATTCAGTCAAGATTTTGCGCTCTTTCTCAGGTCCCAAACAATTAAAAATATAAAGAATATGAGATTTCAGCTTCCTGTCCTTTCTAACATTTCCTTGGCAACCAAACAGAGCACAAGTAGAAAAATAGACAATGACACAGCTCCTGAATTTAAAGATTTAGCCAAACGAAAATGTCGCATTATATGAGATTAAAAATCAAACGAAGGATAATTGGGAACTGATTCAATGGAAACCGAAACGTAAACGGATTCGGTCTCGGAAGCATAAAAGGAATCAAGGAGTGAGTTCTTTTTTTCCAAATACAAAAGGCTACCTTTGGAACGAAGAATCGAGATCTCGAATTGAAAATTCGGAAAGGGTTGTGGGAATGAAATCGTAGCTAGCTTCCTCTCTCCTAGGGTTTATTTTATGTTTCCCACTCTGGAAGAATCTCTCCCTCTAGTTTCTCACTCTTGTTGTGGAACTGTGGCCCTGTGGGACTCTGGGAGGGTTGAATAATAGGCTGGCATCGATAAAATATAGAATGTAAAACGAAAGATAATAAAAATTAAAATGGAAAATTATCAAAACGACCTTCACAAATTCGTTCATACCATAACTTACTTTTGCCCGCTTTGTAACTGCCTCTTCTTATCAAACAGGAATCTTAAAAAATATTTTTAAATAGTTAAAAATATTTTTTTAAAAAAATAAAATATTTAATTCTTTTTCAAAAAGTGTTTTAAATAATTAAAAAAATTAAAAATCAGCTATTTTAAAAAATACTAAATTAAAATTTTTATCAAAGACTCTTAATTACCATATATTTTTAAAAAATTATTATAATTAATTTTAAAGTACTTTAGATATATATTTAATAAATAGTACATAGGTTTTAAAATATAAAGTCTATTATTTAGGCATTTTTAGATTGAGAAATCATTTCAACTCATAATATCTTATCTCATAATTATAATTCTTATAAATTCTCACACAAAATATAATAAATAATGTAACTTTTTCAAATTTTAATTCAACATTTTCATATCTCTAAATAATAATAATATTTAAAAATAATATTCTAATAATATTTTATTTTACTTTTACTTTTTATCTAAAATTATTTCATCTTATCCCACTATCCAAATAAAACCTTAATTCTAATCATTTTGCTAATAAATTATTTAAAATTAGAAAATTAATTTTTTTTTTTAAATCGCCTTGATGCTGATAAAATCTCGTCACTTCCTCTTACAAAACACATGTAAAAGAAAGAATAAATAAATATATAGTAAAAGATCAATTTTATATACTATACTATTATCTTACTTTTATCTTATTATACAAAATTTGGTATATTTATTATTATTAAATAATTCTTTATTAAATAATTTTTTATCATCTAATGATAAGAAAAATGTGTCAAATCTTATATAATAAGATGAAAATGAGATAGATATGTGATGTATAGCAGTATTCTTCTCCACCAATGAGATTTTCTATAATAATTGCCCAATTTCAAGTAGAAGGATAGGATCCAAAACCATTACCACTATTTTATCCATTTATTTTTAAAATTATCTTATTCTTAGCGCACAGAAGATGAAAGCAAATGGCTGGATTTTTCTAATAAGGAGTTGACAAGTGAGAATTGCAATTTGCACGCAAAGCAGCAAGTTGCAGATTTTTTTTTTTTTTTTTTTTTTTTTTGAAAAAGTGGGATTTTATTAAAAGATGTGGGGAAACAGAGTGAGAGAGACATAAAGGTGCCAAATTGGGACAACCAACCAAGTGCAGATTTGGACAACCAACTCCATGCATAAAGTGAACAAGAAGCCAACAAATTCCAGGTGTGTATTCTCAATATGTACCCCAAGATCGACCCCACACAACACAGTGACTATGACATACACGCTCGAAGCTTCCCACCTAGGAAGGTAAAGAGATTCTTTTATTCTATACTGAAAATATTTTGCCATCTGAAGAGTTATTCTAGGGTTTCTCTAGTTAAATTTACTAATTTCTTTCAAATTCTTGCAAAGATGTTTGCAATTATCAAGTGATGAACGTGCTGGTTAATTTTTTTTTTTTTTTTTAATGAATAAACAAATTTCATTGATCAAAGAATGGCAAAGCCAATTACAAAAACTCTTATACCCTAACTAAGTAGGTGCATTAGGTACAAGAAAATCATGTAAATCCATGTCATTAAAGTTAACAACAATGACCCAAGTACCAAAAATTCTAAAAAATAAAACTTGAGTAAACAAATTTCTCTTTGTCCTCAGACGTCCGCTTGTTGCGCCATATTGGTTAATTCAAATCATTCTAGCCACTAAAGTGAAAAAAAGGGGGCCTGACTTTGCAACAATGGCATAGGCCGCAAAAGAGCTTCAGCTTTGCAACAAAAGAACCCAGGATAAAGTCGATCTACCCATTTGGGACATCAACACCCACTTAGAGAAATGAAATCCATATATCTAGCAATTCCACTTTCTAGCTTTATACTAAACTACTTTAGTATAGAGCTATGCCGTACAGAGTCAACATGGAAGGAAATTGGCAATCAAATCGTAATCATCAGAATTCTAGCACAGATAATATATCTGTAGTCCCCCGGGAATTACTATCCAGTTTGGTATGCAAACCTTCCCTTTTGCGTGTCACCTCTCTCCATTAAACCAAAAATATAATTTTTGATTATGCTGGCAAAATATGTAAAAAGTTCGATGTCCAGAAGAAATGCTGGAAGTCATTTTCATCCAATGGCACTAAAGGTCAGAAACTGCCAACACAAGCATATTGACTATATTCGGACATGTCAAAGTAAGATTAAACAAATGATTTGATCTCTGGCTATAGGACATTGATCATGATCACCTATGTATCCTCCAAAAGAAGTCTGAGGAAGATTTTATAGCAACTCTTATTATATACAAAGAAATAAAGTCAAAAGGAAGTTGCATCGGCCACATAAAATATACCCTTTTAGTTTTTATGTATCCTTGCATGTATCGAAAGAAATTTGTTACTGGCTCCCAACTATAGAATGTCACTTGAATGACTTCCTTTAATAGGACCCAGAAATAAGATTTGACAAGATTGTGATGTTTAATTATTAAAAACTTGAGTGAATATGATGGAAGGTGGACTATGAACCAAGCAACTTCTTCCATCTGGCATATCCTAAAACAAGCAGGAATAGCAACAAACAACCGGCTGAAGTACCACCAACAAAGAACCCAAATATCCCGTCCATATTGTACAATGGACAAGGGATGTTCATACCAAACAGCCCGGCTATCATGGTTTCAGCAGCAATAGCAAATGATGCAATGGTCAATGTCAACTGAAGTTGAATAAGTTCATTCCTCTGGTTGTCAAGTTGGATGTTGACATAGTCTTCTGTGTCATCAATATACTCCCGAACCTGCAAACCCAATGAAAAAAATAAGGGATCAAGAAAATTTCAAATAGATGATCTCTTATAAATAAATTTTTGCTAGACATAAGCTGCCGTGTTAGCATGCCACTTGTGGGACCCATTACAACTTCAAAAAAGCTAAAACACCAATCATTTTTGCTAGACATAAGCGGTGTGGTGGGGGTGTAAAAAATGAGGCTTGTAAATAGATTTTTTCTGATAAATAAGCAAGATTCACAGTTAAATGAATAAAACTTTTTGATAGATCAACATAAATCCCATTCTATACTGGCTCCTTTGCAAAACCTTACTTGCGCACCCATAGGATAATTTTGTACAAACTGTAAAAATTTTACAACATCCTCTCCTGAATAACCCAACTTTTTAAGATATTATAAGAACCCACTACGCCATCAAAATAGTCATCACAACCATGACTTTGGGCCTAAAGATTTATCTTTACAGAACAAAACAGTTAAAACATGAAAAAAAGTAGCCCTTTTGATCAAACACCTGTTACTATCTTGCCCCATATAAGAATAAATTTTGATAATTCATTTTATCATGTTAATGTACAAGAGCTTAGCACAAAGCCCATTGGCATCAATTCCTAGTGTATGGCCAAAAGGAGATAAAAAATGTTCTATTAACAGATAGGTATCTAACGGGTTAATTCTACTCTCCCCATTCTTATCCAATTTAAATTGTTTCAAACATGGATTTCTGTGTGGTCCCAAAGCTTCTATTAGCTTCCCGCTTTGTCCAAGTCAAACTCTAACAAGGTCTGAAATCATCCAAATACCCAAAGGGTATTGCGTAAAGAATCAAATGACAGCGCTACATTACATTTATCTATCAAATAATAGATCAAATTTGACAAAGTGACAAAGCATGTCTTTGATACATTAAGTTTGAAATACATGAGATATAACAGTGCGATGGTCCAAAAGGGAAATACTCACAGACAATATCTTGTTACGAGTTCCATCCAGCTGCATAAAATAAGCTTCAAGCAACATCTCCAGATCCTCTACATCATCATCATTCTGAAAGTTGCTAGTCACTAAACTTCCGCTTCTGGTAGAACTAAGTCGACGAAGACGGGGAGAAGCAGTAACTATGCTATTTGAAGCCACAGCTCCAAGCAAAGCCTCAGATTGCTGATTCTGGATGGACTTCCTTGTCAGATACAAATGTGCCATATCTTCGTTATCATCTAGAAGATGCTCAATTTCATCCCTAACCTGACATTAGATGGAATGTTCTCCTCATTATTGATGATATATCACCATAAGATAAGAAATAGAAAAAACCATCAACATATATAAGGAGCTATATACTAGTTCAAATACAAATATTTCTCCATGTAGTGATAAAATCGACAGATAGCTAGATCAATTCATATATAAAGAAAGAGACATCCAGACAGGAAAATATAGAGAGGATAACATTTTTTACAATAACTCACAACAACTAATCTCTCACTAATAATTTATTCTTGAAAAATGAATGTTAATCAAGAAGAATACCTTTTGAACACGTGCAAGCAGACGCGTAAGATTGCTTTTCAGACTCCTTACGTGTTCAAGATTTTTGGTGCTAACATTCCTGGCCAGTTCATCCAACACAGGGTAAGCATTCCTCTCAAGGTCTGCCACACTGGAATCCAAATATGTACAGACAACCTCTAACGCAATCTCCAGAACCTGAAACTCGAAAGGAAGCTCATACTGCAAACCTTCGGTGGCTTCTGGAACGGGTAACCATTGTCTGCCTGTAGAAACACGCATTTCATTATCTTGTTCATCTCTGTGGCCTGCTGCATGGGATGGGCTTCTATGAGGAAGTTGTTGTCTTAACTGATCCACGAATGGAAGAACCTCCTGACGAAGAGGGTCAAGCAACAGCACTTCTTCAGCCATAACTATAGCCTTTATAAACTCTAAATTGACAACCATGGCTTTCTCCCTAGCTGCAACGAAAATAAGATAATTTAGTTCGTTTGCATTGTCAGAATCACCCACTACAAATGCTAGCAGCAAACAGAAGGCAGAGACTGCTCAAAGATAACTTTGATAACAACTGCAACAGAGTTTATCAATTTAGTAGCACAAAAAATTGTTTAAATATCTAAAAAACAAAGTACGCATTATTGCATCCGAAATATTAAGCAAGAAGATAGACGTTGATGTCAGTAATTGATTAAAACATTTGCATATTTTCATTGAATGCATTGAAACTTATTCATTTCTTTTTTATAAGAAAAGGAACAAAGCACAATGAAACTCAATTCATTTCAACAAGGATATGTCCTTAACAGATGATAAGAAATGCATATAACCAAGCATTCCCACACATGGAAACTAGCTTTCACAACTGCGTAAGTTCTATTTTCTGAAGGAAAAAAAAATGGTAAACAGACCCTTTCCAAATCTGCACGCCAACATTTCCAAAAAAATATTTTTTACAAGTAAAAAGACAACTTTTTTTTAAAAGTTTAAGTTTTAAACCACCCCTTTTCATATCTTTGATGTTACCATATCAATTAAATTTATGGCCAGAGCAATCGTAACAATGAACAACTAATCAACAGCTTAAAAAACTTCATATTTTATAAAATTTAACATACGAAGAATATTGAAATTACCAAGGATACTTGAGGAATGTGAGAAGACAGGGCCAAGGATCCTCAAATCCCTAGCGGGGATAGCGGCACGCCGAATGATGGCGCTCTTGTCCAACTCAACCAGCTCGGACCGGCCCGACTGGTCGAATCTCATCCAGAGCTTCGCTCCCCCAGTTTTCTTCTTCCCCTTCCCTACACTTGCTCCTATCAAGTTGTTGTTGTTGTTGTTGTTCGGAGGCGATCCGGCTCCTCCCATCGGCGGAGACGGAGACTCCGTAGACTTCTTCAAGCGGCGCCAACCTGTGGTCCGGGGAGATGAGGCGGCCTTTTTGCCCATAATTCGTTACAAGAGAACCTTTTTCCGGCGTGATATGAACGAAGATGTAACCGAGGAAGATACCCGCCGCCAGGGGGGAAGGGCTATCCCCGTCGCTCGCCACGAGACACGCGGTGGAGCTATCGATTTTCGTGTGTGAAAATTAATTTGGGCCTGTGGCCGTGGGGATTAGGTGATCGTAAATATGGTCTGAGTGGCCTGCGTCTCCACTTCCTCCTCCTCTCCCTCTTCTTCTTCTGCCATAAACGCATGCCCTAGATTTCACACCTTTCTGACAGTTTAGTTCAATAAAAACATAAAAAAAGGGAATAATGAATCAATGATACCAGTATGACGAACGAGGTTGGAGGGACGGTTGTTGTCGTGTCTATCTCACCACTAAAATTATATAAATAATTTTATTATTATTGTTTTAAATATTGTATAATGATTTGTATAGTAATTTGTATAATAATTTGCATAATAATTTTAAAACTTGCAAATATGATTTTCAATTATTATAAAATTCATAAAAAAAATATTTATAGAACGAATAAAATTTCAATTATTGAAAATTTTTAAAAGTTTTTTTTATATTTCTCTGTTGTAATAGTAATAGTTTCATTTTTAATTTTATAACACATTATCATCACGAGGTTCTACCGATACTGAAATTAATGGTCTTATACTTCAAGTAAATTTTTTAATATATTATTTGCAGTCCTCGAGATAAATATTAAAAGTAATATTACTGAATATTACTTAATAAAATTCTACTTTTATTTTTATGATTATGTGAATATATTTTTTAAATCTATAGATTTATTTTTGTAATTTATATATATATATATAATGTCAAATATTGAGATTTATTACTATTGACATTTCTGAAAAAATTATTTATCTAGGATCCTTGATGAGATCCATTTAGATATGATGAAGAACTTGAGAGATACAATTATAGAAGAAAATCATGTGTCCCTGAAGGACCGTGTTGTGTATCTCATGGTGAAAAATCATCTTAATGTGTTAAATCAATTAAGAGAGAGATATGAGCACCAGAAGATGTAATCCTCTCAAAAGATCATTAGGACTTATTACACCTAAAGTTGCAAGATTTTAAGAGTAATATTGAATATTTTACATTCTTTAAAATAAGCTCAATATTAAAATTATGCAGTGAGAAAATCACTGATGATGATATTTAAAAGAAGACATATATTATTTTTCATATCTCGAATGTGCTCCTGCAGTAACAATATCGAGAGCGAAAGTTCAACTAATATTCTAAATTTTTATTTTATCTTCTAATAATTGAGCTAAATAATGGATTTTTGTTAATAAATTATCAGTTACATCTTATTAATGATATTAAATTTACATCATTCCCAGAAGTAAACGGTGCATCCTTTTAAAGGAATCAAGGGTATAGACGTGGTAGAAAAATTATAGAAGTGTTGGTCTAAAAAACGACAACATTAAAAATGATAAAAATATACCGTATCACCAAAAGTAATACAACTCAGAGAAGGGTAAAGGCTCTCAGAATAATTTTTCATAAAAAAAATGAAGATGTTTGTCATAAATGTAGTATGACTGAACAGTGATCACGTACCTATTGTACGGCCAAACATTTGATTTACTTATACTAAACTTTTATACATTATAGTAAAGGTTTATCATGTTTTGAAATAACAAAAAGTCAGTGCCTGAAGCACGACAAGAAATTACTTGAGATAATAAAACACTGTCTAAATTTGATTCTCTTATAAATGAATGTGAACTAGAAACTCAGAGTATTACCTATTTGCAAAGTGTTGTAAATCAGTTACAGGATGTATTACTGATACTAAAGGTGTTGTAAAATCATATATTACTGCTGTTAATGCTTAAGCAAGAATTGAAGTCCCTGAAGGACTAGTTGTTAAAATAGCAATAAATAAGTCTAAGATACGCATGAAGCGTTGAAGATCTATTGGTGCAAAAGAGAAAAAAAAAATAGGTGCTTCTGAAAAGACCGTACTTTCTGTATAAAATATAATCATTCTGAAGAGGAAACCTCCTAAAGTAGTAACTCCTGAAGAGTATAAAACTTAAAGAGTATAACTCCTGAATAGAAAACTCCTGAAGAGTACAAACCTCCTGAAGAGGAACCTCCTATAGAGGTGTTTCATGAAATGTTTCCCCTAGAAAGGAAAAATGAGATCTCAATACATTTCATGAGTACTGGAAAATTTATGGATAGAAATAAAACTATTGTCGATAACATATATGATAACACTTGAGATTACCAGAAGTAATGAAGAAAGTCAGTCAAGAATTGTCAAAGAATGTCGACGTAGAAATGATTGGCCAAAATGAAAAGTAGCTATTGAAGCTGAATTAAAATCGCTAGCAAAACGATAGGTATTTGGACCTGTTGTCCAAACAGCAAAGGGTGTAATGCATATAAGATATAAGTGAGTATTTATACGAAAACGTAATGAGAAATGAAATTGTGCGGTACAATTTGTTGCACAAAGTTTCCTGCAGAATTCCGAGAGTAGTTATGAGGAAACATATTTCCTTGTTATGAATGCAATCGCATTCATATTTTTAATCGATTTGGTTATTAAAATGATTAGATATGCAGTTGATAAATGTGATTACTGCATATTTATAAGGATCATTAGATCATTACATATATAAAGATATACGATATTTGAAGCATCTAATCTAAGTACATTTAGGAGTGTGTACTTTATAAAATTTCAAAGATCTTTATATGGGTTAAAACAATCCAAACGTATGTGATATAATTAAATCAACGACTATCTATTGAAAGAAGGATTTGAGAATAATTCTATATGCCCATGTGTTTTATCATAACCCGGATTTGCCATTTTTACAATTTACGTTGATGATTTACCTTATTAGAACTCCTAAAGAGATCACAAGAGCTGCTATAAATTTAAGAAATGCATTTGAAAATGAAAGATCTTATTATTCAATTGATAGATGAGTTACAAGAATTTGAAACTTCTAACCTCATTTCTCAAATGTATTTGTTTTTCATAAAGCAACATGTCATCCTTATCTAAAGGATTAGGCAGACGAAATGAAAAAGTAAGTAAGGATTTTAAATCCTTATTCTCTTGTTTTAAGTCTGTAATTTTTCTATCAGACTCTTGAACGAATCGTTGAAGTACGGAAACAATCTCGTTAAGCTCCTCAATCTCACGATTTTTGGATTGTAATCGGTTGGAAAACCCGACAATAAAGAAGGAGTATCGGGTGCCGAGAGTCATTAGCTCATAAACGGCTTCACGATCTGACTTATTAGCTAGATCATTCGCTTGCTGCAACATGGCACATGCGGAAAATGTAGGAACAACTTGTAATTGAGGTGAAGGATATCTCATATGTTGATCGTGAGAAATAGTGAAAGGAAATTGATGAGCCATTGGAAATTTATAAAATAAGAATGTAAATATAGATGAATTATAGATATGAGAAAAAGATTTTATGCGAACTATATAAAGCTAAAGACGGTTCTTATAGAAATGGAAATAAGAACAAGACAAACCATCATCTCTTCAAATCTCACTTTACAAGATATGCTGGATGCATAATTTCAAAAGCCAGCAAGATTAATTACAGCTATCCCTATTTTCTTGTAAACGCTGAACCTCTGCCGTTAGTTGCTGTTGTTGACTTTGTATTTGACTTCTCTATCGTTCTAACTCTTCTACTTGTGTTTTCAGGTCACGAGAATACCAGTTTACAAATTTCTTCAGCTCCTTATTTTCTTGTCTTAATTTTTTTTTCCTATTTTTAGTTGCAAGCATTTGATACAATTCAGATATTTGATTTTAAGATAATCAACCTCATTCGTTCTCGCTAGTAACCTCTGAGACATGGTTGTAAGAGATATGATACTGCAACAATTTCAGGATCAAATTTACTAGAAAGATATATTTCTGCTCCTATCATGATGTTTACAGCTTCAGGAGAAAATATGAGTGGTTGAGGTATAAAAGGTTCATGGTTCTAATCTGGGATATTAGAATTTTTATCAGACATAATATCATTCTGGATGAACAACAACTGAATCTATGAAGAATGTGAGTTTTTTTACTAGAGTAAACCAATAGTAAAAATGGTTATATTTAAATAACAATCCGAATATTTCAAATCTCTTCAATATCTCGTTTGTCAACAATGTCAAACGGATTTGATTTTCCGCTGAACCGATAATATTAGGCCTCAAGCTTTTACAGCTTTTATCGTATATTGATGATTTCCAATACTATTTCCGCCGTATATAAACAAGTTGTCCCTAATAACGCCGAATGAAGGGAAAAAAATTTTAGATGAAAATATTATCATGTTCTCTCTAATGCATTATTTAGATGGAAATTATGTTTGAATTCTTAACTTGTTATATATGCTGAAATCATGTTTGTTTATTACTTGAAAAACTGATGCATATTCTCAGGGGAAGTTTAAGTATTACTGCAAGTCTCAGACTTTTACTAAGTCTGTCAAGCGCCTTATATGTGGAGTTCTCTCTACCTTGTCCGACACATTTTAAACCCATAAGGCTCTGAAGTACCAAAGAAGACAATATCGGATGGGGATATGGAACTGTATGTATCTGTCAAATCTTCAAATCACTCAGAGATTATTGCAATTCATGAAACAAGTAGAGAATGTATTTAGTTGAGATCAATAACTCAACATATCTAAGAAAAGTGTGATTTTTTATGATCAATGATAGCCCAACAATTTTATATGAAGATAATACTGCTTGTATCACTCAAATCAAAGTAGGATATATCAAAAGTGACAGAACTAAACATATTTCATCTAAATTCTTTCATACTCACGAGCTCTAAAAGAAATGTGAAATTGATGTCAAGTAGATACGATCAAGTGATAATCTGGTAGATTTATTCACGAACGCATTACCAACTGCAATATTCAAGAAGATTGTGCAGAATATTAGAATGCGAAAACTCAAAGATTTATCGTCATGCACTTTTTAGAGGGAGTAAATGTCTTGAAAACTTGTGCTGATTGTACTCTTTTTCTTTTGTTAAGGTTTTGTCCCACTGAATTTTCCTTTGCAAGGTTTTAATGAGACAATCTTAAAGTACTTATGGATACATAAGAAGATTGTACTCTTTTTCCTTCGCCATTAGTTTTTCTTCCCATGGATTTTTTCCTTGGTAAGGTTTTAACGAGGCAGATTCTTTATGGGTGGTCATTCAAGGGGGAGTGTAATGAACGAGATTGGAGAGACGGTTGCCGCCCCCTGTCCCACCACCAAAATTATGTGAATGACTCCACTACTATTATTTTAAATCTTACATAGTGACTTGTATAGTAACTTACATAGTAATTTTAAGGCCTATAAATATGAGTTTCAGTTATTATGAAATTCATAAGAAAATATATAAAACGAAAAAAGTTTCAGTTCTTGAGAGTTTTTAAGAGTTCCTTTTATATTTCTCTCTTGCAATAATAGTAGTTTCATTTTTTATTTTATAACAACCAATTGTAAAAAGAGAAATGATATAATTATTATTATTTTGTAATTATTTTATAATTTCTTAATGTTTATTTTTTATAATTTTTAATTTTATTTAATGATTAAGAATGTGAAGTAAAATTATATATATATATTTTAATGATTAAGAATGTTAAAAAAATATTTAAAATAAAATGATAAAAAAATAAAAAAACTCAAATACGCATAAGTTATAAAAATGTAGTAAAATTCGTATCACTACTCAATTAGTTGAGATAAAATGAGTTAAAAATTAAAAATTGAATAAAACTTAATTAATTTTTTTTAAAAAATTAGAAAAAAAAATTATTTATTATATTTTATTCTAAAATTTGAAAAATTAAAATTTTTATTAAATTTTATTTTAAAATTTATTAAAATTATAAGGACGATATGGGATTAGAAATTTTTTGTATTGAAAACTCTCCTAGATTACTTCCCGGAGGCCGAATATCGATGTTTACCAATGAGTAGTGGTATCCGTACAACGGGTTTGGCTATATATTTTATAATTTATGCATATTTGAGTTTTTTTTACTTTTTTTTATTATTTTATTTTAAATATTTTTTAACATTTTTAATCATTAAGAAAAAATATATATATTAACATTCACATTCTTAATCACTAAATAAAATTAAATATTAAAAATATTAAATATTAAAAATAATTATAAAATAATTATAAAATAATAATAATTGTATCATTTCTCCAACTAATTAGCAAAACTTTACCTTATTTATTTTTTAGAAAAAGTCTTCTAAAAATTATAGGTGGTATAAGCCAAATAACACCTTCCAACGATGTTTAAACATGTTGCTAACTTGTGGAACATATAGTGTGCAAGTGACATAGGCAACCAGCAACCCCTTTCACCCTCTCTCCCATCGTGTAGACCAGACCTTCTCCTGACCCTTTCTCCTATCATAGCCTTACTCATAGCCCCCTCTCCTCACCATCTTTCTCATCTCAACCTCTTTTCCATTTTCGCAACTAATCAACCAAGATTGAAAGAGGACTAAACTCCTAACATTTAACTAGGTTATTTTACCAAGGAGTTAAGCCAAAAGGGAGGTTTGTCTATTTGTAAGTGTGTTTTCATTGTTTTGAATTGGGTGCAGCTCGGCACAAACAAGACGAATGGGGTAACTAATCTAGTTAGACCACTTACAAAAATTAGAAAAAATCTAGAAATGGATTTGAAGGTGAAGATGGGTTCCAAACATACGTTGAACTGTTTTTCATCATCCTTGTCCTGGATTAATGGTCGCTTTTGAAAAAATAACTATAAAAGTTTGGTGTTTTCACTACTATAGTTGCTTTCTAGAAGAAAATTAGTTAGGCATAGGATGGAGAAGATGCAAATTCAGATTGGAAAAAAAAAATCCAAATGAGAGGATTATCTAACGCCAAAAATTCTAGACATGAAAGAACAAATTTGAAGAAAGTATCTGATTATGGTGGGTAGGGCTACGATGGGGCAACATTTGATTGAGGTCGGGCAATATTTGATTAATCTTTTTTCACAAATCATGCGACCAAGCCCAAACCCCAGTTGGAACGAAAGCTTAAAGCCATGGAATACAATAATAGCTAATTGAAAAAGAGTGAGGTCTGCTGGGAGAGAGAATTAGGGGTGGGTAGCAGCTCGTCGTCAATGGGAGTCTTGTTGTAGAGAGGGGGTTGGCTGCAAGAGAAGGGGTCGAGTATTTTGAGGATTCATCAGGTTCCAACTCCTCTTTCATTGATAATTACATACAATGATCCTTGTTTTTTTTACTGTGTAACTTATTGACGTATTCCTTTTTTATAGGTGGGTGGTAAACTCTTTATAACATCTTGCCTAATTCAAAGAGAAACTATATTCCTTATAATTCATCTCGTTAGTCGTTTTTTAAACACGTGTACGTAAATCTCATATTCCTTATAATTCATCTCATTAGTATAAATCAGTAATGTTATATATAGTTATGAATAGAATGTAGAATATCATTTAATTGATTGTTATAATTTTGATAGGATTGTTCTATTAGGTATCATGATGTAATATTTGTATTTAATTTATTATTTTATATATGCATTTATATTTAATTTTATATAACAAAATGATTGTTGGAAATTGCATGAAGTGTAAACGGACCGAGTTCGAGTTGAGTTTGGGCTCGACTTGTGATTAGGCCTAAGATTGAGCCGAGCTCGGACTTCCTTTACTGTTAAACGAGCCAAGCTTGGTCATCCTCTTAGGCCCATCTGTAAACAAGTCGAGTCCAAACAAGTCGAGTGAAAAACGAGCTCAGCTCGTACGCCTTATTCTCGTTTGAACTCAAGTCGTTTACCGCCTTAATTATAAATTATACAAATACAACACATTCTTTAAAATAAGATCTACTATTTAAAAATTTATTTTTGTACATAAATCTCATATCTATTTATTTAAAAAAAAAGTGCATTACTTATACATTTTATACTAATAAATATAATTTCTCCATCCAAATAAATTGAATATTATATTGATGAAATATTTAATAGTCTAAAAATTTAGACTATAATAAAATTAAATATTAGATATTGAATTGTAGTGTTGTTCCAATTCCACCGGATCCATGAGTAATGAGTGGAGTTATTTTATCATTATATCATTCACATTAGTTGAATTACTTTTTTTGTGGGGGATATTATTTGAATTATTCGATGATAAGATTTGATTTGTTAGATTTAAAATTTAATTTTGTTTTAAATCATATTATATAAATGATTTATTAGGTGTGCTTTATATAACAACTTGAGAAAATATTTTTCTAATAATTCACAAACAAATAAAAAAGTATGCCAGTCTCATGCATTATTTAAAAAATAATAATTAAATTTGAGACCTACATAAAAATTATAGTAAACCATTTTTTTAATAATAACTATGCAATAATTATAAATTATACGATTGTATTTAGTTACTCTTTAATCTTTTTATTTTGAAGTGTATTAATTTAAAGTTGTTAGAGTATTGATATTGAATTAGTCAAAATTTTTTTTTTTTTTTAAAAGTATAAGTTTGTATATATATATAAAAAATTATTATATTTAATTAAAAATAAGGAGAAGAAAGTGAGAGAAAAGAATAAAAATATATTTATTTTTCAAAAGTGAATAATAATTCTTAAAAAATGAAAAATTTTAAATGATTATTATAAAAATATTTTTATTTTTATTTTTGTATTTTTAGTTAAATATAATAATTTTTTTTTAATATATGTATAAATTTATATTTTTTAAAAATTTGATTAATTTAATGTAGTGATCGTCATTTAAAGTTGAAACGTGACACACTCGGAGACGAACATTTTTCTCTTATTAAAGCTGGGCCAACTTCAAAATGCCCCAAAACAGACCCAAAATATCAGAGACAGCCCTAAAGTAAACAGTCCGACTCGTTTTCATTAGGGCAAAATAAAGCCATCTCTTGCCCTCCTCAGATTGTTACTCTGAGAGACGGACACAGAAACTCTCAATCCCGATCAACTGAAAACCCTACAAAGGGCAAAGTCCCAATCTTTCTCCCTCTCGATTTTCTCTCAAGGTATGTTTGTTTTAGTTTTCTTTTTCATTCTCTCTTTAGTCTTGTTGTTGTTGTTGTTGTTGTTGCTCTTCTTCTTCCTTTTTTTTTTTCTTCCAGTTAATCCACCCATGGATTAGAATCTACCAGATAGAGAATCAGATTGTTTTTTTTTTTAGTTTATGTTTGATCTTATCTGGCTGTGCTTTTTGTACTTGAATTTTTTTATCAGATATTATTAGATAATGCATATTCTTTTCCTCAATTTCATCAATTTGTGTACTTAGTTTTTATGCGTCTAGTTTTGATTCTATTTTTTTTATTCAACAGAGACGGCTTCACCTTTTGTCCAATATTGCTATGTTCACATTCATATATGCTAGGTGCTAAGAATGCTAGTCTTAAGCTTTTTAGAGTTTTTATTCTTTTATTCTTTTATTTTTTATTTTTTATTTTTATTTTTATTTTTTATCCTCAATATTAATTTTCATTGCTCAATGATCCTTGGTAGGATCATGAGTTTCATAATTTTTCCATAGGTTGGGTTTTCTAATGGACATGCCTTACCCTTTTTTGGCTCGGTACTTAGCCCCCTCAAACTCATGCCTTATGCCACCAAAATATTTTCATGTTCTTGTGAAGCTACTAAACTGAACAAGTATTATTTTCTCTGTACCATATTCATGTGTTTTTATCTTCTTTGTAGCCTACTAGAATGTACTTAGGTGTCTCATTTTGCCTACTAGAATGTAATTAGGTGTCTCACTTTGTATACTTCCTTCCTGTGTACTTGGGCATTGCCTAGTTTCATTCTATTGAATAAAGATTTTACTTATTAAAAAAATATTTTCTCTGCACTATAGTAGCTTATGAATCATATTTTTTATGTGCTAGGTGTGAAAAGTTTTGATTGATAAACCATCTTTCTATTGCAGTTGGACGTTGTTTAAACTCTGATTAAACAGGGTGCAGTTCTGAACTGAAGTATAGCTAGTCCAGCATATCAATATTGGCTTTTTTGACAGTCATGGCTGTCTGTACGGAGTTTCGGTTGATTTCATATTCAGAAGAGATCGTAGATGGACAGCCAATCTATGTCTATTCGAATTGCCTTCCTGTCAAGGCTCTAAGGTATGAACCTGCTGGGCATGCTTTCCATACTGCCGCTCTCAGGCTCCTTGGTTGTGAGGAGAAAGAGGTAGATGGTGATGATCAAAAGGTAGTCGATGACAAGGGCCAGACATCTGTGCCATCATCTGATTCATATAGCAGCAAAGGAAAAAAGAAATCTGGTGCTGGAGCGAAGCAACAAGATCACTATGCATTATTGGGTTTGAGCCATTTAAGATATCTTGCCACTGAGGAGCAGATAAGGAAAAGCTACCGTGAGACTGCTCTGAAGCATCATCCTGACAAACAGGCTGCTCTTCTTCTTGCTGAGGAAACAGAAGCTGCAAAAGAAGCAAAGAAGGATGAAATAGAAAACCATTTTAAGTCTATCCAGGAAGCATATGAGGTGTTAATTGATCCTGTCAGGAGAAGAATATATGACTCAACAGATGAGTTTGATGATGACATTCCCACTGACTGTGCCCCACAGGACTTCTTCAAGGTGTTCGGTCCAGCATTTTTGAGAAACGGGAGGTGGTCTGTTAACCAACCAGTCCCACTTTTAGGTGATGAGAATACTCTGTTAAAAGAAGTGGATAATTTCTATAACTTTTGGTATGGCTTTAAAAGTTGGAGAGAATTCCCGCATGCTGATGAGTTTGATTTGGAGCAAGCTGAGTCTCGTGACCATAAGCGGTGGATGGAGAGGCAGAATGCAAAACTCACAGAAAAGGCTAGGAAGGAAGAAGGTACAAGGGTACGTGTACTTGTTGACAATGCCTATAAAAGAGACCCAAGGATACTGAGGAGAAAGGAAGAGGAGAGAGCTGAGAAGCAGAGGAAAAAGGAGGCTAAGTTTCTTGCAAAGAAGTTGCAGGAGGAAGAAGCTGCTAGAATAGCTGAAGAGGAGAGACGTCAGAAAGAGGAGGAGGAAAGACGAGCTGCAGAAGTGGCTTCACAGCAAAAGAAAGAGAAAGAGAAAGAGAAGAAACTCCTACGCAAAGAAAGGGCTCGTCTTAGAACACTTTCAAGGCCTATTGTATCACAGCATTTGCTTGATCTTTCTGAGGATGATGTTGAAAGTCATTGTATGTCACTTGATATCAAGCAGCTAAGGACTTTATGCGACATGATGGAGGGGAAAGAGGGAATGGAGCGTGCTAAAGTTCTCAGAGATGCAGATGGATATAAAAATGATTCTGAGGATAAGAAAGAACATGGACAAACTCAACAGCAGAATCATTCTGAGGGTAAGAAAGAACATGGACAAACTCAACAGAAGAATGGTACTGTTGAGTCCAACGGTAATGTCTCATTAAACAGTTTTGAGAAGAAGGAGAAACCTTGGAGCAAAGAAGAAATTGAGCTTTTGAAAAAGGGTATGCAGAAGTATCCCAAAGGAATATCTCGTAGGTGGGAGGTTGTTTCAGAATACATTGGAACAGGTAGATCTGTGGAAGAAATTCTGAAGGCAACCAAAACTGTTCTTCTCCAGAAGCCTGACGCTGCCAAAGCATTTGATTCATTTATTGAGAAGAGAAAACCTGCACCGTCCATTGCATCTCCACTTACAACTAGAGAGGAAATAGAAGGGGTATCGACAAGTCAGGGTTCTGAAAACAGTGCTCTAAAGAACAATAGTTCGGAAGGGTCTTTATCCGGAAGCACAAACAGCCTGATTGCTTCTGATTCAACTGCAGCAAATGGGGTTTCATCGAGTTCAGAGCAAGATGTGTGGTCTGCTGTACAAGAAAGAGCACTGGTTCAGGCTTTAAAAACCTTCCCAAAGGAAGCCAATCAGCGTTGGGAACGAGTTGCAGCAGCAGTGCCTGGGAAGACTGTGAACCAGTGCAAGAAAAAATTTACATTGCTGAAGGAGAGCTTTAGAAACAAGAAAAATGCAGTATAATTAGTTGGTTTTTGCTATAAGGGGGCATAAAAATTGAAGAGGCGCATGAGGGAAATGTTTTTGGGTACCCATCTCATATTTAGTTCTTCCATGGTAGGCAACATTCAAGCTTGCGCTGTACTTGACATAAATTTCTTCATCAGGTTTCAATCCTGATTTTGTTCCTAATGCCATATAGGCTTCATAGTTAATATTTTTTTGGATGGGAGAGTTCAAGATGGCAAGAGTTGTTCCAAATCCTCTCGATCCACCGTTGAAGTTTCTTTTTGTTAATGGAGATCTATTTATGCTCTCGTGTTTCAGATCATACTTCATAATAATAGAATATGGATTCAGGAATATTAATAACTATAATTTATATGAATATCAGTTGATGGTGTTTCGTGGTGGAAATCTGATACTAGCGTATTTTTTCCTTCTTTTGGCGAGAATGGCTTGTAGCTCACTAAGGGTTTTTGTTTTTTTGTTTATCATGAAAAGATTGCATTTACTCATTATTTTTTACGACTATAAATATCATTTTTCAATTAAAGTGGTCAAAAGGTTAGCGCTTTATTATAGAATAATTTTCTAAACGAAATGTGGAGATACTCGTGCGAAGACCGACCGCTCTAGGATTGTATGATCTATTTACCCAGATCTTCAAATCATCAAAATGAATATTTTTTGAAGGCAGAAAACAGGCCCCGTTTTCGACTTCAAAGTTCGAAGCCCTGATTTAATTCGATGATATTACGAGGTGGGAGAATCGATGATACAAATGGATAACAAGCATCTCGACTCTTGAGTGTCTTTATCTATCAATTATAGTTTCACCCTTAATTGGGTGTCAAACACCTAAGGAACTGTATTCTTTACTTTCAGCAAGTTCATTAACTTTTAAGTTGAGAAACAAACATGGTAAATAAATAAATACACAACGAGACATTTTACAAGACTTTTGGAACATAAATCCGAATATTCATTCAGTGCCAAATTGAATTGTCTCCCCATTAATAGTCATCACCCCTGGATATGACCTCTTTACAGGTTGGCCGAAGTAAGATGGTATGCTCGAACTGAGATACATAGCTGCCCTTGACATCACATAGAGGAGGACATGGCTGCGAAAAACAAGAGAATATAATTATTTTGAAGTACAAGCATGCTACATAACAATAATTTCGTAGTCTATACACATTATTGTGATGAAGATATCTTCATACACAAGCCTCGATAAGTTTTGATCATTAATAAAGTTTATCTTACACAAGCATACACAAGCCAATTGGTGACAAAAGTACCTGCACAATGCCAGTGTCACATAAATTCTTCAGCGCCATAAGGTATTTAGTCTCCCCCAGGCGGTCCAAATACCGTCTGCAGAAGGCCAATGTGGAGAAGTTCTTATTAATTGTAGCCAAGAGTTGCTTTGCCCGGAGCAACCTCAATGGTATATGGCCTGCTTCAAAATTTTTCATGTAATGGCTGCATTCTAGATCTTCTCTGACGTATCCCTTTCCTGAACATAACAAATGATTAATTGCAATCCAGGCCAGTGTGCACCAACTGCTACCTATTTTCTGTCAGATATCAATCACAACCAAAGTATTACCAGTTGATGCAAAAGTTTCTATTGCGAAAAATTCACCCTCTTCCATTTTTGTCTGCTCCCCTCCTTTCACGATGGGGACAGATTTCCCAGCATGGATCTGATAGCGCCCAATGCTATGTCCATTCAAGTTTCGGATACTCTTAACTGCCAACAATTGCCGAAGTCTTATATGACAACATATATAACACATGCTTTACATAATTTTTAGAGATGTAAGATGAGTAAGACTGTCTGATGCACAGTTACAATACTGAATCAACAACAAAGATATTTCATTCCAAAAGGTGACAGAATATAAAAGAGACAAGGTGGAACCAGTTGTGTGCCTTGATCAAATATGAGTACATCACTATTTTCAATCCATTACTGGAAGTCTTCATAAGTTTTAGGCCACAAATAGTGGATATTCTCCAAGGTATGTAACAATTTTAAAAAGTTGCAGGCTGTTTGCAAACATTTTTTGCGTTAGTGGCTTGTTGACTATTCTGCTATCCCCGATAATAAAGGTCCAAAGGTTGGAGAAGGACAGAGAAAAGAAGATTCTAGCAAATTTGCCATAAACATGGTGCAAGTAAAATAAATATTTATACACAAACCATTGTTGTACCTTGACACACCTTTCCATTAATTTCAACCTCGTATGATTCCATCACCTCTTGAATTGCAGCCCCAACATCACAAAGTCGTACATCAATTCCAGATTCCTAAGCAATTACCGACCATCAGTAACACAGTAATCTGTGATGTTGGTATTAATGACTTTTAGTAGTAAAGGGTGCATTGCAGTGAGCATATGAAAGAAGCCATTTATATATTATTTATGACATCAAAATAAATTACATATAGACATGTAAAGGGGAAAAAATAGAAGGACTAGAGTTTAAACACTTCCATACATCCAACCATTATCAGCAGTAACATGTTATTAGAATTTACTTGGAACAATTTTGGGCTTTCGAATTTCAGCTGTCATCATCAGCCTTACTATCCCCTCCCTCTTAGCATATTTTAATTAAAGTAAATTACATCTTTTGGCTTCATCTTATATCACAAACAAGTTGAGAACAATCTTAATCAAAATTTCTCATCAGTGATAGAAGCTAAATTAATGCAGCAAACATAAAAGAATGATCCACAGACCATTTTTCTTTTAATAGGGATAACAAACATGAATATAGGAAGCCCGAGAGATATTTTAATATCATACATCTCCCAGTCATTCGCCAATGGAATTCATTGGTGAATATACAGTACCTTGATACCTGTATTGGTTGCTTCATGAGAAGCTTCAAGAAGCGGATCAAACATAGGATTGAATGCCACTGTAAAGGCAGAGTCAACTATACACCCTGCATACCAATCAATAAACTATGACTGATAACAGCAGCCAAGAAAAATTGCTGTAAACCGCACCAAAGGGTATAATTCTACCAACATAGACAAGTTAGACAAACAGAAATAATCAGAGAAGGATGTAGTCGAAGTAATAGTACCATCAATATGAGTTCCAAAATCCAACTTCATCACATCATCGTACTGAAGCACAGTCTTATCTCCTGTATTTGGGGTCCAATGAGCAGCAACCCTGACAAAGGAAAAGAGCTTAGACTACAAATGAAATTCTATGAATAGAATTAAAATCATTAAACTTCTCTCATATATTTAAATTAAAAATGTTAACCAGTTCAGGGAGCATCCGGTAGGGAAAGCAATGCCTGCTTGCAGACCATTCTCGGATATCAGCTTACGGACTGTATTCTCCAATGTCTCACAAAGGTCAGTCATCAACATTCCAGGCTTCAAAATACCTTTGATGTATTTCCGAACCTAATCACAACTTACAACCCTCAACTCAGTGCAATGTTTTGAAATAAACTGATAAGTGAACTATAACGAAGAATAATATAAAAAAAAAAAACCGCTTATTCATTTAGAGCTTTTGAATTTGACAAATGTGATTTCTATTTAAAAAACATTTTTCATATGTAAATTTTATCTTTTTTTTATTGGCACTGGGTGTCCAAAGAACAACATCCTGACTAATTCTGAGGGTGTACAGGCCCTCGGCAAGGAGTTTTCCGCAAGTGCACCTCAGGTAATTCAATAGAAAAATTCCCCAGTACAATGGCCCCGAGAGATTGTTTGCACTTAGGGGGATATGAATCTTAGACTTGGTGGGGGGGGGGGGGGGGGGGGGGGCGGGACCATACCCCCAAGCCCAAGGTATTTACCACTTGAGCCAACCCCTAGGGGTTTCATTTAAAAAAAAATGATAGTAATACCTACAATTGAACCAGTTACCAGTTCATTGACTGGTTCATTCCAGTTCGATCCAATTCAAATAATTAGAGGGCTTCAAGGGAACCAAACCAGAAATGAGATCAGTTCACAATTCAAAAGCTTGAACCAGTCAGTATGATACAGTTCCTAAAAGACTGGTTTGTCTGTAATTTTCAAGTTTTCTGTGTACTTGGGCTAGGCCTACTTATATCATCAATAAAATCCTCGTTTACTGATTAAAAAAAAAATCCAGCCCTTGACATAATAAACATTTCTTTTTTTTTTCAGTTTGAGCAGTAATGCATGTACATATGATAAGAAATTGCAACCTGACGATGAACTTCAGCAGCTCGGCGAACTGAATTGTATAATGGTTTTTCAAGGCGCTCCAGTTCCCTCTTCTCTTCAGATGTGGTCCTCAATAGGTTACTGGTATACAACCACCAACTTTAAGTAACAATATCTCAGGATTTACAAATGTTTTTTGATAGGTGAAAACATTTGCATTTACAGCCGCCAAATGTAAATGAAACCAAAAATCATGAAGTAGCAATTTCAGTATATTATGACTGAAAAGCATGGAGTAAAGATGTTTGACAACGCCATGAACACCATCTAAACACATACAAACACATGTATGCATAGAACTCTGAACTAAAGGAACAAAAATAAGGTATACTTTCTGTATATTGCCACTACCATGGGCATATTTTTATCAAATAAAGATAGCCAAACAAAATTAGTTGGCTTACAGCTTAGTAGCAATTAGTTAAGTTAGTAGAAATAACATATACTCACTCGTCTTTGTACTGCTGAATCTCACCCTCAGGAAACTCGTCAGAAGGGAAAAGATCACTAACAGGAATAGACGGTGGATCAGTTTGCTCTGGCACTTCTTTCTTTTTCCTGTACATAAAATAAAGATTAGCAATTTTCAAGTGAATATTCAACCAGTAAGAGAGCACTAAAAGTTAGAATAAGGCTCTCACTTGCTTTTATTTTTCTTCTTCTTTTTCTTTGAAACTTCTGTGAAAAAATAAAAAAATAATGCAGTCAACTGCATATATTAGCTACACATCAACAAATTCCCAGTACAAAAGAATTAAATCACCGTATAAATAAAAAATACAATTTAGAAAATATAGTGTTCATATGCTCAGTTTCAATTATGGTTTCCATAGGATAATCCGGGTCAACATGAAGGGTTATGCTAATAAATTACGAGTTAGCAACATACCTTTTTCTCTTAAATATGAAGGCATCCTTGCAAATTTGTGTGTAAATGCATAACCACACAAATCATATTTGTTCATGCATCATTCCAAATACTTTGGAAGTGAATATTTAAAATTACACTAAAAAGGGTAAAAACTACTTTTTGTATGAAATTGCTGAAATTGCATATTTCACTTTAAACAATTATCTAGTTTTTCATTATTCTCTCTTATTTTTCAAAGACCATTCAGTACTCCAGGATTAATTCTCCCACCTCTCACATGAATAATGAACCTCACCATGCATTTCGCCAACAGGACCCACTACAATATGATAGGAGAACATTGTTCCCGTAGCAAAAACTTCCTCATTATTTCCACATTATCCTTCATAGATCTTTTTCTGTATTTATCATCTCCAGTCGAATCAGGAACCCAACGATTGAACCAGTGGCTCAAACGACGCACTCTCTCATCCAGTTCAGAGGCTACTCTAGGATGGGAAGTATGCCGCTGGCAATCCAAACATTAACTAAATAAAATCGCGAGCAAAGACAGAGTATTAAAAAGGACTCGTCTAATAAGAAATCATCACCTTTCTCGTCATCTTCATCTTTTTCTATTGTCGAAGAAGGTTCAGAAGCCTCTTCATGGCCATTCACGGGCTCCGGGGTCCCATTTTCTTCAATTGGGACTTCTGTATTCAAAATTTTCTCCGCCATTGATGAAAACCTGGCGAAAATTACCAGCACAATCAAAAAATAGTTTCAGACTTTCAGTAAACAAAAAATGCAGTAACCTTCCAAAATTTTCCAATTTAACATGATAAGATGACTCATCTTCATACCTAATGTATTAGATTCCATTCAAAGATATGAACATAAAAATAACGATTTCTTCCGTTTTCTATTAAAGGTAAAAAAAAAAAAAAAAAAATCAACAAATGGAATATAATACTTTCGGGACACAAGCAGAGAAGGAGGAAAGAGCTCGGTCGGTGAGATCGGGATGGGAAGGAGAGAAACTGAACGATATAATCAATGAGAGAGAGAGTTGAAATTCGGAACCCTAGGTAGGCCCAGAAACGAAGAAGTTGTGAAAAGAAGAAAACTTTACCTATTCGAAAAAAGTAGAGTGAGGATGGAGGCGGAGGAGGAGGAGGCGAGTGTGGAGTGAGAGCTGGCGGTTGTGGCAGGGTGGAGTGGTGATAGCTTGGGAGAGTCGGTGTCGGTTCAGAACTCTTGAGCTTTTGCGGCCAAACTGCGACAAGTTCGTCAGCTCACGACGGCTAAGGAAGCGACTAATATGCCTGTCTAATATCTAGAATTCTAGACAGATCATCCATATAATTTTCACAAAAACGTTAGTGTATTGAAGACCATCCAGATTTGAAAATCCAACGGCTATTCCATTTGAGGCCAAACTTTGACAAGTTCGTCAGCTCACGCGGCTAAGGAAGCGACTAATATGCCTCTCTACTATCTAGAATTCTAGACGGATCATCCATATAATTTTTACAAAAACGTTAGTGTATTTAAGACCATCCAGATTTGAAAATCTAACGGCTATTCCATTGGCAACTGCTATAGAGTATAAACAAAAAAGGTATTATATAAAATAAAATTATAAATTAAAGTAATTTTATCAAAATTTTTAAATTTATTTTATAATAAAAATAATTTTATAACTTATTATACTACATCAAATTATATCAATTTATAAATTTATTTTTATATGATTAATAAATTCAAGAACAAAGAGTAATAAAAATAAATGGTACCAGCTATTTAGTTTTGTCTATACTTCTCGGTTAGCAAACCTAGTTTTTTTTTTTCACTTTAAAAAATAATAATAATAATAATAAGTCCTCTCTTTTTCTCCTATTTATAAGCAAATAATAGTCAAAAAAAAAAAATATCCAATAATTTAAAAAAAAAAAAAAACATTAGGCCATAAATGATAAAACATTACAACTCCAAATCAATCAGGATTAATGGTGCCTCCTGGAAAATTTTGGGAGCATCACTAGCTATTGTTGTTAACACAGATAAATCATTTCCAGTTAATACAAAACTAAAATACTAGCAGTAAAGCTAAGATGCAGATAGAGGGCTAAGATGCAGATAGAGGGATTGGCTTCACGGCACTTTGAATTCGCTGGAAAGCCGTCCTTACTCTTTCTTTTAAACCTTCGTTTTCACTCTCAACGTCCCCACTCTGTTTGTCAAGTTCTGCCACATTCCCATCCACGCTAATCACCAGCTTCCCATTTTCTCCCGACTTCACATCTCCGAAAAGAGAAACAAGGAGAGCATAAGTAACCTTTTCCACCTTCTTTTCATTCTCTTCCTCAGTTTTTATTGCCTCTGATTCTACAACTACCTTGGGGATCTCCCGGTTGATGTTTAAAACCAGAGCCACCACCGAGTCTGAAACCATGTCACTCACAGGATCTGATGCCCAATGCAATGAAATGTGTTTCTCAGAATCCTGCTTAACTGTCACTCGATCATGCACTCGAAGTATTGGGATTCCGGACTCCTCATCGGTTGAAGACTCTACGCTTTCAAATATCTGCTTGAGCCGGTGATTTAATACACTGAAGGCACCAGCATACGGGATCGTAATTCTCTGAGTAATGTTTGCAGTCGATAGCTGGGAGAAGATATGGAGATCATCAGATGCCATTATCTGATAAGTAAAACCTTTCTTGACCAATAAACCACTGACAGTTTCCCCAACTTCTGGTGTCTTCTCGCCAAGCCTGCCAACAGTTTTTGCCATTTTCAGAGAGTTGAAGTACATTTCAATAGACTGACAGTTCTTTGGATTGAAGATTTTGATGTTGCGGTCAGCAAACTGGCTTATGAGTTTCTGTTTGAGCCTCCCCATCTCATTAGCTTCTCCATGAACAAGAATTATGTTATTAGGCAAGAGTTCTTCCAAGAATGCACTTGTCTGAGCAGAGTCTGCATGGGCAGAGAATGATATGTAATGGACCTTCATGTTGAGAGGAGCAGTGAGTCCATTCATGAGCGTAACCTCCTTGGGCTCATTAAGAATGGTCTTAGCGAGTGTCCCTTGAACCGCATACCCAGGTATAACACAAGCATTTTTCCTATCAGAGCACCACATGTCAAATAGTTGTCGTGAAAACCCACTTTGAAGCGAACCAGGACTTGCCATCACCACCGATGGGCCAACATCTTTGAAATTCTCAATGCTCTTCATGGGTGATATGTACTTGAATATAAAGGGGTTTGATTTTGCTGCATGTTGGCTGCGTATCCTGTCATTCATTGAATGGATGTATGTCTCATAGACAGTCAAACACCTTTTTGCAAGAGGAGAAGCATAATATATGGGAATGTTTTGAAGCTCAGGATGGTTTGACCAGTACTCATCAAGAATCAGAAGCAGCTCCTGTGCACGGCCAAGTGCAAAAACTGGAATTAGGACACGACCTCCTTCAGAAATAGTTGAATGGATAACATCAGTGAAACGCTTCTCTCGGATGTGCCGAGGTTGATGTTGTTGGATACCATAAGTGGATTCTATTATGCATACATCAGGGGAGAACTGTGGGGTCTCAGCAGCTCGAAGATGTCTGTCTTCTTCACGTGAATAGTCTCCAGTGTAGAGTACTCGAACACCAGCAATATCAACCATAAACATGGCAGCACCCAGGACATGACCAGCAGTATAGCACCAAAATCTAATGCCATTCACCTCTACTGTTTGATGGAAATCTAAAACCTGCAATTACTATGTTCTGTTAGAAGATGGATTGGGAGAATAATCCATGTTTTATTGGCTTAAGATAACATAATGTATAAAATGATGTAGCATGCACGTGAAAATCAAGAAAGAAATAGAATAATGTGAAGGAAAAGAGAGAGATAAGAAAAGAGTTAGAGAGAAGAAGAAATCAGAGAAGAAGGCATTGAGATTGGAGAAAGGTTGGCTGCAAGCATCATTCAATACTTATCATAGTCTGCCCTACAATGCCTCTTACTAACCTTTAAATAGTGAAAAACAAACCAACCCTAGATAAACCCTAAAAGCCAATGAGCTGCAATAATCCAAGTACATCACTACAAGTCCAAGTAAAATAAAACAAATAAATAAAGGATGGCCCAAGCCCATCAATACAAGTCCAAATAAACTAAATAATACATAAGCAAATAAAACATAAACAAAGGATGTCCTCATCAACTCTCCCGGGGTGGGAGAAAAACTCGACTCTGTCGAGTTGACAACGCAACATAGGGTGCACTCAACTACCCAGCCATAAGCTAAGTGATTGAGCGATCTTCTTTCGGCACCCATAAACACGTGTGAGTGGCAGTCTGAATCTGGAGTCCCCACCAATGCTGCCAGGATGGGTGGAATGTCATCCGGGCCACAGAAGATCATGCTGGCTCCTGTAAATCTCCAATAAGTCTGGATCAAGTTGCTGAAGTGTTTCTCTGGAGATCCATGAACAATCAGAATCAGGTTGACCTACCCAACGAACAAGGAAGCGCTGCACCTCTCCATCATTTGTCAACACAATCTGTTCATCTAAAATAGCATCAATTTCATCTTTATGTGTTGTGATAGATGGTAATGGCGTAAGAGGGGTAGAAGGTTCAGGGTCAAGATTCACAGATGGAGGTAGAAGAAGGTCATTGGAGGGATTGAAGTGGCCTTTGAAAGTAACTAAGTCCTCAATATTGAAAGTGGAGTGACAACCAAAATGTAATGGAAGATCGATGACATATGCATTTGGACCAACTTGCTTTAAAATTTTAAAAGGACCAGCATTACACGCTTGCAATTTGGAAGCAGATCCAGGTGGACGCTATTTCGGTCTAATTCGAATTATGACATAATCCCCAATATTAAATTCCACATGTCGTTTATGCAAATCAGCTCGAAGTTTATATGATGCATTACTCGCTTCAAATTGTTTATTGATCTCAATATGCAAGTCATAAAGATGTTGTGCAAAAGACTCTGCTAACACAGACACACTAGCATGAGAGGAGATGGGGAGAAGGTCTAAAGGCTTCCTAGGCTTAAAACCATGAACAACTTCAAAGGGGCTCATACCTAAGAACCTATTCACCAAACTGTTATAAGCAATTTGGGCCATAGGAAGGATCAAATCCCAATTCCGAAGATTCTCTTGAACCAGACACCTTAATAAATTGCCCAGGCTACGATTAACAACTTTAGTTTAACCATCAGTCTGAAGATGGTAAGCAGTGGAGAATTTCAATTTGGTGCCAACCATATGCCAAAGGATGGTTTTCCAAAAATGACTAGTGAAACGAACATCCCTATTTGATACAATCGTCTTAGGAAGACCATACAACTTGACAATCTCGTCAAAATACAACCTAGCAACCCTAGACGCATCTGAAGTCTTGCTACAAGGGATGAAGTGAGCCATTTTCGAGAAATGGTCCACTACAACAAAGATGGAATCATGCTTCTTCAGTGTGCGTGGTAGTCCTAACACAAAATCCATACTGACGTCTTGCCAATGATAAGTAGGCACTGGGAGAGGTGTAGAGACCAGTATTTTGTTTCTTTTGCTTGGCCAATTGACATTTGTGATAGGTGTTAACTATCTTAGCCACATCCTTCTTTAGACTAGGCCAGTAAAATTGACGTTCAATCTCCTCAATGGTCTTATCTCGTCCAAAATGTCCAGCCAAGCCTCCTGCATAGACTTCCCAAACCATGAAGTCCCGAACTGAAGTGTATAGGATGCACAATTTATTGGACTTGAAGAGATAGCCCTCCTCAAGGCAGAAACCACCAGTGATATCCAAGTACCCACTCTGCAAGGCAAGAAAAATATCCTTGAAATCAGGACAAGACGCAAACTCCTCATTGAGTCTCTCAAAACCTATGATCTTGATATCGAAGATAGACAAAAGGGAGACACGACAACTCAAGGCATTAGTTGCTTGGTTCTCAGCACCTTTCCTATGCTTCAACACAAATGAGTAAGCTTCCAAGTATTCAACCCAACGGCCGTGCCTAGAATTCAACCTCTTCTGGGAGCTAAGGTAGCGGAGAGCCTCATGATCTGAATAAAGAATAAACTCCTGGGACAACAAATAATGGCGCCAATAGCGCAAAGTCTGCACAACTGCATACAACTCCTTGTCATAAGTAAAGTATCGTTGTTTGGCATCATTCAACTTCTCATTGAAATAAGCAACCAGGTGGTGTTCTTGGCTAAGAACTCCACCAATTCCGACCTCGGAAGCATCAGACTCAATCTCGAAAACTTTGGAAAAGTCAGGAAGACGCATGGCAAGGGCCTCCGTCATTCACTTCTTAACTAACTCAAAGGCCTTTGCCACCTGTAATGTCCAATGTAACTCTCCCCTTTTCTTGCACTCTGTGATAGGGGCCATGATTGTGCTAAACCCCTTGATGAAGCAACGATAAAAGGTCGCAAGGCCGTGAAAGCTCCTGACGTCATGGTAGTCTTGGGCTTAAGCCAACCAACAATGGCTTGAATCTTAGTGGGGTCAGCAAACACTCCGGCGGAGGACATAATGAATCCTAGGAAGACAACACTGTCGATGAAGAAAGAACACTTCTTTGCATTAGCATATAGGTTTGTCTTACGAAGGGTAAAACAAACATGTGTGAGATGATCTAAGTGTTGTTCCCTAGTCCTATTGTAGATGAGAATGTCATCAATATAGACAACAAGAAACTTGCCCATAAAAGGTCCGAGAGCTTGTGTCATCACTCTCATAAAAGTACTCGGGTATTGGTTAGTCCAAAAGGCATAATCAACCACTCATAAAGACCATCCTTTGTTTTGAAGGCAATTTTCCACTCGTCACCCGGGCGAATCCTAATTTGATGATACCCGCTTTTCAACTCAATTTTGGAAAATATCGTGGCATCAACCATCATATCCAGCATATCATCAAGCTTAGGGATGAGAAAACGGTACTTCATTGTGATCCGATTGATGGCATGGCTATCAATGCACATCCTCCAAGAGCCATCCTTCTTAGGGGTCAAGAAGGCGGGAACCGCACGACGACTTAAACTCTCTCGGATAAATCCCTTTTGGAGGAGATCATCCACTTGCCTCTGGAGCTCAGCATGCTCAGTAGAATTCATCCTATAATGAGGCATATGTGGAAGAGAGGCTCCTGGGACAAAATCTATGGCATGTTGGATGTCTCGTAATGGGGGTAACTGATCGGGAAGGTCCTCAAGACATCCTGAAAGTCTTGAAGAAAGGCTTGGGCCTCCGTAGGGGTAACTACTGGGGGCTCCAACGGGACCTCCACAACAATCACAGCAAAAACAACAGACTCGCCCACAAGCGTACACTCAAACTCAGTAGAACTAATGATATATAACCCTTTTCCGCTCTACAACTTTCTTTGCTTGATGTGAGCCAACAGGTATTGGAGGTAAAGAGTTGAGATGAATTTTCTTCTCATTAAACACAAAGGAACATGAATTGGACCGACCATGGATGGTCACATCCAAATCGAACAACCAAGGTCGACCAAGAATGACATGACGACATCCATAGGAATAACGCCACACCATATATGATCCTTATACTCGAGAAACTGGATATGTAGCCCTTTCTCTGATACCAAATATGATGTATTATGCACGTGTAAATCAAGAAAGAAATAGAATAATGTGATAGAGAAGAGAAAGAGATAAGAAAAGAGTTTGAGAGAAGAAGAAATCAAAGAAGAAGGCATTGGGATTGGAGAAAGGTTGGCTACAAGCATCATTCAATATTCATCATAGTCTGTCCTACAATGCATCTTACCAACCTTTAAATACCGAAAAACAAACAAACCCTAGATAAACCCTAAAAGCCAATGAGCTGCAATAATTTAAGTCCATCACTACAAGTCCAAGTAAAATAAAACACATAAATAGAGGAAGGCCCAAGCTCATCAATATAAGTCTAAATAAACTAAATAATACATAAGCAAATAAAACATAAATAGAGGATGTCTTCATCATAAAAATGTTAGGATATAGACTTGAATGTGGATTATATCGAAAATAAATTAAGAATTAATTCACATATTTAGGTAGCCAACTAATCTGAAGCGTAATGTTAAATAAAAGCCAAATGTATAAGCCTCACGCAGGCCTTTTATAAAATTAAAATAATAAAAACGTGAACCCCACAAAGAAAAAGTTCATCACACTTTTTCATGGTAGGGTCCAATGTTATTTATAAAAGGCAAGCAAGGCTTGTACATTTTTTTTAATGGCACCGGGTGTCCAAGAACAAGAAGCCCTTTACAAGGAGTTTCTCACAACTGAACCTCAGGCAATCCAAGAAAAAAATCACCCAGTCGGATGGCTCTTAGAGATTGTTTGCACCCAGCGGGATTTGAATCTTGGACCTTGGCGGGGGAGCATACCACTAAGACCAAGGCCTTTACCACTTGAGCTAACCCCTAAAGATTTTGTACATTTAGAACTTGTAGACATCATCACACAGTTTCCGAGTAAATTATATGGCATTATACAATAGATAAAAACGCTCAAGCATTTGATGACATAGTCTCATATAGATCAAATATGATGCTATAACTTGTTCACGAGAGATCACGAAAGACCTTCAAAATGGAATTAAAGGGTTTGAACTAACAAGATGAAGAGAATAATCTTGGAAACTATATACAAATGGGAAGCGAATGTTAAGCAAACTCCATCCTCCAACGTGAATAGTGAATACCTTTTTGTTGGAATCAACACAAGACACTTGATAGAATAGAATAGAAAGATCAAAAAAATCAAATGTAAAACCCGACTTGGGTTGGTTTGGATAGTAAGATGAGATAAGATGGTTTTAGATGAAAGTTGAATAAAATATTGTTAAAATATTATTCTTGTTTTGGGACTTGAAAAGGTTGAATTGTTTATTATATTTTGTATCGAAATTTGTGAAAATTGTAAAAATGAAATGAGATGAGATGAGATGAATTAAGTTAAAATGATTTTGGTATCCATCTAGGGTGAGGCGTGCATTGGAAATAACTGTGCAGTCCCGCTGAAAATATAGAACCAATTTTGGAGCAAGGCAAACCTAGAGCCAATGAGAACTTGAAAATGCATTGACCGAAAAATACAGACCTCAATTTTATCCATGGAGCGATTTATATCCTGTTCATTGTACAACATATCTTCAACCGAAACTTTGCTAACTTTAACATAATCAGTCAAAAGCAGCTTGTAGATTGCCTTTGTTGGATAAGTCATGAAAACTCGACCTCTGAAGGTGGTCTGAACAAAGTTCCAATAAATTAGTTGTCAGCAGGGAAAGAAATGACAGCACACAACTATGTTAATTTGCGAAGTAAGCAAGATACCTTTTCCAGAAAATATGGTAGGGATGCAGCATGATCCAAGTGAAAGCTGGAAGCAGAAGCATCACTTTAGGTTAAACAGAGGCAAAACTATACATTACATCAACATCGTTGGAAGAAAAATACAACTGTTCCTTTTTTATATAAGTAAGGGCCGGTTTGTTTTGGGAGATGAAACCAAAAATTCCAAACTCATCTCAAACTCATTATTACATTTTTTCAAATCCTCATACAAAACATAATAAAAAATTCAACTTTTTCAAATTCTAAAACTACTTTTTCAAATCCTCTTACAAAACTAATATTAAAAAAATACAACAATATTTTATTATTTTTTTAACTTTTATCTCATCTCATCTCATCTCATCTCATCTCATCTCTTAATAAAATTACAACTCTTCCTATTGATAAGTCAATGAAGGATAATTGCAGCAGAGAAAACCAGTTAAAATATAATGAACTCTTGGAGAGAAACTTTGGTCCTGTGATTCCCCGACTCCCTAAAGTAGGGAAGAAGCACAATTACAAAGTTCTGCAATCTCACTCAACCAAATGGAATGGTATTAAAAGTTATATTCTTCGTAAATAAGGCATCAAAATAGATGTAATAAAATGTGCATCTTCTCTAACAAGCATCCACTTAAAGATAAAATTCCAGACTCAATTTATAAAGTTGGAATCCAGAACATAATATAAAAGAGCAACTATAATAAGCAGGGCAAGTAAAGGACTTCACAACATTTCCTTAAAGCATAAAGTGATATTTAAAAGGGGAAAAAAATAGAACAGATAAACATACTGAGTGATGAGAAGGACATCAATTGTTGAAGGATCTATCTCATCGAAGTACGGCAAAGCAGCCATGCCCGAATAACCAGGATGAATTCCACAATCAAACTACCATCCATGAAAAGTGACAAAAAGGATATCAAATAAGACAACACATGGAAGAAAAAAACTCTAAAAATAACCTTCTAAAAACTAAGAGTAAATTGTTTTTTAACTAGAAATGAAGATTAGTATGTTTTTAATGTTCATACCAGTACGGTTTTTCCTTTGTAGGACATGTACACACAAGACCGACCCACTTCATTACCAGCACCTAAAGGAGTTATAATAAGTTGATCGTCTTCTCTAGTCACAGATGAATCACGTCTCTTGAGAGATTGTTGTGGCCCTGCTGAAGCCATTCTCTTTTCCTTAAAAGGAATGTACCACAAGCCCTTCAATCAAACTGCATCATCGATCACCGAAATAACTTTAAGTCCCAACTAGAATAATTGTGGAACCAATTCCAACAAAACACCAAATATCAACTTCCAGCTCAACAACTAATTGAAAAGGCAATAAATTCTAGCTTTGGCTGCTAAAGATTTCTAAGAGTTCATAAAGGTAAATTATTTTATTCAAAAATGAAAAAATAAGTCAACAATCTGAGCTAACTAAACACTGTTTCTGTGATGGATCGACTTCTTCATAACACCGTAGTCTACAATCAAAAAATTATCATTTTATATTTATTTTATTTTCCTCAATTTTAACCCTATTAATGTCTATAGATAGAACAGGCAGTAAAAGCTTGTCGCTATTTCGTTTCTTTGCTTCTCTATTTCTCAGCTTTTCATTTCTATTCTTTTTCTCTGCCTTCCCCCTTTTTCCTCACTGTTTCTCCGCAGCATACACAGAGAAAGTGCTATGAAGCTTCTGAATAAGATATCAGTAGCGCAAAACACATTGAGTTACAAGTTATCTTAATCCAGAAAAATTTAGACTACTAAATGTAATAAATTCAGCACACACTGGCACAAAGAGTTAATGCAATGTGATATTGAGAGATTATAGGGGACTAGATTTAGGAGAGAGTGCAGAAAGAAAAGCTTAGAGAGAAAGGGAGAGCTTACATTGTTCAAGATTTCTCAAAATTTCAGAGTGGTAGACAGTGCGCTAAACCCTAACGTGCAGTACAATTCTGTCTGTTTTGGGGTTTAACCAATAGCACTGTTCATCAGGGTTCTGGCCTGGGAACCCTGGTTTCAAATCTGGGCCGGAACCTAGATAGAAACCGGTTTTTTTGAAACCCAGAACCCATACTCGGTTTCTTCTTAAAAATATAAATCAAAGTCTACATGAACATATTTTCATGAAAAAATGTTGATGTAGCTTTCAAGTTCTATTTATTTAATTTTTTAAATAAAAATTGTTTATACAATAATATTACGTTGTTTATATAAAGCACATATTAAATTGTTCATATAATGTTGATGTAACATTACAAATGATTTTATAAAATAATTACAACTTTGTTTTTCTGGAGAGACATTCATTTGTAAGCAGTATTAGCAATTTGAATCTTCAATCAAATGATCATCATATATTATTTCCAAGAATCCCAATTAGTAAAAAATTCTAACCCAGCTTAATTCTGTTACTTCCATAGCCCATCATCCCCTAGATCAAGTACAGGCCAAAACAACTATTGGTGTTGAAAGCGAATTAGAACTGAGACTGAATTATTGGGCTACCAATAAATTGATATCAAGTCAAGAGCCATGAATCAGATATATCCATGATAAAAAGTTGATTTTACAGGAAACATTTCATACACATGCATACAAACCAAATCCCAGATATTCAAACTCCATTACAAATTTACAAGTGAAATGTCTTCTTCAGTTATCTTCCCCATCAGTCATCATATTATCATGCAAAGGAGGAGTGCCAACCAAATCTATGTAAAGTGAAATAACGAACAATAAGACTTGGTACAAAATTTTGTATTTTTATCAGTTTCTGACCAGATGATAGAGCAATGAACTCAAATATAATTGAGCCTGATGGGCTAGTTCGCATGATTGTGTTGAATTCTCATTATCCTCTCTTGAAAATGTCCAAAGGACCAAAACAAGAAGAAAATTGAATTCCATCTCTCCTTTTCAATTATCCCAGCATGAAGCAGCAATTCGGATTTCAATCTCCAAAGTGAGATTAATACAGCAATTTGGCCCCGAAAAGTAGTTTCTCTCATATTCCCGAAAAAGAACAAAATTAAACTTCGTTCTTTTCAGAAGAAGCTGCCTAATCAAAACTTAAATCATTGTTGCAAGAAAGACCAAAACTTTCGGTTTCTATATTTCCATGGCATTTTCTTAGCAACCTTAAAAACCAATGCTATCCTCGGAACCAATTAGCGGTTAGTCAAAGAAAGAAAAATGTGGTTGTGAAAAAGAAAAGTACCGGATGAGAGAGTGCGACGAGCAACGTTGTTGTAGAGAGAGTGGCGGATTGTAGGATGGACAAGATTGAGATGGAGGTCGAGCTTGTTGAAGAAGCTGGATGAAGCACGGCGAAAGGCCATCCATCAAAGTGTAACAGTTAGGGCTGAGTGTTTGGAATCCAAGGCTCAGTTCGAGAGAGAAGTTCGAAGAAGCCACGAAGATAAATGGAAACGGCGCAGGGTTTGAGTTCGAGATGGACTGTTGAGAAGTAAATGCAGTAATGCACCGTTTTGATTGTGTGGGTTGTCTGTCGTTTTGGGGCTTTGAAATAGTAGCTGTCGTTTATTACCACGAGAAAATCTTCAAATCAGACTATCTATTTTATCTCTAAATAGCAGAAACGTATAAGATAACGCCACGTAGAGAAAACATGTGGTCTTTCATGCGCTTCATTTTAGAAGATGGTTTGTTTTCCTTACACCCCTATTTCTCTTCTCCTCTCTCCCTTTCTCCTCTCTCCCTCTCTCTCTCTCTCATTTGAGACTCAAAGTTTTTGAGATTCAAGCCAAGCCACCAAAGCCGTCGAGATTCAAGCCACCGACATGACACGATTTTCAAATTAATTCTCCTCAATCAAATTCGAAACTTCTTTCGAAACCCTAATCCTTCAATTTCATCATTGAACTCCTTCACCATAAACCTTAGCCCTCATAATTAAAGATTGAGTTGAACGATAGCACAACGACAAAATGAAAATGGAATTTCATTGAATTCTATTTTTCATTGAAGATTTTGCAATCTACTCTCCAAAGAATTCATTTCATCGATCTATTCTCCACCTATATATAGCGTGCAATGGTTGGAACTTCCGTCAAAAGGAAGGAGGCTTTCGTCCAATGAGGTCAAATAGAGGGAGACCAAGGAGGGGAGGTTGAAGAAGGTCTATGCATGGGCAGGGCAACGAAATCAATTTTTGAAATGAAGGTTTCTAATGTTTTGATATGTGCAAGTGTATAAAAGATTTTTATAAGATGTTGATGTGTTCATTTCCTATTAATATCCATTTATCTATAGGTGATGGGTAGCCCTGCCCAAAGAGGGACTGTATTAATATATGTGTAAAAGTCCAGAGTTTGCAAGTTATAACCAAATGGTCCGCCTTAGTTACTATTAATTTACTTTACTACTAAATATGTTAGTTCATCATTTTGTGGTGAGTTAGTTATGCGAGTTTTGATATAGGAGAGAATGGGAGATTAAAGAGGATTAATTTAGAATTTTAATTGTGTTTGGCTCCTATGGAGGTTTAGGGACTCCCTCAAAGAATCCGATTGGCAATACAATATTATCTTAGTCTTTTTATCAAATACTTATTGTGCATTCATCTTCCTACTTCTTCCACCGTCATTTGTATTTCCTTTAGATTAAAGTACATTTCAAAGTGCAGACTATAACAGCCACCGGGGTGAGAACCTAACATTGAGATGCAACAGAGGCAACCAAGGAGCTAACGACGTAAGCAGGCCAGAGTTTGAAAGGATATGCTAGGAAAAAATGAAAAGGAAAAAGGTTAGTTTGGGAGATAAGGGGAAGAAGGTTTCTCACGTGGGTGGGCCAATGATAGGCCGAGTTGGACTTAAGCCTTGGGCTTGTTTATATGTTTTCTGTCTTCATCATTAACTGTAAAGGCTTTAGCCCATTTAATCTGTAAGGGATCCGGCCCATTAGTTGTAGTGTTGTTATTTCTTATTTTCATAGTGAGTCACAATAGTATTATTTCATATAATCAGTTACAAGTAGAGGAGGTATATTTTCCCTTTATGCTGGATACAATAGTGAAATTTCTTTTCTCTATTCTTTTCCTTTGATACCTCTCACCCTTAAAGTTGAGACTACAATTTCTCATTACTACCAGCGTGTAATACAAAACCATTTCTATAGGATTTCAGTGAGATTTATCCTTCCAGTTTTAGCTCAAATCACATTTTTTGCCATTTTATTTGTTTTTGTTTTATTTTTCTCAGACCAAAACCTTTTGGGTCCAGATCCTGCCCAATCGTAAGCATCTCGAGTCTCACCCTTAAAATATAAGTTCCAATGGTATATATAAATGCTTTCTTTTGGGTAAGTGTTTGAGACAAAATCTCGTTTAGTATAGTACAATTTAGGATCTGTTTGTTTTTAAAAATGAGATGAGATAATAAAAATTTTAAAAATATTATTATAAAATATTTTTTTAATATTAATTTTGTTTTGAAATTTAAAAAATTTGTACTAGGATTTGAAAAAAAGTGAATTGTTTATTTTATTTTATATAAAAATTTGAAAAAATGTAATGAATAGTTTGAGAGAGACGAGACGAGATGAGATAAATTAGAAAAACAAATAAGACCTTAAAAGAAAAAACTTATCCATTTTAATGACTCAAACGGTATAAATGTGAAGTTTCAAATCTAAAATATAAGATTTATACTACTTGTCTCAAAATTGGACAGTGCTACAGTAACCGATATATGCACCGCCCAGTGCATCGTTAGTGTAATTTTAGTTTTTAGTTTTTTTCTTTTTTTTTGTATCATTTTTTTAATATTCTAAAACATTTTAAAAAAATAAAAAAATTCAGAATATTATTAAATAATAATTAGTTAATAATTAAGTCTAAATAAAAAATAAAAATAAATAAAAAGGCAACTGTGTGCACCAAACGGTGCCTTTAGTATTATCCCTCAAAACCACTGCAAATTCTCTCCTAAAGCTAAATATGAACATTGTGCTGTGCATTTGTCTCTATACTCTAAAGCCAATATCATTCATTGTATTCTCTTTTTAGAGTAAAAAAAAAGTGGCAACACCGGGAATTCATTAATAATGTTGAGTACCTCAAAAGTAGATAGCATTAGAGATTAAAAATATGATTTATTATTACTTTCAATTATCATTATTTCCTCATTCATAATTTATTAATGTGATATCAAATAATTAAAGATAATGTAATGTTTTTTTATTTACCTGACAGTTATTTGATGCTAATAAAAGGAAGATATATAAACGTGTATTGAATTGTCACGAGTAAACCTCTCCCGACAATTAGTTTCAAGGGTGCTCATTGAGCTTCAAAACTATTTTTTTTAATCTCTTAAAAAAAATGCCAGAACTATTAAAAGAAATTAAAAAAGAAAAAAGAACCGGCCCGAATTACCCGGCCCGGATGAACAGGCACTGCTCAAGTCGTCAAAGTTCTGCAATGGCCAGCAATAAGCTTCAACAGTTCCTGATCGTTGTCTCGACTTGAATGAGCTTTCCCCAATGGCTTGATTGTCAAACCATTCTTTCACTCCTCCCTGGAAACAGATTTATGATAGACCCAACAACCTCTAATGATTTGGAAAAGCAAATGCAAAAACTTTTTTTTTTTAAATGCCTGTACCCCAGTCTCAGGGAACCGAACCCGAATTAAGCCTAACGGCTTGCAAACAAAGGTGCCACAAGAATCCGAGTACACTTTGATCACTGCTAAGCGATCTAGAACCTGTGGCCAGTCAAAAATAAATAAACAAAGCTTGGGGTGAAAATTTTAAGTTACATTCAGAGTGACATGATTAAGATCTAATCTTCAAAATCTGTTTCTTCATCGTCATCTTCGTTTTCTGCATATCTCCAACCGTCCTCGACATTTTCACGGTCCTCCTCTGTTTCTTCACTATCTTCTTCCACGTAACCTTCTTCTTTGACAGGCCATCTGTTTTTCATTACATTCACAGGCATACCAGATGGAGTCGAGCCTTTTCGCTGTGTGGCTTTTGGAGGCGGCAACCTCAAGTTTGGTTTGGGCCGGCTTTGTTTCTGACTTTTGCCATTTACATGCTTTCCACCATAGGCATCTTGGTCACTGGCTTCATCCATCTCATTATCAGCATTAGCTAGGGCATTCTCTACATTCTCATCAGACATGTGGCCAGGGTGCTCTTTCCTCAAATGGAGTTTAAGCTTATATTCATGGATGTAGGCCTTCTCGCATCCTTCATAAGGACAAGCATAAGGGCGGTCAGATGATGCAGAGCCATAAGCCCCAGAAGAAGGCTTAGGAGGTTTGTTCTGCTTTTCTGAAGGGGGGTTGTATTTTACCACATCCATGGTCACACCCTGCAAAATAAACGGATAGATTAGTAATCAAGTACCAGTTCTGACAGTAAAGAAATAACATGGGAAATGCCCTTTATATAAAACATGTGGCCCGTAAAATTTTAGGGTTCATGTTAGATTCAAAGGATGGCCCTTACGCAAGCAAGCACGTGGGAAAATGGTATTTGCAAAGAAAAATAAGAACTTCGCCACACAATTTATTTATTTTCATAAACACATGACAGTTAAGCTTCATTGATAATCAAGAAATAATGTTATCCAGGTATATAGGGAGTATACAGGATATACCCCTAACAGAAAAAAGAGAAGCAATAGAAGATCCTGACAATAAGAAATGGAAAAGCATGATATGGCAGACATACAGAAGAAAAGGATTTTTCTTGCCACCATACATATTCTCACAATTCTCAAAAGTCGGATCATTTCTTTCCCCCTATGTGCACCACATAACCCACGCCAAAATCTTCCATAAAGTAGACCTTTCAAAGCTATAAAACCTAAAAGTGTGTCAGGTCATTCAAGTTCCGTATCAGCTCAGTCGAGTTCTAAGGCAAGAGGCTTATCACTTAAGAATGGTGCAAATGGAGACTGATAAATGCACGAGTGAAACAGGATCCATAGTAAAGTTGAGTTAATTAAGTATTCATGTCACATTGTCAATAGTAAATATATAGCTTAGAAAAGAAATATGGGCTTCTATTTGACAATAAAATAATTTAGATTCCCTAAAAAAACTACTTTATATGAAGACCAGATAAAGCAATTGCATAGCAAAATGGAACGAAGGATTTGTCAGAAATAGTAGTGGTGAGGGAGTGGAAGTGTGGAACCAACCTTTTCGTGATGAGATGCAATGTGGTTCTTCAGCTTGTACTCATGAGCATATCTCTTTACACAATCTGGGTCTGGGCATATATAATAGTTTTCCTGTGAATGTGTTTTCATGTGTGACCTTAGGTTGAAATCCAGAGAAAATGCCAGCAATTCATACTAGAAAACTTTTAGAACAAACAAATGTCATGTGCACATATGCATGGGGACACACACACACACACACACACACACATGATTGCTGACAAACACATGCATTAGGGAAGCTTTCTGAAGCAGAAACAAAGATATGAATATAGTATGAGCTGATCATCTCTTTTATATTTGTCCTTTGTACTTGGACTTTGCCTTTCATTTTTATCAATAATTCTCAATTACTTCTACAAAGAAAAAAAAGTATGAGCTGGTCAAAATTCAAAAGGGTAGAGCATTTCATAACAAAGTCATGATGTTCCATGATGTCAGGCAAAAAGTAAACAAGAATGTGCTTGGTTGACCAGAGCACTGTTAAGTTTTTCACCACTGATTGGTTCTTGTTCAACAAAAAGGATCATACTTCATCCCAATTTTCACACTTGACTTGAACCAGAAAGAGTATTCAGGTGCCAAAATTGTAATTTTCATTGAAAGTATTCCAAGTCCGCTCATCTCAGACATGCATATCGCATACACACAAAGTAATGGAGAAAGAAACAACCTTGCTAACCCCCACATACTTTTAAATTCAACCATTCCTTTATCATGATATAATGTTCAGATTTCACTTGGAAACCAAAGAAAAAAAAAAAGGCTAGAAATAATACAAGAAGAATTTCAGCAGACAGGTTAATCACCTTACCACAACCTTCATGAGGACATACAAAATCTCTTGCTCCAGTATGAATGAGAAAGTGTCTTTTCAATTTCGAACTATCCAGAAATTTCTGTGACACATACACATTTGAGACTGTCAAATAATCATGATGGCATGGTAAAAGACAATGAAATTTAAATAATATATATCTCTATTAAACGATCATGCATGAGGGTGAATAGTCAGACTATGAGATCGGAACAGAAGTTGTTCCAAGAAAAATGTGTGTGTATATATATAGGACAGATTTTGATTAGACTCGATCACTGCTGGACAACCCAACCATATCTACGTGTGGTTTGGCAATTTCTGACTACAGGGTTAAACCAGAAAGCAAAATCTCATGAAATTCCCATATTTTTACACCTCAAAATATTACCCAATTCTCATTGCATTATTGTTGCCTCACTCTTTTCCATGAGCCTAAACTTTTCTTTGTAGAACTTACCTCTTAGGGAGTGTCTATCTGTTTTTCCAAAATGGTGGGAGTACACAGAATTGCATCACAAGAAATAATTTGGCATTTTGGGTTTGAGCACCTTTGAAAAAGCACTGCTCTGGCCCAAGCTGAAATCCAATTGAGTTAAACTTTGCAAGGGTTTCCAATTCATCAAACACGACCTATATGGAAATCACAAAAGCTGAAGTTGCAACAACCCTCAAAATTCCCAAAATATCAACCAATTTTTCTCTCTTTACCTCATAAACCAACATGGTCAGATATCACACAACTTATCATAGCGTACACAGAATCTAACTCAAGAACTCACATCTTGAAGTTTAAAACAGTGAACTGATGTACACTTCCCATATTTTTGTTGAATTAGTGCGAAACTAATATCAAGAAAAATAAAGAAATTAAATAAAGAAAAAGAAACAAAAAACAGAACATGGGGAAAACGTTGGGCACTACACCTTTCCACACCCTTCATAGTGACAAACATATTGTCTCTCTCCATGTATATGAGAATGCTTCCTCAAAGCACCAGCATCAATGAAGGTCTTGCCCCAACCTTCATAGCTGCAAAGGAAAAGTACTTCAGTCGTTGGTTCTGGTTCTGGCTCTGGCTCCAGTGCCTCTGGTACTTTTGCCTTCTCTTTCAAGGCCTTCAATGTTTCCTCTAAGCAATGCATCAAAAAGAGAAACATTAAGACAAACTCAAACATAAATCTTATTAATGATTATTTTCAAGATGATCAAAGAAAATGAACAAAGGCATTATTGAGGTAAACAGAAAGTGTTCTAATGGTGAAAGACTCGTATTAGAAAAAATTGCTATCAAATAAAAAAAGCAGAGAAATGAAATGTACTTCTTCTATCACTTTTGATTCATGAAGCTTTAAGACTTTTAACAAGCTGATCAGCCAAACATCCTTACTTGGGCTTCATCCTTTATTCCAACTGAAGTTTCTCAACTATACAACAAGTTTTACTCACATTCTTAAATCTTACATCAATAACAGGTAGGCAGTCTTTAACGTCCAGTTCAGATCGGGTGAATATATGTCAGGGTGAACTGAATTAGCTTATTGTTGTGTTGATCTATATAATTGGATACAGGTACGTCTGGTGTAAAACATGTATGCTCGTACTTTATCTTCAGATTGCAGCAGATTAATTTGATTTCATATACTGATATCATGACTTTTTTTTTGTATCCCCTTCTAATAAATTCTCAACAAAAAAAGTGAAAAAAGGATCATTCCATTCAGAAAGCACCACACCAGAAGTTTTCGGTGAAATCCCAAATCGGGGTGCAGATTCACACACTTCTGATGTAAACTTGTTCAGTTTTAAGACATAGAAAAGAAACAAAAGCCTTCAAAGAACATGGACTAGAAGTGTTTGAAAAATCCTCAAACTGGAAGATAATTGCAACATAACTTTTTTTTTAATAAGTATAATTGCAAAATAACTTTAAAAATGAGTCAGACAAGTAAAAGGCAAGAAAGACTAACCTGTTACCCATTTCAAGAAAAAGCACTTCCCACCAGTTACTACAACATCCTGGGGAACCCTGTAAGAAAACCAGTATTTTTTTTTTTTTTTTTTGATAAGTGAAAACCAGTATATTATTGGCACACACCACACAAGAAAGGAGTAAATAGCATAAACCAATCAGCTAGAGCACAAATATCTCAAAAACTACTCTATTCTTAAGTATATCATTGTTTATCCCAAATATTGAGAGAGAAGAAACATAATCCATTCTTCAAATCAACCCTTTGGTTCTCACATACCTCTACCTTACGTACAAATTTGAAAGCATTGCTGCAAAACCTCACAAAGTTTGGGTCTAAATAGAACTTACATATACACATATATCTTAAGTAGAGCTCATATAATTTGGAAACCAAAACAAAAGATACATAAGATTTGAAGTGTTAAATATGTAAAAAGAAATTTAATGTGTCCCAGAGATTGGACAATTCTCTCCGTACACATCATCTCTCTGGATCTCACATATTCAATTTTTCTCGCAAGTCTTTCTTCCTTAATCATTTTCGAATGATTGTCTTCTGTCTTAGTGTTTAGAGGTTTTTATGGGTCATCATTTGGAGATTGTCATTGAGTCAAAAAGATTCATCTTCTCCAATGAAGGACAGCGTTGTTGCATCATCGAGAAAAGTTGGTAGGTCGAACGGAAGGTCTTGCTTGGGACAGCCACTGTGCAATGGCTGTTGAAAGTGCTTGAGGAATACATCAAAGTGGGTAAGAATAAAGACGTTTATTCAACCACTAGGGAGGGCTACAACAGCTTCATTGCCCAGCGATGTGCTAATCTTAGGGGCCGGTATTTAAAGATTAGCGATTACAACAAGGGAGGTTGGAGGATTACCCTTTGTTTTCTAGAAGGAGACGGCGGTTGGGGATGGAAAAAAACCATAGAAGAACTTCTGGGATGGCGTAGTCAAAAGGGCAACAACTATGGTATTTTCAAATCCAAAAGTCGATGGGAGAAGGGGGCGAGCCCTCGTGGTCATATAAGGATGCTTTGTTCTCTGGGATGCCGATGCAGAGCTCTGAGAAGGAAAGGCATAATTCGACCGTTGGCAGACATTTGCATGAACCAAAGAAGAAGACGCAGTGCAAGGACGCCTCGAGTCTTGCCAATGTCAGGTCTAATGTCTAGGACTTGCACAGGTTACTGAGTGAGGTGCATGGTAATCTTAGGATGTTGCAGAAGGACATGGCGTACGTGGTCGAATGTGTTGGCCTACTTATGGAAGGGGATGAGTGGAAGGGGCCGGGCATTCCTTATAGAACTGGGTTAAGGAAGCAAGAGGCTGGGCCTCCCAATGTGGCCCATGGAAATAAGGCAGCTGAAAGGGGCATCTGGCGTAAGAAGGGGCCTGATCCAAAAAGGCCTTCAATCACCCAGGGGCATGGGCCTCTAATCCACGTAGTGGATCAGGGTGAGAGGGTCCGTTCCCCTAAAGGGTCCCCTTTACCCAAGTCACAACTCCAAGCTGGGATGGGTTGCTCAGTTAGTAGTGGGCCTGCACCTAAGGCCCATCAACCTAAAGCTATTGGATCGACTTTGCCCTATGGGACGGGTTTCAGGTCCTGCCAGCTCCAACACCCAGCGAAATTTACCGAGCCTCAGGCCTTAGGTTTCAAGCAACTCCAGGCCTTAGGTTTCGAAGTCGTGCAGGAGACTCTGCCGTCCGGGGCATCGTCGACGGGTGGGCCACAAACGGTGCCGATAGCGCACTCCAGTGGCCCAAAACGTGATCGTGGAGTACACAGAGAGGGTACAGATCTCGTCCGATCCAAACTTGCTGCCGGAAAGGGTCCAATTTTCGCCCTCTGGGGGGGATGGTGCCGCGCCTCCGGTCAATCCCTTAGTGTTTCCCGAGATTGGCTTTGAGCTCTCTGATGACAAGGAATCCGATGACTTGATGCATTCTGTGGAGGACTTCTCAAATTCCGTGCAGGGACTGAACGAGTTCTCAATTGATGAAAAATTCCCATGCCCAAATCCCTTAAATTATTTTTTTCCTAATCAATATGAATGGGTTTTGCAGATGACTCAAGGGATTCATCAACTGGTTGGTATTAGGTGCGCTGGTTATGAAGAATAGTTCATGGCTCTGCTAACTACGATTGATGCAGGATACAACAAAAATCATAGAGGAAATTCAAGACAAACCAGAGAACTTAATCGTTTGGCGTGGTTATTAAATTCGGAGGATCCACCTAGTAAGGAACGAGTGAAAGGAAATGGGCTGTTAGTTCATCAATGAAGCCAAAAATTGTGTTTTGGAATGTACGAGGACTTAATGAAGTAAATAAGCGTTTTTGGATTCGGAATTTACTTTGAGAGTGGAAAGCGGATATTGTGTGCCTTCAAGAAAAGAAGATGCAATTTTTCGATAGAAGTTTGCTGAGAAGTCTGGGGGGTGGCAACCATGTGGATTGGGCATTTGGCTTCTTCGGGGGCGTCGGGAGGTATCATTGTTCTATGGGACCGGCGCGTTGTGGAAAAAGTGTATATGTATATCGGTAGGTATACGGTGGAGTATTTGTTCAAATGTGTGCCTGATAATTTCATGTGGGCTTTTGCAAGTGTTTATGGACCGAACTTTGATGCTGACAGACGCTTTCTTTGGGAAGAACTAGCAGGTCTTCATAGTTGGTGAGATTTACCGTGGTGCATATGTGGAGACTTCAACATAGTCAGATTTGCCAGTGAACACTTTGGTAACAGAAGAGTGCGGCTTGCTAGTTTAGAATTCTTAGAGTGTATCATTGACCTGAACTTGGTTGACTTACCGCTAGCAGGGTTCCAGCCACTTGGTCAACAACCAGACTTGGTCTTGTCTGGACCGTTTCCTTATTTCTCCAGACTTGGAAAACCACTTCCTGAATATTTGGCAGAAGCGTCTGGAACAGATCTCCTCAGATCATTGGCTGATTCTTCTTGACTGTAGTGGACTCCAAAATGGAGTCATTATTTCAAATTTGAGAATATGTGGTTGAAGTCTGAAGGATTTGTGGACAGAATTAAACAGTTATGGTCCTCTTATCAGTTTGATGGCTCCCCTAGTTTCATCTTTTCTAATAAGTTGAAAGCCTTAAAGAGTGATATGAAGTTATGGAATTCTCAATCGTTTGGTAACCTAGGGGGTAATAAGAAGGTTTTATGGAGGGATATTCAGGATCTAGGTAGGATCCAGGAGGGGCGGCCTCTTACTCAAGACTAGGGCTGAGCAAAAATCCGACAAAAGGACCTCGACTCTGCCCCGACTCCGCTCTGACTCAAACTAAAGTCAGAGTTTTTTATCGGAGTCGGAGTCGGAGTCAGCAGTGGAGTTTTGCCGACTCCAACCCGATCCACCTCCGACATACCGACTCCAACTTGACATACTGACTCCGACTCCGACTTTGATTCCGACTCCGATTTCGATTATATATCCGACTCCGACATTTTGCATATAAATGTAAAAAAAATATATGTATTTTCATATATAACTATTATAGTAGATAATTAAATTAAATATTGTTTCTAAATAATTTACTCATAATATAATAAACATATATAATTATAAACACTGATATATTAAGAATTACTAATGTAATAATTGGTAATACTAATATATAAAAAATTAAAGACTAATATATAAGTAATGATGTATTATAAGTTAATAAATAATAAAATATCATAATGAATCATAAATTAATGAGGTATGTAATAATGTATAACACTAATTTATAAATACTAATGTATAAACCCTTATATATTATAAGTTACTAATATAATATTAATGTTTAAATATTAGTAATGTATAAAATTAGAGCAATGCGATTCATCATCTTATTTTTCATCATCCTCTCATCATTTTATGATGTAGTGTTAATTAATTGGATATTATTTATTATGTTTTACTTCTTAGTCTATCATCTAATGTCACATTATGAAATGATGAGAGAATGATAAAAAGAAGATAATAAATAGATTTATTCATAAAATTATAAACACCAAGGTATTAAAAGTTACTAATGTAATACTTATAATACTATTGCATAAAGTTATAATTTTATAAGCACAAACTTATTCAAAATAATTTTTTAATAATATAATAGACATTTACTAAGACCAAAGTTCAAATCCTAAACCCTAGATTGATAATTAAATGAAATAATAGTAAATATTATATTGGCTAATGTATAAACATCAATGTATGAGCTAATGTACATTAATAATAATAGTAATGTATAAACACCAATGTACACTAATAGTAATACTAGAATATTATAATTTTAGCTTATAATATAATAAACACACTACAACAATATTGATGTTTTTCCATGAATTTTTTTCCCACGACATAAGCTGATGGCAAATAATTACCTATTTTGAATCTTTGATTTTTAAAGAAGTATTCTTATATTTTAAATCTCCAAGAATTGTATAGTTTAAAACAATCATTTTATTTAAAAAACTTATAATTATTTAAAACTATTAAAAAATTCTATTTACTTATATAATTTTATTCATTTAAAAATATTTAGTAAACTTTCTTATTTTATTTTATAATAAAATAATATTAATTCTAGTATTTAAAATTAACACTTATTAATCAAATACACAATATAAAATATAAACAGAATATAAAACTGTAAGAAATGTAAAGAGTAGGGTAAGAGAAAGCAAACTCAGTATTTTTACGAGGTTCAGCCCCACTGCCTACGTCTTCGCCTCAAGCTACCCCTTGAGGATCCCGAATTCACTAGTCAATCTCCTTTAGGTGGAGATAGAAACCTATTACACTTTTGAGCAGCACCGCTCCAAAGAATCCGTGTAGAACACCCTCTACACTTCCAATCACCTCACACTTGGTGATTTAACTATTCCCCGTGTAGAACATCTTCTACACACACAAGGGTTATACGCACCCTCTTACAAATACAAGAGTTGATAGTTGGTAGACTATCAAAGTACACTCCTCAATGAGTGAGATAGAAACAATACAGCTCAACCTATATCTCTCTAAAAAAAGAATAATAATTAAGGCTCAAAACTTTAGAAAAGAGAGAACGAGAGCTTTGAAAGAATAATGCAAAACTTAACAATAGATGTGTAAGCTCTTTGTGTGATTTTTACAAAACTCAAGTAAGCTATTTGTAGGCAAATGAGTCTTCAATTTTAAATTTGAAAAGATTCACATGCCAAATAAGAACACTATTCACTTTTCAAAAAATTCAAATAAAAGCATTTCCTTTTTGCATTTGTCAAAGATAACTCCATTCATTTTTCAAAGAATTCAGACCTAATCTTTTGCTTTTCATATATGACAAAATGAGCATGATTTATTTTTCAAACAAAAACATCTTCTTTTTGCATATGTCAAAAAAACACACAACCACCCTTTAAGATTTTTAAACAAATCATCTATCTTTTACATTTGTCAAAAAAAACACACAACCACCCTTTAAGATTCTCAAATAAAATCATATACCTTTTGCATTTGTCAAAAAAATACACCACCTCTTTTCAAGACTTTCAAACAAAATATGCACATGTCAAATATGATAATCAATCATCTTATAAATTCAAGTTTTTATAAATATATATATATATATAATTTTTGAAATTATTTTGTTTGATGATGTTATGCACATGTGAAAAACATAATTTTCAAAACTAAGACATTTAAAAATGTTTTGCATATGTGAAAAAAGTAATTTGATATTTTATGAGAAAAAAGAGTAATTTGGAGCCTTAATCCAATTTCTAATTTTATCAAGAGATGTACAAAAATAATCTATGAGTTTCATTTGTAGACTTAATCTCTTTCATGCTCATGCTTGATTTCTTGATGTGTTTAGCTCCCTTCATGCGTAGACAACTTGAGTTTGAGTTTTCAATATTATTTGTTATCATCAAAATTTATAAATAAATACGAGACTTGAAACCTTGGGTTCAACAATCTCCCCATTTTTTATGATGACAAATACTTAGTAGAAATCTACGACCTGTAGTAATACTTAAACTCCTCTTGTAAATATGCGTTAGTATTTCAAGAAAAATATAAACATGATTCTAGCATATATAACAGGGTAGTATAATACTAGTATAAGACTTCTCCCCCTTTTGGCATCATTAAAAATGAACCGTAATTAGTTTCAGTACGATTTTTTTTTTCTCGCAATAAGCAATAACCAAATAAAAAGGTGCATTAGTAGAAGCTGTAGAGAGTTGAATAATTGGAACCACCCGTGCCCGACAAAACCTGCAAAGGCTGGAGGCCTAACTCTGGCAATTCGGTGCAGAGATTTGATCCGCTTGATGTTGCTGAAAAATGAGATATTATCAAGATTTGTAAGTTTGTCTTGTTCTTATTTCCGTTTCTATAAGAGCAATATTTAACTTTATCTATTTCGCATCAAATCTTCTTCTCATCTTTGCAATTTGCTTGCATTCTCATTCTACAAATTTTCAATGGCTCGTCGATTTCCCTTCAGTACTTCTCTTGATCAAGATTTGAGGTATTCTTCACCTTAGTCTCAATCTATTTCTGCATCTGTCATGGGTGCCATGAAGCAACAAGAGATTGATTTGGCTAATAAATCAGATCATGATGCCATTTACGAGCTTGTGGATCTCGGAACTCGATACTCATCATTCATCGTCGCGTTTTCTGCTCGGTTGTAGTCCAAAACTCGCGAAATTGAGAAGCTTAGCGAGACTGTCTCTGTACTTCAACGACTTGTTTATGAGTCAAATAAAAAAATAGTAGAGTTAAAGCAATAGAATAAGGATTTGAAATCTTTGCTTGCCTCTTCATTTCGATTGCCTAATCTTTTAGACAAGGATGACATGATGATTTATGATGAGCAAATACATTTGAATGATGAGGCTAAACGTCGCAAGTTTCTGTAGGTCATTTAAGATAATGAAATAAAAGTATCTAGCAGATATTCATGGCATGCATCATTCCTATTTCTCTTCTAATCATGCATAGTTTATCTTCTGGTAGGGGTTTTGTGAAAATGTCTGCCAATTGATCATGTGTACTAGTGAATTCTAATACAATATCGCCCTTCTGCACATCATCTCTAAGAAAATGATATCTAATTTCAATATGTTTGGTCCGAGAATGTTGTATTGGATTCTTTGAAAGATTTATAGCACTTGTATTATCACATTTGATTGAAATGTGATTGTATATAAGTTTAAAATCCTCAAGTTGTTGCTTCATGTAAAGAACTTGAGCACAACAACTACCCGCAGCAACATATTCTGCCTCAGCAGTAGATAGTGCAACAGAATTTTGTTTTTTACTAAACCAGGAAACTAGTGCATGACCTAAGAAGTGACATGCTCTACTAGTGCTTTTTCGATCTATTTTATAGCCAGCATAATCTACATCTGTGTAACTGATTAGATCGAAAGATATGTGCTTAGGGTACCATAACCCTAAGTTAATTGTACCACTAAGATATCTAATAATGCGCTTAACTGCAATTAAATTTGATTCTTTTGGAAATGATTGAAAGCGTGCACATAAGCACACACTAAACATAATATCTGGTCTATTGGCTGTCAAATATAATAAGCTACCAATCATACCTCGATATACCTTCGAGTCAACTGGTTTACCGGATTCATCTTTATCAAGTTTAGTGGATGAGCTCATTAGTGTTCCAGTTTCCTTAGCACCTTCCATCCCAAACTTCTTCAGCAATTCCTTAATATATTTCGATTGATTGAAGAATGTCTCACTTTTTACTTGCTTAATTTGCAATCCGAGAAAGAATGTAAGCTCTCCAATCATGCTCATTTCAAATTCTTCCTGCATAGTTTTAGCAAAAACTTGGCACATATTTTCATTAGTAGCACCGAATATTATATCATCAACATAAATCTGAATCAAAAGAATATAATCATTTTCGTATTTAATGAAAAGAGTTTATCAAATTTTCCTCTTGAAAAGCCTTTTTCAATCAAGAAACCACTGAGTCTCTCGTACCACGCTCTAGGAGCTTGTTTGAGTCCATATAGTGCTTTTGTGAGTTTGAAAACATGATTTGGAGAAATATGATTTTCAAAATCTGGAGGTTGCTCAACATATACCTCTTCATTTATAAAATCGTTTAAGAAAGCACTTTTAACATCCATTTGAAAAAGTTTGAAATCTTTATAACAAGCATATGCAAGTAGCATTCGAATAGCTTCTAATCTTGCGACTGGTGCATATGTTTCATCATAATCGATTCCTTCTTCTTGATTGAAACCTTGGGCTACAAGTCGAGCCTTATTTCTAGTAATGACTCCGGACTCATCTTTCTTGTTTCTAAAAACCCATTTTGTTCTAATAATAGTATGATTTTTGGGTTTAGGAACAAGTGTCCAAACATCATTTCTTTCAAATTGATTAAGCTCTTCTTGCATAACTAGAATCCAAGATTCATCAAGAAGTGCTTCATCAATATTTTTAAGTTCAATCTGAGATAGAAAAGCAGTATGATTGTAAATATTTCTAAGAGATGATCGAGTGCTTACACCTCGTGAAGGTTCTCCCAGAATTTGTTCTACTGGATGATCTTTCACAAATTTTCACTGTTTGGTTGCATCTTGTATTAAATTTTGATGATCTTTCCTGATGTCTGCGTGTTGGACTTCCTCTGTTGTGTTCTCTTTGTTGAGATTGAGACTTTCCGTATTATTTATACCTTCTGTTTCTTCATCAATGGATTTCTTGGAGAATAGAGAATTGGATTCATCAAATACTACATGCATAGATTCTTGTACAGTCAAAGTCTTTTTATTGAATACTCTATAAGCTTTACTATTAGTAGAATATCTGAGAAACATACCTTCATCAGATTTTGCATCAAACTTGCCTAAATTATTCCTGTCATTTAAAATAAAACATTTGCATCCAAATACATGAAAGTAACCAATGTTGAGCTTTTTCTCATTCCAAAGCTCATAGGTGGTTTATCTAATTTGGACCTTAGTATAACTCTATTTGTAACATAACATGCAGTACTTATTTGTTCTCATTGAGCATTGTTCTTGCCATCTCTTGAAGAGATCTATTTTTCCTCTCTACTACCACATTTTGTTGAGAAGTTCGAGGAGCTAAAAAATTATGCACAAAACCATTTTCATCACAAAATGTTTCAATATTTTTATTAACAAACTCTTTTCCCCTATCACTTTGGATACTTGAAATAGTATAACTCTTTTCATTTTGAATTCTCTTGCATAACTTGGTAAAGACATTATGTGCCTCATCTTTATGAGTAAGAAAGATGACCCAAGTATATCTAGGGAAATCATCAACAATAACAAATGCATAATATTTTCCTCCTAAACTTGCAACTCTATTTGGTCCAAAAAGATCCATGTGTATCAGTTGCAGTGGTCTAGTAGTGGAAATATGTTTTTTGGTTTTAAAAGAAATTTTTGTTTATTTACCAAATTGGCATGCATAACAAATTTTGTCTTTAAGAAAATTTGCCTTTGGTAAACCTCTCACAAGATCATTTTTTGAAAGTTTGGAAATAAGTTTCATGTTGGCATGACCTAGTCTTCTATGCCATAACTAATTAGTTTCATTTTGAGCTGAAAAACAAATAACATCTTGTGAGGTAATTTCTTCAAAATCGATTGTTAAATATTGTTGCTTCTAAAAGCAACAAAACAAATATTAAAATCATGATCATTCAAAATAATGCACTTATCCATTTTGAAAGTAACTGTAAATCCTTTATCACATAATTGACTTATGCTCAAAAGATTATGTTTTAGACCTTCAACAAGTAGAACATCTTCAATTATGAGAGAAGACTCATTACCAATTTTACCTATTCCACGATCTTTCCTTTCGGGTTGTTTCCAAATGTTACGTGTTCTTCTTCTTTAGATCTAAGATCAAAGAACTTAGTCTTGTCTCCCGTCATGTGTCTTGAACATCCACTATCTAAAAACCATTTATTTTTGTTTGTGGAGGACTTCATGCACACCTATAAAAACAATTAAAATAATTTTTCTTGGTACCCAAGTTCTTTGGGTCCTTTATTTATTAGTATTAGAAGAAACAAGATTTTTAGGTACCCATATGACCCTCATAGTCATTGTATGTTTTCTTCTAATAGGACAAGCAAGATAATTATGACCATTTCTATTATAAAAATTACAAATAACATGTGACATATATGAAGAACTTGAGTTATTATAATAGTATCCTTTTTTAACAAAATTATTTTTATGAAAAGAATTTTGAATATTGGACTTTGATGTAGAAAGATTATCAAAGAAATTTTTATAAGATTTGTATTTTTGTTTTGGCATATATCCCAAGTCTGCCTTGTCAAAAACACATCTTTGACTACCAAGAAGTTTTTCAAAATTTCTTTTTCCATTCGTAAAGTTTTTAATAATATTTTCTAAATCAGTTTTCTTTTTCTTCAACTCAAGATTTTCATCTTTCAAAACAATATTTTCTTTTCTTAAAATATCAATTTCGTTTGTTAAAGAAGAATTTTTCTTTTTCAAAGCAGTATACTTGATACCCAATTTTTCAAATTCCTCATATACCTCTTCTAAAACATTTTGCAATTCTTCATATGAAAGATCTTCAATATTATCAAGATTTGTTACCTCAATGTCATCTTTAGCCATAAGACAAAAATTTGCTGATTCTCCATTGCTTGCTTCACTATCTGAGCTACTTGAATCATCATCCCATGTAGCTTTCATTGCTTTTTTGCCTTTGTTTCGATCTTTCTTTAGCAGAGGACAATCTAACTTGATATGACCAGGCTTATTGCATTTATAACAAATTAAAGTGTCATTTTTACCTGAATCTTTCTTGGAAAACTTTTTGAAGGATTTCCTTAGAGGAGTTTTATTTTTCTTTAAGAACCTCTGAATTCTTCTTGTTATCATCGCAACTTCTTCTTCTTTGTCGTCATTTTCCTCATTTTTATCACTTTCACTTTCATGTGGAACAGCTTTAAGTGCTAAACTCTTCTTTGGCTTTCCTTCTTCTTCTCCTCTTTTCAATGTGTACTCATAGGTGATAACCGACCCGATGAGTTCATTCACTTCGAGCTTCTTGAGGTCTCTAGCTTCAAGAATCGCTGTCACTTTTGATTCCTAACGTTTTGGTAGAGAGTTGAGAATTTTTCTTACTATCTCCACTTTGGAATAAACTTTGCCAAGAGCTGTCAAGCTGTTTATGATGTTAGTAAAACGAGTGTGCATACTAGAAATAGATTTATTATCATTCATCTTAAACATTTCATATTCATGAGTAAGAATATAAATTTTTGATTCATTGACTTGAGAAGTTCCTTCATAAGTAACTTCCAAGTTATTTCAAATTTCTTTTACTGTAGCGCAAGTATTACTCTATTAAACTCATTACCATTGAGAGTATTATATAATAAATTCATAGCAGTTAAATTCAAAGCATAAAGTCTATCGTCTTTACGATCAAACTCTTCTTCTTCCTTTTTGACCTTTACTCCATCAACCACTTTTGTTGGAATATAAGGTCCATTTACAATGCATTTCCAGATTTATAGACCTTGAGCCTGAAGGAATATTCTCATTCTAACTTTCCAGAATGAGTAATTGTCTCCGCAAAAGAGTGGAGGCCGACTGCTAGATTGACCTTCACCAAATGAAGCTGCAATGTTAGTCATAAGATCTTAACTCAAAAGATAGTTAATCTTATAATAGAGTTCTAGCTCTGATACCAATTGTTGCCCAGATGACTAACACAAGAGGGGGGTGAATTAGGTTATATTATAAAAATTAACACTCTTATTAATCAAATACACAATATAAAATATAAACAGAATATAAAACTGTAAGAAATGTAAAGAGTAGGGTAAGAGAAAGCAAACTCAGTATTTTTACGAGGTTCAGCCCCACTGCCTACGTCCTCGCCTCAAGATACCCCTTGAGGATCCCGAATTCATTAGTCAATCTCTTTTAGGTGGAGATAGAAACCTATTACACTTTTGAGCAGCACCGCTCCAAAGAATCCGTGTAGAACACCCTTTACACTTCCAATTACCTCACACTTGGTGATTTAACTATTCCCCGTGTAGAATACCTTCTACACACACAAGGGTTATACGCACCCTCTTACAAATACAAGAGTTGATAGTGGATAAACTATCAAAGTACACTCCTCAATGAGTGAGATAGAAACAATACAGTTCAATCTATATCTCTCTAAAAAAAGAACAAGAATTAAGGTTCAAAACTTTAGAAAAGAGAGAATGAGAGCTTTGAAAGAATAATGCAAAACTTAACAATAGATGTGTAAGCTCTTGGTGTGATTTTTGCAAAACTCAAGTGAGCTATTTATAGGCAAATAAGTTTTCAATTTCAAATTTGAAAAGATTCACATGTCAAATAAGAACACTATTTACTTTTTAAAAAAATTCAAATAAAAGCATTTCCTTTTTGTATTTGTTAAAGACAATTCCATTTATTTTTCAAAGAATTCAAACCTAATCTTTTGCTTTTCATATATGACAAAATGAGCATGATTTATTTTTCAAACAAAAACATCTTCTTTTTGCATATGTCAAAAAAATACACAACTACCCTTTAAGATTTTCAAACAAATCATCTATCTTTTACATTTGTAAAAAAAAAACACACAACCACCCTTTAAGATTCTCAAACAAAATCATATACCTTTTGCATTTGTCAAAAAAACACACTACCTTCCTTCAAGACTTTCAAACAAAATATGCACACGTCAAATATGATACATAATTTTTAAAACTAAGACATTTAAAAATGTTTTGCATATGTGAAAAAAGTAATTTGATATTTTATGAGAAAAAAGAGTAATTTGGAGCCTTAATCCAATTTCTAATTTTATCAAGAGATGTACAAAAATAATCTATGAGTTTCATTTGTAGACTTGATCTCTTTTATACTCATGCTTGATTTCTTGATGTGTTTAGCTCCCTTCATACGTAGACAACTTGAGCTTGAGTTTTCAATATTATTTGTTATCATCAAAATTTATACATAAATATGAGACTTGAAACCTTGGGTTCAACAATTGTATTTATAGTTTTAATTGTCTATTTTTATTTAGTTTATTTATAAATTTAATATTTACCGTTAGATCTAGTTTAAAACTAGATCTAACGGTAAATATTAAATTTATAAATACTTAATTTCATCTCATTCCCCTCTCAGCTGACCCAAAACACCCCCTTCGTCTCTCTCCTGAGTCTCCCATCCCCTTCGTCCCTGACCCAAACACCCCCCCTTCGTCGCCAACTCAACCCCCCCACAGTCCCACCCCTTCGTCACCGACCCAAACCCCTCCCCCCCTTTGTCTATGAGTATTCGGATCCAAACCCCCTCCTCTTCGTCGCCAGCCCAACCCCCCTCCCCCCCGTCGCCAAGTCGCCGACCCAACCCCCCCTTCATCTCTCTATTCGATCTAAGCCCCTCTCCCCTTCGTCGTCGACCCAACCCCCAATTTGTCCCCTTCTGCCTCTGTTCAAGACTTGCTGGCAAGAGCCACCATCACATCCTCTAGAACCGTCACCGCATCACCACGAGCAACCCACGAGCACAGCAGCATTGCCTCCTCCAAACCTGCCTCTATTCCTCTGCATTTGTGAGTTCTTCAGTTCTTCCATCGAATTAATCTAATTTAGAGCATTTCTTTAATTACAATAATCCATCGAATGCATGATTTAGTCTAAATAATTCCTGGAAGGCTACATCATGATATTGTCAGTAGGTATATTAATTACATTTATTGATGATCATTATTATATTTAAAAAGTTTTGGATCTATACACACACACACACACATACAAGATCATCTCATTTTTTTCCAATATCACAAAATTAATAAATGCCAAAAAATCCTGATATTGCCAATCTACAGAAAACATAATCCAGATATAGAATTATCAATTTAATGGATTTGTTGAATACTTATGCATTATTATAATAATTTTGCAAACTTTATGTACGTGTATCACTTCTGGTGCCTTTTGGATTGCTTATTTGAGTATTATAAGATTTTTTTTTTTTGTTATTGGTACTCTGCTATATTATCTTCTCATAATATATTGTTCCATATCTCCACTATGTTAATATGGCTCGCTAGGTGCCTCTTTTTTATTGTCTATTCATTGGTGGGACGCTTAAATATGTTAGCAAGAGATTGATTTACTGACAAGTAAGATCAACTCATTTAGATTAACAACTCATTAAATATTTTGTTATAGTGTCATCGATTCATTTAGATTAACAACTCATTCTGAGCTGCATGCATGCACTTGTGTTTATGCTATATTTCAAATCCAAGTATCATTATTAATTGGTCAAATGATCAAAAAGAGGGTGTCAACGGAAGATATGTGCAGCCATAACCATATAAATAGTATGAGAAGGATAGTTTGGGGATGGATAACAAAAGAATAGTTTGGAGAAGAATCCACTAATTTTATATACATCTTTTTATTCTCATATTCTTTATTCGCTAAAGAAGATCAGGGGAAGAAAATCATGTAAAGGAGACGTGTCAAGGCGAAGCCAATTTTAAGGAGCCTTATGCATTAAAGAGAGCCTTATCATATTCTTTAATTAGTAGAAGTTTGTAATTTTGGACCTTTGCCTTTGGATTTGGTTATTTAATTTTAATTTTTATAAATTTGGACTTTAGGCTTTGGTTGTGTTTAATTTGTATAAATGATATTAGCTTGTAATTTCGGATCTTTGGTTTCAGTTATATATTTTAAATTTGTATATTGAAATATAAAATAACATTTTAACAAAACGATATCAAAGTCCAACTTCGATCTATTATAGTTCAAAATTGTAAAATTGAAATGTCAAATGGGTTAAGAAGAAGTCTAATACAAAAGCCCAACAAAAAAGCCCAACTCCGACTCCGTTCCGACAAAGTCGGAGTCAGATCGGAGTGTATAAAAGTCAAAGTCGAAGGTCGGATTCCATTACCGACGAAGTCGGAGTTGGAGTCGGAGGATCCCATTTCCGACTCCGACTTAGTCGGTGCTCAGCCCTACTCAGGACGAACAACTTCAAAAGACTACGTTGTCAGTTGAGCTCGAGCGGGTAATTTTTATGGAATAAATCTCTTGGAGTCAAAAATTAAGAGTGTTGTGGTTGCGGGAAGAGGACCGTAGTACCAAATTCTTCCATAGAATTGCAAATTCTCATAGGAGAAACAACAATATCGAGGTGCTTAGAATCAATGGGTTGGAATGTAAAGATCAAAGGGATATTCGCAATCACATTGTCAACTTTTATGAGAACTTGCTAACGAAACATAAGGATTGAATACCCACTCTAGATGGTCTAGCTTTTGATGTCGTTTACTCAAATGATGCTATTTGGTTGGAAAGGATGTTTGAGGAAGATGAAATTCTTAAGGTTATCTGGAAAATGGTTAAAGATAAAGCGCCTGATCCAGATGGCTTTTCGATGGGTTTTTTTCAAAACTGTTGGGAAGTGATTAAAGAAGATCTCATGAAGGTGTTTCAGAAGTTGTTTATGTTCGGAAAATTTGAAAAATGCCTGAACTCCACTTTCTTGGCTCTCTTCCCCAAAAATGTGGGGGCTATTGAAATCAAGGATTTTCGACCCATTAGCCTGGTAGGTGGGGTATCTAAGATTGTCTCAAAAGTGTTGGCCAACCGCCTTGGGGCGGTTATTGGGAAGATTATATCTAAACCCCATAATGCTTTTGTAAAATGTAGACAAATTCTTGACGCCGTTCTTATAGCAAATGAATGTATTGACAATAAGTTGAAAACAGGCGGTACGGGGATCCTCTGCAAACTAGATATGGAAAAGACTTATGATCATGTTAACTGAGATTTCTTTCTGTATCTTCTTAGCATAAGTGGTTTTGGAGTAAGATGGAGGTCTTGGATAAGGTGGTGCGTCTCTACTTCAAGATTTTCAGTTTTGATTAATGGTTGTCTGGAAGGTTTTTTTTCTAGTTCCCGTGGTTTAAGACAATGCGATCCTCTATTACCGTTACTGTTTGTTTTGGTTATGAAAGCACTAAGCAGATGGGTTCCAAACATACGTTGAACTGTTTTTCATCGTCCTTGTCCTGGATTAATGGTCACTTTTGAAAAAATAACTATAAAAGTTTGGTGTTTTCACTACTATAGTTGCTTTCTAGAAGAAAATTAGTTAGGCATAGGATGGAGAAGATGCAAATTCAGATTGGAAAAAAAAAATCCAAATGAGAGGATTATCTAACGCCGAAAATTCTAGACATGAAAACACAAATTTGAAGAAAGTATCTGATTATGGTGGGTAGGGCTACGATGAGGCAACATTTGATTGTGGTCGGGCAATATTTGATTAATCTTTTTTCACAAATCATGCGACCAAGCCCAAACCCCAGTTGGAACGAAAGCTTAAAGCCATAGAATACAATAATAGCTAATTGAAAAAGAGTAGGGGCTGCTGGGAGAGAGAAATAGGGGTGGGTAGCAGTTCATCGTCAATGGGAGGGTCGAGTATTTTGGAGATTCATCGAGTTCCAAACCCTCTTTCACTGATAATTACATACAATGATCCTTGTTTTTTTTACCGTGTAACTTATTGACGTGTTCCTTCTTTATTGGTGGGTGGTAAACTCTTTATTACATCTTGCCTACTTCAAAGAGAAACCATATTCCTTATAATTCATCTCGTTGGTCGTTTTTTAAACACGTGTACGTAAATCTCATATTCCTTATAATTCATCTCATTAGTATAAATCAATAATGTTATATATAATTATGAATAAAATGTAGAATATCATTTAATTGATTGTTATTATTTTGATAGGATTGTTCTATTAGGTATCATGATGTAATATTTGTATTTAATTTATTATTTTATATATGCATTTATATTTAATTTTAGATAACAAAATGATTGTTGGAAATTGCATGAAGTGTAAATGGACTGAGCTCGAGTTGAGTTTGAGCTCGACTTGTGATTAGGCCTGAGATTGAGCCGAGGACTTCCATTACTGTTAAACGAGCCAAGCTTAGTCATCCTCTTAGGCCTATCTATAAACAAGTCGAGTCCAAGCTCAACGCGAGTGGAAAACGAGCTCAGCTCGTAAGCCTTATGCTCGTTTGAACTCGACTCGTTTACCGATTTAATTATAAATTATACAAATACAGCACATTCTTTAAAATAAGATCTACTATTTAAAATTTTATTTTTGTACATAAATCTCATATCTATTTATTTTAAAAAAAGTGCATTACTTATACATTTTATAACAATAAATATAATTTCTCGATCCAAATAAATTGAATATTATATTGATGAAATATTTAATAGTCTAAAAATTTAGACTATAATAAAAATAAATATTAGATATTGAATTGTAGTGTTGTTCCAATTCCACCGGATCCATGAGTAATGAGTGGAGTTATTTTATCATTATACCATTCATATTAGTTGAACTACTTTCTTTGTGGGGGATATTATTTGAATTATTCGATGATAAGATTTGATTTGTTAGATTTAAAATTTAATTTTGTTTTAAATCATATTATATAAATAATTTATTAGGTGTGCTCTATATAACGACTTGAGAAAATATTTTTCTAATAATTCACAAACAAATAAAAAAGTATGCCAGTCTCGTGCATTATTTAAAAAATAATAATTAAATTTGAGACCTACATAAAAATTATAGTAAGCCATTTTTTTAATAATAACTATGCAATTATTAGAAATTATACGATTGTATTTAGTTACTCTTTAATCTTTTTATTTTGATGTGTATTACTTTAAAGTTGTTAGAGTATTGATATTAAATTAGTCAATTTAAAAAAAAAAAAAAAACTATAAGTTTGCATATATATAAAAAAAATTATTATATTTAATTAAAAATAAGGAGAAGAAAGTGAGAGAAAAGAATAAAAATATTTTTATTTTTTAAAAGTGAATAATAATTCTTAAAAAATGAAAAATTTTAAATGATTATTATTTATTTTTGAAGATAAAAATATTTTTATATTTTTATTTTTAATTAAATATAATAATTTTTTTTAATATAGGTATAAATTTATATTTTTTAAGAATTTGATTAATTTAATGTAGTGCTCATCATTGAAAGTTGAAACGTGACACACTATAGGAGACGGACATTTTTCTCTTATAAAAGCTGGGCCAACTTCAAAATGCCCCAAAACAGGCCCAAACTATCAGAGACAGCCCTAAAGTAAACAGTCCGACTCGTTTTCATTAGGGCAAAATAAAGCCATCTCATGCCCTCGTTAGATTGTTACTCTGAGAGACGGACACTGAAACTCTCAATCCCGATCAACTGAAAACCCCTACAAAGGGCAAGGTCTCAATCTTTCTCCCTCTCGATTTTCTCTCAAGGTATGTTTGTTTTAGTTTTCTTTTTCATTCTCTCTTTAGTCTTGTTCTTCTTGTTGTTGTTCTTCTTCTTCTTCCCTTTTTTTTTTCTTCCAGTTAATCCACCCATGGATTAGAATCTACCAGATAGAGAATCAGATTGTGTTTTTTTTTAGTTTATGTTTGATCTTATCTGGCTGTGCTATTTGTACTTGAATTTTTTTATCAGATATTATTAGATAATGCATATTCTTTTCCTCAATTTCATCAATTTGTGTACTTAGTTTTTATGCGTCTAGTTTTGATTCTATTTTTTTTTTATTCAACAGAGACGGCTTCACCTTTTGTCCAATATTGCTATGTTCACATGCATATATGCTAGGTGCTAAGAATGCTAGTCTTAAGCTTTTTAGAGTTTTTCTTCCTTTATTTTTTATTTTTTATTTTTTATTTTTATTTTTTATCCTCAATATTAATTTTCATTGCTCAATGATCCTTGGTAGCATCATGAGTTTCATAATTTTTCCATAGGCTGGGTTTTCTAATGGACATGCCTTACCCTTTTTTGGCTCGGTACTTAGCCCCCTCAAACTCATGCCTTATGCCACCAAAATATTTTCATGTTCTTGTGAAGCTACTAAACTGAACAAGTATTATTTTCTCTGTACTATATTAATGTGTTTTTTATCTTCTTTGTAGCCTACTAGAATGTACTTAGGTGTCTCATTTTGCCTACTAGAATGTAATTAGGTGTCTCACTTTGTATACTTCCTTCCTGTGTACTTGGGCATTGCCTAGTTTCATTCTATTGAATAAAGATCTTACTTATTAAAAAAATATTTTCTCTACACTATAGTAGCTTATGAATCATATATTTTATGTGCTAGGTGTGAAAAGTTTTGATTGATAAACTATCTTTCTATTGCAGTTGGACATTGTTTAAACTCTGATTAAACAGGGTGCGGTTCTGAACTGAAGTATAGCTAGTCCAGCATATCAATATTGGCTTTTTTGACAGTCATGGCTGTCTGTACGGAGTTTCGGTTGATTTCATATTCAGAAGAGATCGTAGTTGGACAGCCAATCTATGTCTATTCGAATTGCCTTCCTGTCAAGGCTCCAAGGTATGAACCTGCTGTATTGGTTGCTTCATGAGAAGCTTCAAGAAGCGGATCAAACATAGGATTGAATGCCACTGTAAATGCAGAGTCAACTATACACCCTGCATACCAATCAATAAACTATGACTGATAACAGCAGCCAAGAAAAATTGCTGTAAACAGCACCAAAGGGTATAATTCTACCAACATAGACAAGTTAGACAAACAGAAATAATCAGATAAGGATGTAGTCGAAGTGATAGTACCATCAATATGAGTTCCAAAATCCAACTTCATCACATCATCGTAACGAAGCACACCCTTATCTCCTGTATTTGGGGTCCAATGAGCAGCAACCCTGACAAAGGAAAAGAGCTTAGACTACAAATGAAATTCTATGAATAGAATTAAAATCATTAAACTTCTTTCATATATTTAAATTAAAAATGTTAACCAGTTCAGGGAGCATCCGGTAGGGAAAGCAATGCCTGCTGGCAGACCATTCTCGGATATCAGCTTACGGACCGTATTCTCCAATGTCTCACAAAGGTCAGTCATCAACATTCCAGGCTTCAAAATACCTTTGATGTATTTCCGAACCTAATCACAACTTACAACCCTCAACTCAGTGCAATGTTTTGAAATAAACTGATAAGTGAACCATAACGAAGAATAATATATATGAAAAAAAAAACCGCTTATTCATTTAGAGCTTTTGAATTTAACGAATGTGATTTCTATTTCAAAAACATTTTTCATAAGTAAATTTTATCTTTTTTTTATTGGCACTGGGTGTCCAAAGAACAACATCCTGACTAATCCCGAGGGTGTACAGGCCCTCAACAAGGAGTTTTCTGCAAGTGCACCTCAAGTAATTCAATAGAAAAATTTTCCAGTACAATGGTCCCGAGAGATTATTTGCACTTAGTGGGATATGAACCTTAGACTGAGGGGGATTATACCCCCAAGCTCAAGGTCTTTACCACTTGAGCCAACCTCTAGGGATTTCATTTAAAAAAAACTGATAGTAATATCTACAATTGGACCAGTTACCAGTTCATTGACTGGTTCATCCTAAAAGACTGGTTTGTCTGTAATTTTCAAGTTTTCTGTGTACTTGGGCTATGCCTATTTATATCATCAATAAAATCCTCGTTTACTGATTAAAAAAAAAATCCGGCCCTTGACATAATAAACATTTTTTTTTTTTTCAGTTTGAGCAGTAATGCATGTGCATATGAGAAGACATTGCAACCTGACGATGAACTTCAGCAGCTCGACGAACTGAATTGTATAATGGTTTTTCAAGGCTCTCCAGTTCCCTCTTCTCTTCAGATGTGGTCCTCCATAGGTTACTGGTATACAACCTCCAACTTTAAGTACCAATATCTCAGGATTTACAAATGTTTTTTGATAGATGAAAACATTTGCATTTACAGACGCCAAATGTAAATGAAACCAAAAATAATGAAGTAGCAATTTCAGTATATTATGACCGAAAAGCATGGAGTAAAGATATTTGACAACCCCATGAACACCATCTAAACACATATAAACACATGTATTGCATAGAACTCTGAACTAAAGGAACAAAAATAAGGTATACTTTCCGTATATTGCCACTACCATGGGCATATTTTTATCGAATAAAGATAGCCAAACAAAATTAGTTGGCTTACAGCTTAGTAGCAATTAGTTAAGTTAGTAGAAATAACATATACTCACTCGTCTTTGTACTGCTGAATTTCACCTTCAGGAAACTCGCCAGAAGGGAAAAGATCACTAACAGGAATAGACGGTGGATCAGTTTGCTCTGGCACTTACTTCTTTTTCCTGTACATAAAATAAGGATTAGCAATTTTCAAGTGAATATTCAACCAGTAAGAGAGCAATAAAAGTTAGAATAAGGCTCTCACTTGCTTTTATTTTTCTTCTTCTTTTTCTTTGAAACTTTTGTGAAAAAATAAAAAAAAATGCAGTCAACTGCATATATTAGCTACACATCAACAAATTCCCAGTACAAAAGAATTAAATCACCCTATAAATAAAAAATACAATTTAGAAAACATATTATTCATATGCTCAATTTCTATTATGGTTTCTATAGAATAATCCGGATCAACATGAAGGGTTATGCTAATAAATTACGAGTTAGCAAGATACCTTTTTCTCTTAATATGAAAGGCATCCTTGCAAAGTTGTGTGTACGTGCATAACCACACAAATCATATTTGTTCATGCATCATTCCAAATACTTTGGAAGTGAATATTTAAAATTACACTAAAAAGGGTAAAAATTACTGTTTGTATGAAATTGCTGAAATTGCATATTTCACTTTAAACAATTATCTAGTTTTTCATTATTCTCTCTTATTTTTCAAAGACCATTCAGTACTCCAGGATTAATTCTCCCACCTCTCACATGAATAATGAACCTCACCATGCATTTCGCCAGCAAGACCCACTACAATATGATAGGAGAACATTGTTCCCGTGGCAAAAACTTCCTCATTATTTCCACATTATCCTTCATATATCTTTTTCTGTATTTATCATCTCCAGTCGAATCAGGAACCCAACGATTGAACCAGTGGCTCAAACGACCCACTCTCTCAGTCTCATCCAGTTCAGAGGCTACTCTAGGATGGGAAGTATGCCGCTGGCAATCCAAACATTACCTAAATAAAATCGTGAGCAAAGACAGAGTATTAAAAAGGACTCGTCTAATAAGAAATCATCACCTTTCTCGTCATCTTCATCTTTTTCTATTGTCGAAGAAGGTTCAGAAGCCTCTTCATGGCCATTCACGAGCTCCGGGGTCCCATTTTCTTCAATTGGGACTTCTGTATTCAAAATTTTCTCCGCCATTGATGAAAACCTGGCGAAAATTACCAACACAATCAAAAAATAGTTTCAGACTTTCAGTAAACAAAAAATACAGTAACCTTCCAAAATTTTCTAATTTAACATGATAAGATCAAAGATGACTCATCTTCATACCTAATATATTAAATTCCATTCAAAGATATGAACATAAAAATAACGATTTCTTCCGTTTTCTATTATAGGAAAAAAAAAAAAAACTCAACCAATGGAATATAATACTTTCGGGACACAAGCAGAGAAGGAGGAAATAGCTCGGTCGGTGAGATAGGGATGGGAAGGAGAGACTGAACGATATAATCAATGAGAGAGAGTTGAAATTTGGAACCCTAGGTAGGCCCAGAAATGAAGAAGTTGTGAAAAGAAGAAAACTTTACCTCTTCGAAAAAAGTAGAGTGAGGATGGAGGCGGAGGAGGAGGAGGCCAGTGTGGAGTGGGAGCTGGCGGTTGTGGCAGGGTGAAGTGGAGATAAGCTTGGGAGAGTCGGTGTCGGTTCAAAACTCTGAGCTTTTGCGGCCAAACTTCGACAAGTTCATCAGCTCACGACAGCTAAAAGCATCCACATTGATGTCATATTATTTATAATAAAAAATATGCTTTTTGTACGGATACCAAAAAAATTATCATAATTAATTAAATATGATTAAAAAAATAATGATTTATTATTTAAAAGTTAAACAAAAAGTAAATAAAAAATACTTTTATACTATTTTTTATATTCTTTTGAATCATATTTGAAATTTTTTTTTAATATTTATGAAAAAAATATATTTTTGATAATATAAAAAAAAAAAGATGAGACTAAAGTGAACGCCATAAGGAAGCGACTAATATGCCAGTCTACTATCTAGAATTCTAGACCGATCATCCATATAATTTTTACAAAAACGTTAGTGTATTTAAGACCATCCAGATTTGAAAATCTAACGGCTATTCCATTGGCAACTGCTATAGAGTATAAACAAAAAAGGTATTATATAAAATAAATTTATAAATTAAAGTAATAGTGAACAAAAAAATAGGCCATAAATTTATAAGCAAATAATAGTCAACAAAAAAATATCCAATAATTAAAAAAAAAAAAAAAACATTAGGCCATAAATGATAAAACATTACAACTCCAAATCAATCAGGATTAATGGTGCCTCCTGGAATTCTGGGAGCATCACTAGCTATTGTTGTTAACACAGAAATCATTTCCAGTTAATACAAAACTAAAATACTAGCAGTCAAGCTAAGATGCAGATAGAGGGCTAAGATGCAGATAGAGGGATTGGCTTCACGGCACTTTGAATTCGCTGGAAAGCCGTCCTTACTCTTTCTTTTAAACCTTCGTTTTCACTCTCAACGTCCCCACTCTGTTTGTCAAGTTCTGCCACATTCCCATCCACGCTAATCACCAGCTTCCCATTTTCTCCCGACTTCACATCTCCGAAAAGAGAAACAAGGAGAGCATAAGTAACCTTTTCCACCTTCTTTTCATTCTCTTCCTCAGTTTTTATTGCCTCTGATTCTACAACTACCTTGGGGATCTCCCGGTTGATGTTTAAAACCAGAGCCACCACCGAGTCTGAAACCATGTCACTCACAGGATCTGATGCCCAATGCAATGAAATGTGTTTCTCAGAATCCTGCTTAACTGTCACTCGATCATGCACTCGAAGTATTGGGATTCCGGACTCCTCATCGGTTGAAGACTCTACACTTTCAAATATCTGCTTGAGCCGGTGATTTAATACACTGAAGGCACCAGCATACGGGATCGTAATTCTCTGAGTAATGTTTGCAGTCGATAGCTGGGAGAAGATATGGAGATCATCAGATGCCATTATCTGATAAGTAAAACCTTTCTTGACCAATAAACCACTGACAGTTTCCCCAACTTCTGGTGTCTTCTCGCCAAGCCTGCCAACAGTTTTTGCCATTTTCAGAGAGTTGAAGTACATTTCAATAGACTGACAGTTCTTTGGATTGAAGATTTTGATGTTGCGGTCAGCAAACTGGCTTATGAGTTTCTGTTTGAGCCTCCCCATCTCATTAGCTTCTCCATGAACAAGAATTATGTTATTAGGCAAGAGTTCTTCCAAGAATGCACTTGTCTGAGCGGAGTCTGCATGGGCAGAGAATGATATGTAATGGACCTGCATGTTGAGAGGAGCAGTGAGTCCATTCATGAGCGTAACCTCCTTGGGCTCATTAAGAATGGTCTTAGCGAGTGTCCCTTGAACCGCATACCCAGGTATAACACAAGCATTTTTCCTATCAGAGCACCACATGTCAAATAGTTGTCGTGAAAACCCACTTTGAAGCCCACCAGGACTTGCCATCACCACCGATGGGCCAACATCTTTGAAATTCTCAATGCTCTTCATGGGTGATATGTACTTGAATATAAAGGGGTTTGATTTTGCTGCATGTTGGCTGCGTATCCTGTCATTCATTGAATGGATGTATGTCTCATAGACAGTCAAACACCTTTTTGCAAGAGGAGAAGCATAATATATGGGAATGTTTTGAAGCTCAGGATGGTTTGACCAGTACTCATCAAGAATCAGAAGCAGCTCCTGTGCACGGCCAAGTGCAAAAACTGGAATTAGGACACGACCTCCTTCAGAAATAGTTGAATGGATAACATCAGTGAAACGCTTCTCTCGGATGTGCCGAGGTTGATGTTGTTGGATACCATAAGTGGATTCTATTATGCATACATCAGGGGAGAACTGTGGGGTCTCAGCAGCTCGAAGATGTCTGTCTTCTTCACGTGAATAGTCTCCAGTGTAGAGTACTCGAACACCAGCAATATCAACCATAAACATGGCAGCACCCAGGACATGACCAGCAGTATAGCACCAAAATCTAATGCCATTCACCTCTACTGTTTGATGGAAATCTAAAACCTGCAATTACTATGTTCTGTTAGAAGATGGATTGGGAGAATAATCCACGTTTTATTGGCTTAAGATAACATAATGTATAAAATGATGTAGTATGCACGTGAAACTCAAGAAAGAAATAGAATAATGTGATGGAAAAGAGAGAGATAAGAAAATAGTTAGAGAGAAGAAGAAATCAGAGAAGAAGGCATTGAGATTGGAGAAAGGTTGGCTGCAAGCATCATTCAATATTTATCATAGTCTGCCCTACAATGCCTCTTACTAGCCTTTAAATAGTGAAAAACAAACAAACCCTAGATAAACCCTAAAAGCCAATGAGCTGCAATAATCCAAGTACATCACTACAAGTCCAAGTAAAATAAAACAAATAAATAAAGGATGGCCCAAGCCCATCAATACAAGTCCAAATAAACTAAATAATACATAAGCAAATAAAACATAAAAAAAGGATGTCCTCATCTGTTGAATCCAAGGTTTCAAGTTTCATGTAAATCTACAAATGGATTTTGATGATAACAAATGAATCCAAAGAATAAAGGAGTCTCAAGCTCAAGTTGTCCACACAATAGAATCAAGCACATCAAGGAACCAAGCATGAGCAAGAAGGACACAAGTTCACATTAAAATCATAGAGTAATATTGTAAATCTCTTAAAAATTCGAAATTAGAATTAAGGCTCAAAATTAATATTTTATCATAAAGCATTAAAATACATTTTCCACATGTGCATGAATATTTTAAAAATTAAATTTGAAAATTTTGAAAGATGATTGATTGTCATCTTTCACATGTGCATGGCATGATTAAAGGTTTGAATTTTGAAAATATTAAGATGATTGATTGTCATCTTTCACATGTGCATGTTTTATTTGAATATTTTCAAAAGTGGTGGATGCTTTTCTTGACTTATGCAAAAGATAGATGTCTTTATTTGAAAATTTTGAAAAGTAAAGTGTGCTCTTTTTGTCATATGCAAAAAGTAAAATATTAGGTTTGAAATTTTTGAAAAGTAAAGTGTGCTCCTTTTGTCACATGCAAAAAGTAAAAAGATTTGATTTGAAATTTTTGAAAAGTGAATGATGATGTCTTGGACATGGGAATCTTTTCAAATTTGAAATTGAAGACTTATTTGCTTATAAATAGCTCACTTGAGTTTTGCAAAAATCACAACAAGAGCTTACACATCTATTGCTAAATTTTGCATCATTCTTTCAAAGCTCTCATTCTCTCTTTTCTAAAGTTTTGAGCCTTAATTCTTGTTCTTGTTGAGAGAGATATAGTTTGTACTATATTGTTCTTATTTCACTCATTGAGGAGTGTTTTCTGATAGCCTACCCACTATCAATTCTTGTATCAGTAAGAGGGTGTGTATAACCCTTGTGTGTGTAGAAAGTGTTCTACACGGGGAATAGTTAAATCACCAAGTGTGAGGTGATTGGAAGTAAGAGGGTGCGTATAACCCTTGTGTGTGTAGAAGGTGTTCTACACAGGGAATAGTTGAATCACCAAGTGTGAGGTGATTGGAAGTGTAGAGGGTGTTCTACACGGATTCTTTGGAGCGGTGCTGCTCAAAGGTGTAATAGGTTTCTATCTCCACCTAAAGGAGATTGAATAGTGGATTTGGGAATCCTCAAGGGGTAGCTTGAGGCGAGGACGTAGGCAGTGGGGCTGAACCTCGTAAAAATACTGAGTTTGCTTTCTCTTACCCTACTCTTTATATTTCCTACTGCTTTATATTTTGGTTATATTTTATATTGTATATTTAGTTTATAAGTATTAATTTTTTAATATAACCCAATTCACCCCCCCTCTTGTGTTAGTCATCTGGGCAACAATTGGTATCAGAGCTAGAGCTCTATTATAAGATTAACTATCTTTTGAGTTAAGATCTTATGGCTAACATTGCAGCTTCATTTGGTGAAGGTCAATCTAGCAGTCGGCCTCCACTCTTTTGCGGAGACAATTACTCATTCTGGAAAGTTAGAATGAGAATATTTCTTCAGGCTCAAGGTCGAGAAATCTGGAAATGCATTGTAAATGGACCTTATATTCCAACAAAAGTAGTTGATGGAGTAAAGGTCAAAAAGGAAGAAGAAGAGTTTGATCGTGAAGACGATAGACTTTATACTTTGAATTTAACTGCTATGAATTTATTATATAATGCTCTCAATGGTAATGAGTTTAATAGAGTAATGACTTGCGCTACAGCAAAGGAAATTTGGGATAACTTGGAAGTTACTTATGAAGGAACTTCTCAAGTCAAGGAATCAAAAATTTATATTCTTACTCATGAATATGAAATGTTTAAGATGAATGATGATGAATCTATTTCTAGTATGCACACTCGTTTTACTAATATCATAAACAGCTTGACAGCTCTTGGCAAAGTTTATTCCAAAGTGGAGATAGTAAGAAAGATTCTCAACTCTCTACCAAAACGTTGGGAATCAAAAGTGACAGCGATTCTTGAAGCTAGAGACCTCAATAAGCTCGAAGTGAATGAACTCATCGGGTCACTTATCACCCATGAGTACACATTGAAAAGAGGAGAAGAAGAAGGAAAGCAGAAGAAGAGCTTGGCACTCAAAGCCGTTCCTCATGAAAGTGAAAGCGAAGAAGATGAAGAAAGCGATGACGAAGAGATTGCAATGATCACAAGAAGATTTAAGAGATTCTTGAAAAATAAAGCTCCTCCAAGGAAACCTTTCAAAAAATCTTCCAACAAAGATTCAGGTAAAAATGACACTTTAATTTGTTATAAATGCAATAAACCTGGTCATATCAAGCCAGATTGTCCTCTGCTAAAGAAAGATCGAAACAAAGGCAAAAAAGCAATAAAAGCTACGTGGGATGATGATTCAAGTAGCTCAGATAGTGAATCAAGCAATGGAGAATCAGCAAATCTTTGTCTTATGGCTAAAGATGACATTGAGGTAACAAATCTTGATAATATTGAAGATCCTTCATATGAAGAATTGCAAAATGTTTTAGAAGAGGTATATGAGGAATTTGAAAAATTGGGTATCAAGTATACTGTTTTGAAAAAGAAAAATTCTTCTTTAACAAACGAAATTGATATTTTAAGAAAAGAAAGTATTGTTTTGAAAGATGAAAATCTTGAGTTGAAGAAAAAGAAAACTGATTTAGAAAATATTATTGAAAACTTTACGAATGGAAAAAGAAATTTTGAAAAACTTCTTGGTAGTCAAAGATGTGTTTTTGATAAGGCAGGCTTGGGATATAAGCCAAAACAAAAATACAAATCTTATAAAAACTTCTTTGATAATCCTTCTACATCAAAATCCAATATTCAAAATTCTTTTCATAAAAATAATTTTGTTAAAAAAGGATACTATTATAATCACTCAAGTTCTTCATATATGTCACATGCTATTTGCAATTTTTGTAATAGAAATGGTCATAATTATTTTGCTTGTCCTATTAGAAGAAAACATACAATGACTATTAGGGCCATATGGGTACCTAAAAATCTTATTTCTTCTAATACTAATAAATAAAGGACCCAAAGAACTTGGGTACCAGGAATTATTTTTAATTGCTTTTGTAGGTATGCATGAAGTATTCTACAGGTAAAAATAAATGATTTTTAGATAATGGATGCTCAAGATATGTGACAGAAGACAAAACTAAATTCATTGACTTCACTTCTAAAGAAAAAGGATGTGTGATATTTGGAGACAATTCAAAAGGAAAGATCATCAAGACTTAGTACAAGATGCAACCAAATAGTGGAAACATGTGAAAGATCATCCAGCGGAATAAATTCTAGGAGAACCTTCACGAGGTGTAAGTACTCGATCATCTCTTAGAAATATTTGCAATCATACTGCTTTTCTATCTCAGATTGAACCTAAAAATATTGATGAAGCATTTCTTGATGAATCTTAGATTCTAGCTATGTAAGAAGAGCTTAATCAATTTGAAAGAAATGATGTTTGAACACTTGTTCCTAAACCCAAAAATCATACTATTATTGGAACAAAATGGGTTTTTAGAAACAAGAAACATGAGTCCGGAGTCATTACTAGAAATAAGGCTCGACTAGTGGTCCAAGGTTTCAATCAAGAAGAATGAATCAATTATGATGAGACATATGCACCAGTCGCAAGATTAGAAGCTATTCGAATGCTACTTACATATGCTTGTTATAAAGATTTCAAACTTTTTCAAATGGATGTTAAAAGTGCTTTCTTAAACGGTTTTATAAATGAAGAAGTATATGCTGAGCAACCTCCAGGTTTTGAAAATTATATTTCTCTAAATCATGTTTTCAAACTCACAAAAGTACTATTTGGACTCAAACAAGCTCCTAGAGCGCGGTACGAGAGATTCAGTAGTTTCTTGATTGAAAAAGGCTTTTTAAGAGGAAAAATTGATACAACTCTTTTCATTATATACGAAAATGATGATATTCTTTTGATTCAGATTTATGTTGATGATATAATATTCGGTGCTACTAATGAAAATATGTGCCAAGTTTTTGCTAAGACTATGCAGGAAGAATTTGAAATGATCATGATGGGAGAACTTAATTTCTTTCTCGGATTGCAAATCAAGTAATTGGAACATCAATGAGTCCAACCACTAAACTTGATAAAGATGAAAGCGGTAAACCAGTTGACTCAAAGGTATATCGAGGTATGATTGGTAGTTTATTATATTTGATAACTAGTAGACTTGATATTATGTTCAATGTATGTTTATGTGCACGTTTTCAATCATTTCCGAAACAATCTCATTTGATTGCAGTCAAGCGGATTTTTAGATATTTTGCCAGTACCATTGACTTAGAGTTATGGTATCCTAAACACACTTCTTTCGATCTTATTAGTTATTCAGGTACCGATTATACTAGTTGCAAAGATGATTGAAAAAGTTTTAGTAGAACATGTCATTTCTTAGGTCATGCACTAGTTTCCTGGTTTAGTAAAAAAAAAAAACAAAATTCTGTTGCACTATCTACTGCTGAGGCAGAATATGTTGCTGCGAGTAGTTGTTGTGCTCAAGTTCTTTACATGAAGCAACAACTTGAGGATTTTAAACGTATGTACAATCACATTCCAATCAAATGTGATAATACAAGTGCTATAAATCTTTCAAAGAATCCAATACAACAATCTCGGACCAAACATATTGATATTAGATATCATTTTCTTAGAGATCATGTGCAGAAGGGCGATATTGCATTAGAATTCACTAGTACACGATCAATTGGCAGACATTTTTACAAAACCCCTATCAAAAGATAGACTACGCATGATTAGAAGAGAAATAGGAATTATGCATGCCATGAATATCTGCTAGATACTTTTATTCCATTAACTCAAATGACCTACATAAACTTGAGGTTCTTAGCCTCATGTTTGAGACGCTCATTCTCTTCATACAATATCATGTCCTCCCTATCCATGGGAACTGGCAAGCGGAATGAAGAATCCAATAGTGATTTCAACCGTTTATTCTTCTGTCGAACGATTCCTTCCCTTATGTGAGACTCTTGAACAATTCGTTGAAGTACAACAATTTGTTCTTTAAGCTTTTCAACCTCATGATTTTTGACTTGTAGCCGTTGGGAAAAAGCAACAATAGAGGATGAGTAGCGAGTACCGAGACTCACCAAGTCGTAGATAGCATCGGAGTCTGGCTTATTAGCCAAACTATTGTTCTCTTGCTGCAACATGGCGCCAATGGTAGCTGCAGAAAGGACATGAGATTGAGATGTAGAATAATGAGCCATTGAAAAAAGAATTGAAAACTTAAAGCGAGAATATTGAAGGAATGCAGATGAGTTATAGAGATGAGAATAAGATTTGCTGCAAATCGGATGAACTTTAAAACTGATTTTATAGAGATAGCATAAAGAACAAGACAAACTATTGTCTCTTCAAATCTTATTAGTCAAAAGAAATATAAGATATGCTGGACACACATTGTCAAAAGTTTTCTTACTAGAAAAACGGTTCTCTGCTCCTATCATGGCATTGACGGCCTCAGGAGAGAAGACTGATGGTTGATGCGTCAAGGGTTCCTGATTCAAGTCTGGAACATTAGTGGAAGAGAATTGTTCGGCCATTCTATCGTTATGGAAAAACAGAACTCAGGTCAAGGAGCGATTTTTTTGTATCCGATAGGTGAAAATGATCATTTTTTTTATAGAAACTCAGAGCCTTCAATCTCGTTTGTCAACAACATCAGGCGATTGTTTAAATCTTCAGCCGCACTAAATTCATAGAGTTAGGCCTCGAAGCTTTGCAGCACTTGTCGGGTCACGGACGGCTCCTTACAGGGTCAACAACATCAGGCGATTGTTTGAATCTTTAGCCGCACTAATTTCATAGAGTTAGGCCTCGAAGCCTTGCAACACTTGTCGGGTCACGGACGACTCTTTTTTCTACAGTGTCTAGTAACGCACCGTTTCTTCAGTCTATTTACTTGCTGCCGATCCTTTTTAATGATGCCAAAAGGGGGAGAAGTTTTAGACTAGAACATTAACATTGTTTAAATCGCTAAACTTGTTATATATGCTTGGAATTATGTTTATATTTTTGCTTGAAAAACTAACGCACATTCTCAGGGGGAGCTTAAGTATTAATACAGGATTCAGGTTCTATCAAGTATTTGTCATCATCAAAAAGGGGGAGATTGTTGAACCCAAGGTTTCAAGTTTCATGTAAATCTACAAATGGATTTTGATGATAACAAATGAATCCAAAGAATAAAGGAGTCTCAAGCTCAAGTTGTCCACACAATAGAATCAAGCACATCAAGGAACCAAGCATGAGCAAGAAGGACACAAGTTCACATTAAAATCATAGAGTAATATTGTAAATATCTTAAAAATTCGAAATTAGAATTAAGGCTCAAAATTAATATTTTATCATAAAGCATTAAAATACATTTTCCACATGTGCATGAATATTTTAAAAATTAAATTTGAAAATTTTGAAAGATGATTGATTGTCATCTTTCACATGTGCATGGCATGATTAAAGGTTTGAATTTTGAAAATATTAAAATGATTGATTGTCATCTTTCACATGTGCATGTTTTATTTGAATATTTTCAAAAGTGGTGGATGCTTTTCTTGACTTATGCAAAAGATAGATGTCTTTATTTGAAAATTTTGAAAAGTAAAGTGTGCTCTTTTTGTCATATGCAAAAAGTAAAATATTAGGTTTGAAATTTTTGAAAAGTAAAGTGTGCTCCTTTTGTCACATGCAAAAAGTAAAAAGATTTGATTTGAAATTTTTGAAAAGTGAATGATGATGTCTTGGACATGGGAATCTTTTCAAATTTGAAATTGAAGACTTATTTGCTTATAAATAGCTCACTTGAGTTTTGCAAAAATCACAACAAGAGCTTACACATCTATTGCTAAATTTTGCATCATTCTTTCAAAGCTCTCATTCTCTCTTTTCTAAAGTTTTGAGCCTTAATTCTTGTTCTTATTGAGAGAGATATAGTTTGTACTATATTGTTCTTATTTCACTCATTGAGGAGTGTTTTCTGATAGCCTACCCACTATCAATTCTTGTATCAGTAAGAGGGTGTGTATAACCCTTGTGTGTGTAGAAGGTGTTCTACACGGGGAATAGTTAAATCACCAAGTGTGAGGTGATTGGAAGTAAGAGGGTGCATATAACCCTTGTGTGTGTAGAAGGTGTTCTACACAGGGAATAGTTGAATCACCAAGTGTGAGGTGATTGGAAGTGTAGAGGGTGTTCTACACGGATTCTTTGGAGCGGTGCTGCTCAAAGGTGTAATAGGTTTCTATCTCCACCTAAAGGAGATTGAATAGTGGATTTGGGAATCCTCAAGGGGTAGCTTGAGGCGAGGACGTAGGCAGTGGGGCTGAACCTCGTAAAAATACTGAGTTTGCTTTCTCTTACCCTACTCTTTATATTTCCTACTGCTTTATATTTTGGTTATATTTTATATTGTATATTTAGTTTATAAGTATTAATTTTTTAATATAACCCAATTCACCCCCCCTCTTGTGTTAGTCATCTGGGCAACATCATCAACTCTCCCGGGATGGGAGAAAAACTCGACTCTTTCGAGTTGACAACGCAACATAGGGTGCACTCAACTACCCAGCCATAAGCTAAGTAATTGAGCGATGTGAGTGGCAGTTTAAATCTGGAGTCCCCACCAATGTTGCCAGGATGGGTGGAAGGTCATCCGGACCACAGAAGATCATGCTGGCTCCTGTAAATCTCCAATAAGTCTGGATCAAGTTGCTGAAATGTTTCTCTGGAGATCCATGAACAATCAGAATCAGGTTGACCTACCCAACGAACAAGGACGCGTTGCACCTCTCCATCATTTGTCAACACAATCTGTTCATCTAAAATAGCATCAATTTCATCTTTATGTGTTGTGATAGATGGTAATGGCGTAGGAGAGGTAGAAGGTTCAGGGTCAAAATTCACAGATGGAGGTAGAAGAAGGTCATTGGAGGGATTGAAGTGGCATTTGAAAGTAACTAAGTCCTCAATATTGAAAGTGGAGTGACAACCAAAATGTAATGGAAGATCGATGACATATGCATTTGGACCAACTTGCTTTAAAATTTTAAAAGGACCAACATTACACACTTGCAATTTGGAAGCAAATCCAGGTGGACGCTATTTCGGTCTAATTCGGATCATGACATAATCCCCAATATTAAATTCCACATGTAGTTTATGCAAATCAGCTCGAAGTTTATATGATGCATTACTCGCTTCAAATTGTTTATTGATCTCAATATGCAAGTCATAAAGATGTTGTGCAAAAGACTCTGCTGACACAGACACACTAGCATGAGAGGAGATGGGGAGAAGGTCTAAAGGCTTCCTAGGCTTAAAACCATGAACAACTTCAAAGGGGCTCATATCTAAGAACCTATTCACCAAACTGTTATAAGCAATTTGGACCATAGGAAGAATCAAATCTCAATTCCGAAGATTCTCTTGAACCAGACACCTTAATAAATTGCCCAGGCTACGATTAATAACTTCAGTTTAACCGTCAGTCTGAAGATGGTAAGCAGTGGAGAATTTCAATTTGGTGCCAACCATATGCCAAAGGATGGTTTTCCAAAAATGACTAGTGAAACGAACATCCCTATTTGATACAATCGTCTTAGGAAGACCATACAACTTGACAATCTCGTCAAAATACAACCTAGCAACCCTAGATGCATCTGAAGTCTTGCTACAAGGGATGAAGTGAGCCATTTTCGAGAAATGGTCCACTACAACAAAGATGGAATCATGCTTCTTCAGCGTGCGTGGTAGTCCTGACATAAAATCCATACTGACGTCTTGCCAATGATAAGTAGGCACTGGGAGAGGTGTAGAGACCAGTATTTTGTTTCTTTTGCTTGGCCAATTGACATTTGTGATAGGTGTTAACTATCTTAGCCACATCCTTCTTTAGACTAGGCCAGTAAAATTGACGTTCAATCTCCTCAATGGTCTTATCTTGTCCAAAATGTCCAGCCAAGCCTCCTGCATAGACTTCCCAAACCATGAAGTCCCGAATTGAAGTGTATGGGATGCACAATTTATTGGACTTGAAGAGATAGCCCTCCTCAAGGTAGAAACCACCAGTGATATCCAAGTACCCACTTTGCAAGGCAAGAAAAATATCCTTGAAATCAGGACAAGACGCAAACTCCTCATTGAGTCTCTCAAAACCTATGATCTTGATCTCTAAGATAGACAAAAGGGAGACACGACAACTCAAGGCATTATCTGCTTGGTTCTCAGCACCTTTCCTATGCTTCAACACAAATGAGGAAGCTTCCAAGTATTCAACCCAACGGCCGTGCCTAGAATTCAACCTCTTCTGGGAGCTAAGGTAGCGGAGAGCCTCATGATCTGAATAAAGAATAAACTCCTGGGACAACAAATAATGGCGCCAATAGCGCAAAGTCTGCACAACTGCATACAACTCCTTGTCATAAGTAAAGTATCGTTGTTTGGCATCATTCAACTTCTCATTGAAATAAGCAACCAGGTGGCTTTCTTGAGTAAGAACTCCACCAATTCTGACCCCGGAAGCATCAGACTCAATCTCGAAAACTTTGGAAAAGTCAGGAAGACGCATGACAGGGGCCTCCGTCATTCGCTTCTTAACTAACTCAAAGGCCTTTGCCGCCTCTAATGTCCAATGTAACTCTCCCCTTTTCTTGCACTCTGTGATAGGGGCCATGATTGTGCTAAACCCCATGATGAAGCAACGATAAAAGGTCGCAAGGCCGTGAAAGCTCCTGACGTCATGGTAGTCTTGAGCTTAAGCCAACCAACAATGGCTTGAATCTTAGTGGGGTCAGCAAACACTCCGGCGGAGGACATAATGAATCCTAGGAAGACAACACTGTCGATGAAGAAAGAACACTTCTTTGCATTAGCATATAGGTTTGTCTTACGAAGGGTATAACAAACATGTGTGAGATGATCTAAGTGTTGTTCCCTAGTCCTATTGTAGATGAGAATGTCATCAAAATAGACAACAGGAAACTTGCCCATAAAAGGTCCGAGAGCTTGTGTCATCACTCTCATAAAAGTACTCAGGGTATTGATTAGTCCAAAAGGCATAATCAACCACTCATAAAGACCATCCTTCGTTTTGAAGGCAATTTTCCACTCGTTACCCGGGCGAATCCTAATTTGATGATACCCGCTTTTCAACTCAATTTTAGAAAATATCGTGGCATCAACCATCATATCCAGCATATCATCAAGCCTAGGGATGAGAAAACAGTACTTCATTGTGATCCTATTGATGGCACGGCTATCAATGCACATCCTCCAAGAGCCATCCTTCTTAGGGGTCAAGAAGGCGGGAACCGCACGAAAACTTAAACTCTCTCGGACAAATCCCTTTTTGAGGAGATCATCCACTTGCCTCTGGAGCTCAGCATGCTCAGTAGAATTCATCCTATAATGAGGCATATGTGGAAGAGAGGCTCCTTGGACAAAATCTATGGCATGTTGGATGTCTCGTAATGGGGGTAACTGATCGGGAAGGTCCTCAAGACATCCTGAAAGTCTTGAAGAAAGGCTTGGGCCTCCGTAGGGGTAACTACTGGGGGCTCCAACGGGACCTCCACAACAATCACAGCAAAAACAACAGACTCGCCCACAACCGTACACTCAAACTCAGTAGGGCTAATGATATATAACCCTTTTCCGCTCTACAACTTTCTTTGCTTAATGTGAGCCAACAGGTATTGGAGGTAAAGGGTTGAGATGAATTTTCTTCTCATTAAACACAAAGGAACATGAATTGGACCGACCATGGATGGTCACATCCAAATCGAACAACCAAGGTCGACCAAGAATGACATGACGACATCCATAGGAATAACGCCACACCATATATGATCCTTATACTCGAGAAACTGGATATGTAGCCCTGTCTCTGATACCAAATATGATGTATTATGCACGTGTAAATCAAGGAAGAAATAGAATAATGTGATAGAGAAGAGAAAGAGATAAGAAAAGAGTTAGAGAGAAGAAGAAATCAAAGAAGAAGGCATTGGGATTGGAGAAAGGTTGGCTACAAGCATCATTCAATATTCATCATAGTCTGTCCTACAATGCATCTTACCAACCTTTAAATACCGAAAAACAAACAAACCCTAGATAAACCCTAAAAGCCAATGAGCTGCAATAATTTAAGTCCATCACTACAAGTCTAAGTAAAATAAAACACATAAATAAAGGATGGCCCAAGCTCATCAATATAAGTCCAAATAAACTAAATAATACATAAGCAAATAAAACATAAATAGAGGATGTCTTCATCATAAAAATGTTAGGATATAGCCTTGAATGTGGATTATATCGAAAATAAATTAAGAATTAATTCACATATTTAGGTAGCCAACTAATCTGAAGCATAATGTTAAATAAAAGCCAAATGTATAAGCCTCACGCAGGCCTTTTATAAAATTAAAATAATAAAAACGTGAACCCCACAAAGAAAAAGTTCATCACACTTTTTCATGGTAGGGTCCAATGTTTTTTATAAAAGGCAAGCAAGGCTTGTACATTTTTTTTAATGGCACCGGGTGTCCAGGAATAAGAAGCCCTTTACAAGGAGTTTCTTACAACTGAACCTCAGGCAATCCAAGAAAAAAATCACCCAGTCTGATGGCTCTTAGAGATTGTTTGCACCCAGTGGGATTCGAATCTTGGACCTTGGCGGGGGAGCATACCACTAAGACCAAGGCATTTACCACTTGAGCTAACCCCTAAAGATTTTGTACATTTAGAACTTGTAGACATCATCACACAGTTTCCAAGTAAATTATATGGCATTATACAATAGATAAAAACTCTCAAGCATTTGATGACATAGTCTCATATAGATCAAATATGATGCTATAACTTGTTCACGAGAGATCACGAAAGACCTTTAAAATGGAATTAAAGGGTTTGAACTAACAAGATGAAGAAAATAATCTTGGAAACTATATACAAATGGGAAGCGAATGTTAAGCAAACTCCATCCTCCAACGTGAATAGTGAATACCTTTTTGTTGGAATCAACACAAGACACTTGATAGAATAGAATAGAAAGATCAAAAAAATCAAATGTAAAACCCGACTTGGGTTGGTTTGGTTAGTAAGATGAGACAAGATAGTTTTAGATGAAAGTTGAATAAAATATTGTTAAAATATTATTCTTGTTTTGGGATTTGAAAAGGTTGAATTGTTTATTATATTTTGTGTCGAAATTTGTGAAAATTGTAAAGATGAAATGAGATGAGATTAATTAAGTTAAGATGATTTTGGTATCCATCTAGGGTGAGGCGTGCATTGGAAATAACTGTGCAGTCAAGCTGAAAATATAGAACCAATTTTGGAGCAAGGCAAACATAGAGCCAATGAGAACTTGAAAATGCATTGACTGAAAAATACAGACCTCAATTTTATCCATGGAGCGATTTATATCCTGTTCATTGTACAACATATCTTCAACCGAAACTTTGCTAACTTTAACATAATCAGTCAAAAGCAGCTTGTAGATTGCCTTTGTTGGATAAGTCATGAAAACTCGACCTCTGAAGGTGGTCTGAACAAAGTTCCAATAAATTAGTTGTCAGCAGGGAAAGAAATGACAGCACACAACTATGTTAATTTGCGAAGTAAGCAAGATACCTTTTCCAGAAAATATGGTAGGGATGCAGCATGATCCAAGTGAAAGCTGGAAGCAGAAGCATCACTTTAGGTTAAACAGAGGCAAAACTATACATTACATCAACATCGTTGGAAGAAAAATACAACTGTTCCTTTTTTATATAAGTAAGGGCCGGTTTGTTTTGGGAGATGAAACCAAAAATCCCAAACTCATCTCAAACTCATTATTACACTTTTTCAAATCCTCATACAAAACATAATAAAAAATTCAACTTTTTCAAATTCTAAAACTACTTTTTCAAATCCTCTTACAGAACTAATATTAAAAAAATACAACAATATTTTATTATTTTTTTAACTTTTACCTCATCAAATCTCATCTCATCTCATCTCATCTCTTAATAAAATTACAACTCTTCCTATTGATAAGTCAATGAAGGATAATTGCAGCAGAGAAAACCAGTTAAAATATAATGAACTCTTGGAGAGAAACTTTGGTCCTGTGATTCCCCGACTCCCTAAAGTAGGGAAGAAGCACAATTACAAAGTTCTGCAATCTCACTCAACCAAATGGAATGGTATTAAAAGTTATATTCTTCGTAAATAAGGCATCAAAATAGATGTAATAAAATGTGCATCTTCTCTAACAAGCATCCACTTAAAGATAAAATTCCAGACTCGATTTATAAAGTTGGAATCCAGAACATAATATAAAAGAGCAACTATAATAAGCAGGGCAAGTAAAGGACTTCACAACATTTCCTTAAAGCATAAAGTGATATTTAAAAGGGGAAAAAAATAGAACAGATAAACATACTGAGTGATGAGAAGGACATCAATTGTTGAAGGATCTATCTCATCGAAGTACGGCAAAGCAGCCATGCCCGAATAACCAGGATGAATTCCACAATCAAACTACCATCCATGAAAAGTGACAAAAAGGATATCAAATAAGACAACACATGGAAGAAAAAAACTCTAAAAATAACCTTCTAAAAACTAAGAGTAAATTGTTTTTTAACTAGAAATGAAGATTAGTATGTTTTTAATGTTCATACCAGTACGGTTTTTCCTTTGTAGGACATGTACACACAAGACCGACCCACTTCATTACCAGCACCTAAAGGAGTTATAATAAGTTGATCGTCTTCTCTAGTCACAGATGAATCACGTCTCTTGAGAGATTGTTGTGGCCCTGCTGAAGCCATTCTCTTTTCCTTAAAAGGAATGTACCACAAGCCCTTCAATCAAACTGCATCATCGATCACCGAAATAACTTTAAGCCCCAACTAGAATAATTGTGGAACCAATTCCAACAAAACACCAAATATCAACTTCCAGCTGAACACCTAATTGAAAAGGCAATAACTTCTAGCTTTGGCTGCTAAAGATTTCTAAGAGTTCATAAAGGTAAATTATTTTATTCAAAAATGAAAAAATAAGTCAACAATCTGAGCCAATCTGAGCTAACTAAACACTGTTTCTGTGATGGATCGACTTCTTCATAACACCGTAGTCTACAATCAAAAAATTATCATTTTATATTTATTTTATTTTCCTCAATTTTAACCCTATTAATGTCTATAGATAGAACAGGCAGTAAAAGCTTGTCGCTATTTCGTTTCTTTGCTTCTCTATTTCTCAGCTTTTCATTTCTATTCTTTTTCTCTGCCTTCCCCCTTTTTCCTCACTGTTTCTCCGCAGCATACACAGAGAACGTGCTATGAAGCTTCTGAATAAGATATCAGTAGCGCAAAACACATTGAGTTACGAGTTATCTTAATCCAGAAAAATTTAGACTACTAAATGTAATAAATTCAGCACACACTGGCACAAAGAGTTAATGCAATGTGATATTGAGAGATTATAGGGGACTAGATTTAGGAGAGAGTGCAGAAAGAAAAGCTTAGAGAGAAAGGGAGAGCTTACATTGTTCAAGATTTCTCAAAATTTCAGAGTGGTAGACAGTGCGCTAAACCCTAACGTGCAGTACAATTCTGTCTGTTTTGGGGTTTAACCAATAGCACTGTTCATCAGGGTTCTGGCCTGGGAACCCTGGTTTCAAATCTGGGCCGGAACCTAGATAGAAACCGGTTTTTTTGAAACCCGGAACCCATACTCGGTTTCTTTTTAAAAATATAAATCAAAGTCTACATGAATATATTTTCATGAAAAAATGTTGATGTAGCTTTCAAGTTCTATTTATTTAATTTTTTAAAATAAAAATTGTTTATACAATAATATTACGTTGTTTATATAAAGCACATATTAAATTGTTCATATAATGTTGATGTAACGTTACAAATGATTTTATAAAATAATTACAACTTTGTTTTTCTGGAGAGACATTCATTTGTAAGCAGTATTAGCAATTTGAATCTTCAATCAAATGATCATCATATATTATTTCCAAGAATCCCAATTAGTAAAAAATTCTAACCCAGCTTAATTCTGTTACTTCCATAGCCCATCATCCCCTAGATCAAGTACAGGCCAAAACAACTATTGGTGTTGAAAGCGAATTAGAACTGAGACTGAATTATTGGGCTACCAATAAATTGATATCAAGTCAAGAGCCATGAATCAGATATATCCATGATAAAAAGTTGATTTTACAGGAAACATTTCATACACATGCATACAAACCAAATCCCAGATATTCAAACTCCAATTTACAAGTGAAATGTCTTCTTCAGTTATCTTCCCCATCAGTCATCATATTATCATGCAAAGGAGGACTGCCAACCAAATCTATGTAAAGTGAAATAACGAACAATAAGACTTGGTACAAATTTTGTATTTTTATCAGTTTCTGACCAGATGATAGAGCAATGAACTCAAATATAATTGAGCATGATGGGCTAGTTCGCATGATTGTGTTGAATTCTCATTATCCTCTCTTGAAAATGTCCAAAGGACCAAAACAAGAAGAAAATTGAATTCCATCTCTCCTTTTCAATTATCCCAGCATGAAGCAGCAATTCGGATTTCAATCTCCAAAGTGAGATTAATACAGCAATTTGGCCCCGAAAAGTAGTTTCTCTCATATTCCCGAAAAAGAACAAAATTAAACTTCGTTCTTTTCAGAAAAAGCTGCCTAATCAAAACTTAAATCATTGTTGCAAGAAAGACCAAAACTTTCGGTTTCTATATTTCCACGGCATTTTCTCAGCAACCAAACACATTTTTATAAAAAAAACCCTTAAAAACCAATGCTATCCTCGGAACCAATTAGCGGTTAGTCAAAGAAAGAAAAATGTGGTTGTGAAAAAGAAAAGTACCGGATGAGAGAGTGCGACGAGCAACGTTGTTGTAGAGAGAGTGGCGGATTGTAGGATGGACAAGATTGAGATGGAGGTCGAGCTTGTTGAAGAAGCTGGATGAAGCACGGCGAAAGGCCATCGATCAAAGTGTAACAGTTAGGGCTGAGTGTTTGGAATCCAAGGCTCAGTTCGAGAGAGAAGTTCGAAGAAGCCACGAAGATAAATGAAAACGGCGCAGGGTTTGAGTTCGAGATGGACTGTTGAGAAGTAAATGCAGTAATGCACCGTTTGATTGTGTGGGTTGTCTGTCGTTTTGGGGCTTTGAAATAGTAGCTGTCGTTTATTAACACGAGAAAATCTTCAAATCAGACTATCTATTTTATCTCCAAATATCAGAAACCCATAAGATAACGCCACGTAGAGAAAACATGTGGTCTTTCATGCGCTTCATTTTAGAAGATAGTTTGTTTTCCTTACTCCCCTGTTTCTCTCTCTCATTTGAGACTCAAAGTTTTTGAGATTCAAGCCAAGCCATCAAAGCTGTCGAGATTCAAGCCACCGACATGACACGATTTTCAAATTAATTCTCTTCAATCAAATTCGAAATTTCTATCGAAACCCTAATCCTTTAATTTCATCATTGAACTCCTTCACCATAAACCTTAGCCCTCATAATTAAAGATTGAGTTGAACGATAGCACAACGACAAAATGAAAATGGAATTTCATTTAATTCCATTTTTCATTGAAGATTTTGAAATCTACTCTCCAAGGAATTCATTTCATTGATCTATTCTCCACCTATATATGGCGTGCAATGGTTGGAACTTCCGTCAAAAGGATAGAGGCTTCCGTCCAATGAGGTCAAATAGAGGGAGACCAAGGAGGGGAGGTTGAAGAAGGTCTATGCATGGGCAGGGCAACAAAATCAATTTTTGAAATGAAGGGTTTCTAATGTTCTGATATGTGCAAGTGTATAGAAGATTTTTATAAGATGTTGATGTGTTCATTTCCTATTAATATCCATTTATCTATAGGTGATGGGTAGCCCTGCCCAAAGAGGGACTGTATTAATATTTGTGTAAAAGTCTAGAGTTTGCAAGTTATAACCAAATGGTGCGCTTTAGTTACTATTAATTGACTTTACTACTAAATCTGTTAGTTCATCATTTTGTGGTGAGTTAGTTATGCGAGTTTTGATATAGGAGAGAATGGGAGATTAAAGAGGATTAATTTAGAATTTTAATTGTATTTGGCTCCTATGGAGGTTTAGGGACTCCCTCGAAGAATCCGATTGGCAATACAATATTATCTTAGCCTTTTATCAAATACTTATTATGCATTCATCTTCCTACTTCTTCCACCGTCATTTGTATTTCCTTTAGATTAAAGTACATTTCAAAGTACAGACTATAACTGCCACCGAGGTGAGAACCTAACATTGAGATGCAACAGAGGTGACCAAGGAGCTAACGACGTAAGGAGGCCAGAGTTTGAAAGGATATGCAAGGAAAAAATGAAAAGGAAAAAGGTTAGTTTGGGAGATAAGGGGAAGAAGGTTTCTCACGTGGGTGGGCCAATGATAGGCCGAGTTGGACTTAAGCCTTGGGCTTGTTTATATGTTTCTGTCTTCATTATTAACTGTAAAGGCTTTAGCCCATTTAATCTGTAAGGGATCCGGCCCATTAGTTGTAGTGTTGTTATTTCTTATTTTCATAGTGAGTCACAATAGTATTATTTCATATAATCAGTTACAAGTAGAGGAGGTATATTTTCCCTTTATGCTGGATACAATAGTGAAATTTCTTTTCTCTATTATTTTCCTTTGATACCTCTCACCCTTAAAGTTGAGACTACAATTTCTCATTACTACCAGCGTGTAATACAAAACCCTTTCTATAGGATTTCAGTGAGATTTATCCTTCCAGTTTTAGCTCAAATCACACTTTTTTGCCATTTTATTTGTTTTTGTTTTATTTTTCTTAGACCAAAACCTTTTGGGTCCAGATCCTACCCAATCGTAAGCATCTCGAGTCTCACCCTTAAAATATAAGTTCCAATGGTATATATAAATGCTTTCTTTTGGGGAAGTGTTTGAGACAAAATCTCGTTTAGTATAGGACAATTTAGGATCTGTTTGTTTTTAAAAATGAGATGAGATAATAAAAATTTTAATAATATTATTATAAAATATTTTTTTAATATTAATTTTGTTTTGAAATTTAAAAAATTTGTACTAGGATTTGAAAAAAAGTGAATTATTTGTTTTATTTTATATAAAAATTTGAAAAAATGTAATGAATAGTTTGAGAGAGACGAGACGAGATGAGATAAGTTAGAAAAACAAACAAGACCTTAAAAAAAAAAACTTATCCATTTTAATGACTCAAACGGTATAAATGTGAAGTTTCAAATCCAAAACAAACAATGACCGCTGTATATGCACCTGATAGTACCCCATTTAAAACCGCCCTAGATCATGCATTGACACTGCTAGTGGAAGGTCAAGACAGTCACTTGGCTAGCCTGCATGCATGCATGCCTTGGCTCAGGCCTTGACATGCAGCAAGCAACCATGGAGGCTACTGGCCACGCGCAGCTCATGCGCCCAGACCGCCAGCTTGGGCTATTCATGACCATCACCCCGGCACTCAGCCCGAGCCATGCGAGACCACCGCCCAAGCCACCTGACTGGGCTACACTACCACAGCACGGCATCACCCGGGACACATCATCAAGTTTAGGCATGTCACCATGTCATGCACACTATTAGATGCCATGCAGCCAGGCGCCATGCAGACAACCATCCGTGGGCCATGCCATGCCACAGGCCACAACATGCCACGGCCCATCATCATTGGCGCCACATTTGCTTATTTATGTATTTATTTTATTTATTTATGCATTTGGTTATTTTAGTAATTATCTTATTTTGCTAGGGACCTTTTGGGGGTTTCCAATTTGTTAGACTCTATAAATAGGACCTCTAGGTTTTCATTTCACATCTTTTGGATAATTTGAGAATTAGACTTTTGCTCTTGAGAAAGAGTTAGGCCGGCCACACTAGTGTGGTTTGGATTTTCGGTGCTTAGCACTTGGGCTTCCCTAGGGTGCAATTCGTGAATCCCTTTGGAAGAGGATCATCGTGCAATTCGTGAATCGGTGATCCACATCTATCCTTTTATTTGTTTTCATTTTTATTTATAAAAATCTTGAGGTTATTCATAAAAAGTGTTTTGGTGTTGAGTGAGTTCTTGTTGAGTGATTTTATGTTTTTGTGTTCTTAAGTGGTTGTTTGATTGTTGTGTGAGTTTTGTGTTTGTGAGGCCAAATCCACACCACTTGTGGATTTGAGAACTTGTGTGTGTATTCCCCTAGAGGATTTTGAAACCCACATCCATTGTGAGTTTTGGATTCTTCAAGAGTGTTGAGTGTGAGTGTTGAAGTATTGGAGGAAAAGTGTTCTAGCCAAACCCTTGGAGTGCTTGGAGGGTTGGCGTGTTCTTGCCATTATTTGAGTGATCAATCTTCTTTTGATTGTTCATTCAATTAAATTGTGTTTTCTCTTGCCTCATACACCAAAAAGGCAGCCCCATCAAAACCCTAGCAGCCCATGGCATAAGCCATAAAGCCCTAGCCCCATCCTTTGCCCAAAACGCCCCTCTTGATAAAACCCTAGACCAACCACTTAACCTTAGCCTTTCCCACCTTGTTTGCCTTATAAAATCATACATAAACATCCCAAAAATACCCCTGGTCGTGGCCTAGAAAGTCCCCATACAACTAGCCACATTAACCCCCTCCAATCACCAAGCTATCCAAAACCGATCAAAATCAACTTGACCATTTCGCCCATCACCCTTCCAAACCCTAGCCGGCCATCAACCCTCATCCTTTCCTAAATTTTCGCAATTAAAACAAGTCTTCCCTCATCCAAATCAAGCCAAATTCGTGCCCCCCTAGACCTTGCATGACCGGCCACCCAAAATGAATTTGAATTCAAATTGATTCAAATTCAAATCAAACCAACAATCCCTATTTTTTCTCATATTCGACCATCATCCATTTGCTCTAACCGAACCCCTCACTTGCCCACTTATCCATCATAACTTCCCATATTTCTCTCAACCAAGTCAATTCAAATTCAAAACCTATTCTACCGACCAAATCCATTCCATAACCGACCACTACAATAATCCCTATATCCGGCCACATACATTCCTCCATTTCAAATCATTTCAAAATTTAAATCAAAATTCCAACCAAATCTCCAACAACAATAACCGGCCATCATTTCCTTATCTTCTCCTAAATTTATCCAATTAAATCAAATCTTCTCTTATCCAAAAACAACCCAAATCTCGGCCCCAACAAGCCTCCACTCAACTCTATCCCAAACTCAAATCAATTCAAAATCCAATCTTTCCACTTTCCATAAATATCTCACTCGGCCATTCCATCCATAGCTATTGTCGAAATTCTCCACTTGCCACATCACCAAATTAACCTTAATTCTCTCAAATGATTAATCAATTATCCAATTGATTGAATCAATCAAATCTTATCCCAAAATAGAAGCAATACTTGGCCAACAACCCTACCTCATTGCCGCTCACTTATCTTGCTAAAATCCTAATTCCTACATTTTAGGAATTATCCAAAACATCTCAAAACCCTATCCCACCTAATTCTAACCACCTTAGCTGAAACCCATCTTCCCAAACCTTAGCCAATTGACTTCCAAACCCTAACCTAATCTCAATCTCGAAATTCCCCTTAACCTCCACTAAAACCCTAACCCTACTACACTATATGACCCATATTCCTAGCCAAGACGAACTCAATTAGATTCTCTTAACCATCTCAACCTCATATCACCCTTTCATCCATTGTTGGTGCACGTGAACCATCACAAGCAAAAGGAGCCTTACTCGGTCATTGAGGAGCAACAAGGCGAGGATGACCGACTTGGTTGACTAGGGACACGACCGAGGTCCCTATCAACCAAACTGGTGCTTTCATTGAGAGTTTTTCTCGGAAGGCTCCACCATTTCATTGAGAGTCTTTCCCTGAAGGCTCCACCATTTCATTGAGGTCTCACCCGAGGCCATTGTTTGGTGTATTGAGAAGTTTTCACTTCTCTTGAGGTAAACAACGTGACAACTTGAAAATTTGTGAATTTGTTGGGAGGACCACGGAGGTCCTCGACGTTGTTTACATTTTTTGCAAAATTGTTATTGGAAATTTGTTGAATTGTTAAAGAAGTTTGGAGGTTTGGAGAGTTTGGAGTAGTTAGCCTTGTAGGGGTCGGCCACCATTGTAGTGGAGGACCCAAGGTTGGACTATTGAAGCTGAAACCTGAAACATTCCCATTGACCAACTAAGCTTCACCAACCCGAACCCTAAAAGCCACACCTTGTCCAAGGCAATTGCAAATATGAACCATGAGGTGTCTAGAGTTAAGGGTCATGACGGTTCCACTCGGAAACATCTTGATACCTTAGAAGTTCAAACCAATAGAATAGACCAATCTCTTAATGAGATTAAGGCTAGCATAGCCAAGTTGACAATGGCAATAAATGCCAACAACCGTGAGGCGGATGAAAAGAGAAGGAGAATACGAGCCCTACAACATGAATCCAAGACATACCATGAGAGGTATGAGAGGAGAGAGGCCAAAACACATGGTGAGAAACCCCCCACAAAACCGTACCCACCTAACCCGAGAAGGCATGAAGCCTATGGTGAGAGGACCATGTATAAGTTGGGAGGTTATGTCGAGCACAACCGTGTGGTAGCCAAGAGCTTGGCCCGTGACCATAACCATCACCTTAGAAGTCCAAAAATAATGAGTGAACCTCATAATGAAAGGTTTAGAGTGCCAAGGAGTGAAAGGCACCATGAGACCGAGAAAGACTTGGAGCATGAGAAGCCGATTAATCATGATTACCATATTGAGAGAAAACAACCCCACCATGATGAAATGAGAGACCACCGAGAGGTGAGATACCATGATGATCTTGATGATTCCCCAAACCCTAAGGAAGAAAATGAGAAAACCGAACATGAGGGAGAAAGAGAGGAGTCTTGTGAGGCCACTATGGTTGAGAAAGTGGGGGAAGATGAAGCTCGTTGCTTTGCTACTAAGTTGGCCAAAGAAGATATGGTCTTTGAAGTGAAAGAAGTAGGAGATGTGAGCAACCAAGAGAGATTATCCTTGCTGCCCATGGAACTCCCAGAGGTTTTTAAAGACCATTGGAGGGCCTTGGAGGTGCCTCCCACATTGCCACCTACCAAGCCCCTCAACTATCCCATTGTCGGGATTGATGAGAACCAACCCATGATTATTTCCACACATCACTATGTACTCTTCCACAAGAAAGAAATAGAAGACCCATTGGGTGATATGTGGAAGAGTAGAGTAACTCGACCTAGCATAAGTCTCTTATTCCTCATCAATTTTGTTACTAGGAAAAATAGATGGTACATGGAGATTCTACTTGATTCTCGGGTAGTGACACGGAAGAAGGATATGAGGGAGGTTTGGAAAGCTTTGAGTCATGGGAAAAGGGTGCCGAGAGAAGAGGTATCATGGGAGGGTTTTAATGACAAAGTGTCTAGGCATTCACACATGATCCTTGAGGGCAAGGATTTTCTTAAAGGGAGGGGGAGTGATAGTACCCCATTTAAAACCGCCCTAGATCATGCATTGACACTGCTAGTGGAAGGTCAAGACAGTCACTTGGCTAGCCTGCATGCATGCATGCCTTGGCTCAGGCCTTGACATGCAGCAAGCAACCATGGAGGCTACTGGCCACGCGCAGCTCATGCGCCCAGACCGCCAGCTTGGGCTATTCATGACCATCACCCCGGCACTCAGCCCGAGCCATGCGAGACCACCGCCCAAGCCACCTGACTGGGCTACACTACCACAGCACGGCATCACCCGGGACACATCATCAAGTTTAGGCATGTCACCATGTCATGCACACTATTAGATGCCATGCAGCCAGGCGCCATGCAGACAACCATCCGTGGGCCATGCCATGCCACAGGCCACAACATGCCACGGCCCATCATCATTGGCGCCACATTTGCTTATTTATGTATTTATTTTATTTATTTATGCATTTGGTTATTTTAGTAATTATCTTATTTTGCTAGGGACCTTTTGGGGGTTTCCAATTTGTTAGACTCTATAAATAGGACCTCTAGGTTTTCATTTCACATCTTTTGGATAATTTGAGAATTAGACTTTTGCTCTTGAGAAAGAGTTAGGCCGGCCACACTAGTGTGGTTTGGATTTTCGGTGCTTAGCACTTGGGCTTCCCTAGGGTGCAATTCGTGAATCCCTTTGGAAGAGGATCATCGTGCAATTCGTGAATCGGTGATCCACATCTATCCTTTTATTTGTTTTCATTTTTATTTATAAAAATCTTGAGGTTATTCATAAAAAGTGTTTTGGTGTTGAGTGAGTTCTTGTTGAGTGATTTTATGTTTTTGTGTTCTTAAGTGGTTGTTTGATTGTTGTGTGAGTTTTGTGTTTGTGAGGCCAAATCCACACCACTTGTGGATTTGAGAACTTGTGTGTGTATTCCCCTAGAGGATTTTGAAACCCACATCCATTGTGAGTTTTGGATTCTTCAAGAGTGTTGAGTGTGAGTGTTGAAGTATTGGAGGAAAAGTGTTCTAGCCAAACCCTTGGAGTGCTTGGAGGGTTGGCGTGTTCTTGCCATTATTTGAGTGATCAATCTTCTTTTGATTGTTCATTCAATTAAATTGTGTTTTCTCTTGCCTCATACACCAAAAAGGCAGCCCCATCAAAACCCTAGCAGCCCATGGCATAAGCCATAAAGCCCTAGCCCCATCCTTTGCCCAAAACGCCCCTCTTGATAAAACCCTAGACCAACCACTTAACCTTAGCCTTTCCCACCTTGTTTGCCTTATAAAATCATACATAAACATCCCAAAAATACCCCTGGTCGTGGCCTAGAAAGTCCCCATACAACTAGCCACATTAACCCCCTCCAATCACCAAGCTATCCAAAACCGATCAAAATCAACTTGACCATTTCGCCCATCACCCTTCCAAACCCTAGCCGGCCATCAACCCTCATCCTTTCCTAAATTTTCGCAATTAAAACAAGTCTTCCCTCATCCAAATCAAGCCAAATTCGTGCCCCCCTAGACCTTGCATGACCGGCCACCCAAAATGAATTTGAATTCAAATTGATTCAAATTCAAATCAAACCAACAATCCCTATTTTTTCTCATATTCGACCATCATCCATTTGCTCTAACCGAACCCCTCACTTGCCCACTTATCCATCATAACTTCCCATATTTCTCTCAACCAAGTCAATTCAAATTCAAAACCTATTCTACCGACCAAATCCATTCCATAACCGACCACTACAATAATCCCTATATCCGGCCACATACATTCCTCCATTTCAAATCATTTCAAAATTTAAATCAAAATTCCAACCAAATCTCCAACAACAATAACCGGCCATCATTTCCTTATCTTCTCCTAAATTTATCCAATTAAATCAAATCTTCTCTTATCCAAAAACAACCCAAATCTCGGCCCCAACAAGCCTCCACTCAACTCTATCCCAAACTCAAATCAATTCAAAATCCAATCTTTCCACTTTCCATAAATATCTCACTCGGCCATTCCATCCATAGCTATTGTCGAAATTCTCCACTTGCCACATCACCAAATTAACCTTAATTCTCTCAAATGATTAATCAATTATCCAATTGATTGAATCAATCAAATCTTATCCCAAAATAGAAGCAATACTTGGCCAACAACCCTACCTCATTGCCGCTCACTTATCTTGCTAAAATCCTAATTCCTACATTTTAGGAATTATCCAAAACATCTCAAAACCCTATCCCACCTAATTCTAACCACCTTAGCTGAAACCCATCTTCCCAAACCTTAGCCAATTGACTTCCAAACCCTAACCTAATCTCAATCTCGAAATTCCCCTTAACCTCTACTAAAACCCTAACCCTACTACACTATATGACCCATATTCCTAGCCAAGACGAACTCAATTAGATTCTCTTAACCATCTCAACCTCATATCACCCTTTCATCCATTGTTGGTGCACGTGAACCATCACAAGCAAAAGGAGCCTTACTCGGTCATTGAGGAGCAACAAGGCGAGGATGACCGACTTGGTTGACTAGGGACACGACCGAGGTCCCTATCAGCTCAGTGCACCGTTAATGTAATTTTAGTTTTTAGTTTTTTTCTTTTTTTTGTATCATTTTTTTAATATTCTAAAACATTTTAAAAAAATAAAAAAAAATTCAGAATATTATTAAATAATAATTAGTTAATAATTAAGTCTAAATAAAAAATAAAAAATAAATAAAAAGGCAACTATGTGCACCAAACGGTGCCTTTAGTATTATCCCTCAAAACCACTGCAAATTCTCTCCTAAAGCTAAATATGAACATTGTGCTGTGCCTTTGTCTCTATACTCTAAAGCCAATATCATTCATTGTATTCTCTTTTTAGAGCAAAAAAAAAGTGGCAACACCGGGAATTCATTAATAATGTTAAGTACCTCAAAAGTAGATAGCATTAGAGAGTAAAAATATGATTTATTATTACTTTCAATTATCATTATTTCCTCATTCATAATTTATTAATGTGATATCAAATAATTAAAGATAATGTACTGTTTTTTTATTTACCTAACAGTTACTTGATGCTAATAAAAGGAAGATAAATAAACGTCGTGTATTGAATTGTCACGAGTAAACCTCTCCCTACAATTAGTTTCAAGGGTGCTCATTGAGCTTCAAAACTTTTTTTTTTTTAATCTCTTAAAAAATATGTCAGAACTATTAAAAGAAATTAAAAAAAGAAAAAAGAACCGGCCCTGGTTACCCGGTCCGGATGAACAGGCACGGCTCAAGTCGTCAAAGTACTGCAATGGCCAGCAATAAGCTTCAACAGTTCCTGATCGTTGTCTCGACTTGAATGAGCTTTCCCCAATGGCTTGATTGTCAAACCATTCTTTCACTCCTCCCTGGAAACAGATTTATGATAGTCCCAACAACCTCTAATGATTTGGAAAAGCAAATGCAATTTATTTATTTTTTAAATGCCTGTACCCCCGTCTCAGGGAACTGAACCCGAATTAAGCCTAACGGCTTGCAAACAAAGGTGCCACAAGAATCCGAGTACACTTTGATCACTGCTAAGCGATCTAGAACCTGTGGCCAGTCAAAAATAAATAAACAAAGCTTAAGGTGAAAAATTTAAGTTACATTCAGAGTGACATGATTAAGATCTAATCTTCAAAATCTGTTTCTTCATCGTCATCTTCGTTTTCTGCATATCTCCAACCGTCCTCGACATTTTCACGGTCCTCCTCTGTTTCTTCACTATCTTCTTCCCCGTAACCTTCTTCTTTGACAGGCCATCTGTTTTTCATTACATTCACAGGTATAGCAGATGGAGTCGAGCCTTTTCGCTGTGTGGCTTTTGGAGGTGGCAACCTCAAGTTTGGTTTGGGCCGGATTTGTTTCTGACTTTTGCCATTTACATGCTTTCCACCATAGGCATCTTGGTCACTGGCTTCATCCATCTCATTATCAGCATTAGCTAGGGCATTCTCTGCATTCTCATCAGACATGTGGCCAGGGTGCTCTTTCCTCAAATGGAGTTTAAGCTTATATTCATGGATGTAGGCCTTCTCGCATCCTTCATAAGGACAAGCATAAGGGCGGTCAGATGATGCAGAGCCATAAGCCCCAGAAGAAGGCTTAGGAGGTTTGTTTTGCTTTTCTGAAGGGGGGTTGTATTTTACCACATCCATGGTCACACCCTGCAAAATAAACGGATAGATTAGTAATCAAGTACCAGTTCTTACAGTAAAGAAACAACATGGGAAATGCCCTTTATATAAAACATGTGGCCTATAAAATTTTAAAGTTCATGTTAGATTCAAAGGATGGGCCTTATGCAAGCAAGCACGTGGGAAAATGGTATTTGCAAAGAAATATAAGAACTTCGCCACACAATTTATTTATTTTCATAAACACATGACAGTTAAGTTTCATTGATAATCAAGAAATAATGTTATCCAGGTATATAGGGAGTATACAGGATATACCCCTAACAGAAAAAAGAGAAGCAATAGAAGATCCTGACAATAAGAAATGGAAAAGCATGATATGGCAGACATACAGAAGAAAAGGGTTTTTCTTGCCACCATACATATTCTCACAATTCTTTTTTTCTATTTTTTTGATAAGTAAAACATATTCTCACAATTCTCAAAAGTCGGATCATTTCTTTCCCCCTATGTGCACCACATAACCCACTCCAAAATCTTCCATAAAGTAGACCTTTCAAAGCTATAAAACCTAAAAGTGTGTCAGGTCATTCAAGTTCCGTATCAGCTCAGTCGAGTTCTAAGGCAAGAGGCTTATCACTTAAGAATGGTGCAAATGGAGACTGATAAATGCACGAGTGAAACAGGATCCATAGTAAAGTTGAGTTAATTAAGTATTCATGTCACATTGTCAATAGTAAATATATAGCTTAGAAAAGAAATATGGGCTTCTATTTGACAATAAAATAATTTAGATTCCCTAAAAAAACTACTTTATATGAAGACCAGATAAAGCAATTGCATAGCAAAATGGAACGAAGGATTTGTCAGAAATAGCAGTGGTGAGGGAGTGGAAGTGTGGAACCAACCTTTTCGTGATGAGATGCAATGTGGTTCTTCAGCTTGTACTCATGAGCGTATCTCTTTCCACAATCTGGGTATGGGCATATATGATAGTTTTCCTGTGAATGTGTTTTCATGTGTGACCTTAGGTTGAAATCCAGAGAAAATGCCTGCAATTCATACTAGAAAACTTTTAGAACAAACAAATGTCATGCGCACATATGCATGGGGACACAACACTCACACACACACATGATTGCTGACAAACACATGCCTTAGGGAAGCTTTCTGAAGCAGAAACAAAGATATGAATATAGTATGAGCTGATCATCTCTTTTATATACCGACCTGTGTACTTGGACTTTGCCTTTCATTTTTATCAATAATTCTCAATTACTTCTACAAAGAAAAACAAGTATGAGCTGGTCAAAATTCAAAAGGGTAGAGCATTTCATAACAAAGTCATGATGTTCCATGATGTCAGGCAAAAAGTAAACAAGAATGTGCTTGGTTGACCAGAGCACTGTTAAGTTTTTCACCACTGATTAGTTCTTGTTCAACAAAAAGGATCATACTTCATCCCAGTTTTCACACTTGACTTGAACCAGAAAGAGTATTCAGGTGCCAAAACTGCAATTCTCATTGAAAGTATTCCAAGTCCGCTCATCTCAGACATGCATATCGCATACACACAAAGTAATGGAGAAAGAAACAACCTTCCTAACTCCCACATACTTTTAAATTCAACCATTCCTTTATCATGATATAATGTTCAGATTTCACTTTGAAACCAAAAAAAAAAGAAAAGGCTAGAAATAATACAAGAAGAATTTCAGTAGACAGGTTAATCACCTTACCACAGCCTTCATGAGGACATACAAAATCTCTTGCTCCAGTATGAATGAGAAAGTGTCTTTTCAATTTCGAACTATCCAGAAATTTCTGTGACACATACACATTTGAGACTGTCAAATAATCATGATGGGATGGTAAAAGACAATGAAATTTTAATAATATATATCTCTATTAAACGATCATGCATGAGGGTGAATAGTCAGACTATGAGATTGGGAACAGAAGTTGTTCCAAGAAAAATGTGTGTGTATATATATAGGACAGATTTTGATTAGACTCGATCACTGCTGGACAACCCAACCATATCTACATGTGGTTTGGCAATTTCTGACTACAGGGTTAAACCAGAAACCAAAATCTCAAGAAATTCCCATATTTTTACACCTCAAAATATTACCCAATTCTCATTGCATTATTGTTGCCTCACTCTTTTCCATGAGCCTAAACTTTTCTTTGTAGAACTTACCTCTTAGGGAGTGTCTATCTGTTTTTCCAAAATGGTGGGAGTCCACAGAATTGCATCACAAGAAATAAATGGGCATTTTGGGTTTGAGCACCTTTGAAAAAGCACTGCTCTGGCCCAAGCTGAAACCCAATTGAGTTGAACTTTGCAAGGGTTTCCAATTCATCAAACACGACCTATATGGAAATCGCAAAAGCTGAAGTTGCAACACCCTCAAAATTCCCAAAATATCTACCAATTTTTCTCTCTTTTACCTCATAAACCAACATGGTCAGATATCACACAACTTATCATAGCGTACACAGAATCTAACTCAAGAACTCACATCTTGAAGTTTAAAACAGTGAACTGATGTACACTTCCCATATTTTTGTTGAATTAGTGCGAAACTAATATCAAGAAAAATAAAGAAATTAAAAAAAGAAAAAGAAACAAAAAACAGAACATGGGGAAAACGTTGGGCACTACACCTTTCCACACCCTTCATAGTGACAAACATATTGTCTCTCTCCATGTATATGAGAATGCTTCCTCAAAGCACCAGCATCAATAAAGGTCTTGCCACAACCTTCATAGCTGCAAAGGAAAAGTACTTCAGTCGTTGGTTCTGGTTCTGGCTCTGGCTCCAGTGCCTCTGGTACTTTTGCCTTCTCTTTCAAGGCCTTCAATGTTTCCTCTAAGCAATGCATCAAAAAGAGAAACATTAAGACAAACTCAAACATAAATCTTATTAATGATTCTTTTCAAGATGATCAAAGAAAATGAACAAAGGCATTCTTGAGGTAATCAGAAAGTGTTCTAATGGTGAAAGATTCGTATTAGAAAAAGTTGCTATCAAATAAAAAAAGCAGAGAAAGGAAATGTACTTCTTCTATCACTTTTGATTCATGAAGCTTTAAGACTTTTAACAATTTGATCAGCCAAACATCCTTACTTGGGCTTCATCCTTTATTTATTCCAACTGAAGTTTCTCATCTATACAACAAGTTTTACTCACATTCTTAAATCTTACATCAATAACAGGTAGGCAGTCTTTAACTTCCAGTTCAGATCGGGTGAATATATGTCAGGGTAAACTGAATTAGCTTATTGTTGTGTTGATCCATATAATTGGATACAGGTACGTCTGGTGTAAAACATGTATGCTCGTACTTTATCTTCAGATTGCAGCAGATTAATTTGATTTCATATACTGATATCATGACTTTGTCTTTGTTTCCCCTTCTAATAAATTCTCGACAAAAAAAGTGAAAAAAGGATCATCCCATTCAGAAAGCACCACACCAGAAGTTTTCGGTGAAATCCCAAATCGGGGAGCAGATTCACACTCTTCTGATGTAAACTTGTTCAGTTTTAAGACATAGAAAAGAAACAAAAGCCTTCAAAGAACATGGACTAGAAGTGTTTGAAAAATCCTCCAACTGGAAGATAATTGCAAAATAACTTTTTTTTTTATAAGTATAATTGCAAAATAACTTTAAAAATGAGTCAGACAAGTAAAAGGCAAGAAAGACTAACCTGTTACCCATTTCAAGAGAAAGCACTTCCCACCAGTTACTACAACATCCTGGGGAACCCTGTAAGAAAAGCAGTGTTTTTTTTTTTTTTTTTGATAAGTGAAAACCAGTATATTATTGGCACACACCACACAAGAAAGGAGTAAATAGCAAAAACCAATCAGCTAGAGCACAAATATCTCAAAAACTACTCTATTCTTAAGTATCTCATTGTTTATCCCAAATATCGAGACAGAAGAAACATAATCCATTCTTCAAATCAACCCTTTGGTTCTCACATACCTCTACCTTACGTACAAATTTGAAAGCATTGCTGCAAAACCTCACAAAGTTTGGGTCTAAATAGAACTTATATATACACATATATCTTAAGTAGAGCTCATATAATTTGGAAACCAAAACAAAAGATACGTAAGATTTGAAGTGTTTAATATGTAAAAAGAAATTTAATGTGTCCCAGAGATTGGACAATTCCCTCCGTACACATCATCTGTCTGGTTCTCACATCTTCAATTTTTCCCACAACTCTTTCTTCCTTAATCATTTTCGAATGATTGGCTCTTGTCTTAGTGTTTAGAGATTTTTATGGGTCATCATTCGGAGTTTGTTATTGAGTCAAAAAGATTCATCTTCTCCAATGAATGAGAGCGTTGTTGCATCATCGAGAAAAGTTGGTAGGTCGAATGGAAGGTCTTGCTTGGGACAGCCACTGTGCAATGGCTGTTGAAAGTGCTTGAGGAATGCATCAAAGTGGGTAAGAATAAAGATGTTTATTCGGCCACTAGGGAGGGCTACAACAGCTTCATTGCCCAGCGATGTGCTAATCTTAGGGGCCGGTATTTAGAGGTTAGCGATTACAACCAGGGAGGTTGGAGGAATACCCTTTGTTTTCCAGAAGGAGACGGCGGTTGGGGATGGAAAAAAACCATAGAAGAACTTATGGGATGGCGCAATCAAAAGGGCAACAACTATAGTATTTTCAAATCCAAAAGTCGATGGGAGAAGGGCTAGCCCTCGCATTCGTATAAGGATGCTCTGTTCTCTGGGATGCCGATGCAGAGCTCTGAGAAGGAAAGGCATAATTCGACCGCTGGCAATCCTTTGCATGAACGAAAGAAGACGACGCAGTGCAAGGACCCCTCGAGCCTCGCTGATGTCACATCTAATGTCTGGGACTTGCGCAGGTCGCTGAGTGAGGTGCATGGTAATCTTAGGATGTTGCAGAAGGACATGGCGTACGTGGTTGAATGTGTCGGCCTACTTATGGAAGGGGATGAGGGGAACGGGCCGGGCCGGGCGTTCCTTATAGAACCGGGTTGAGGAAGCAAGAGGCTAGGCCTCCCCATGTGGCCCATGGAAAGAAGGCAGCTGAAAGGGGCATCTGGGATAAGAAGGGGCCTAATCCAAAAAGGCCATCAATCACCCAAGGGCATAAGCCTCTAGTCCACGTAGTGGGTCAGGGTGAGAGGGTCCATTCCCCTAAAGGCTCCCCTTTACCTAGGTCACAACTCCAAGCTGGGATGGGCTGCTCAGTTGGTAGTGGGCCTACACCTGAGGCCCATCAACCTAAAGCTATCGGATCGGCTTTGCCCTGTGGGACGGGTTCCGGGTCCTGCTAGCTCCAACACCCAGCGAAATCTATCGAGCCTCAGGCCTTAGGTTTCGAGCAACTCCAGGCATTAGGTTTCGGAGTCGTGCAGGAGACTCTGCTGTCCGTGGCATCATCGATGGGTGGGCCACAAACGACACCGGTAGCGCACTTCGGTGGCCCAAAACGCGATCGTGGAGTACACAGAGAGGGTACAGATCTCATTCGATCCAAACCTCCTGCCGAAAGGGGCCCAGTTTTCGCCGTCTAAGGGGGATGGTGTAGCGCAGCCAATCAATCCCTTAGTGTTTCCCAAGATTGGCTTTGAGCTCTCTGATGACGAGGAATCCGATGACTTGATGCATTCTGTGGAGGACTTCTCAGATTCCGTGCAGGGACTGAACGAGCTCTCAGTTGATGAAGAATTTCAATGCCCAAATCCCTTAAATTATTTTTTTCCTAATCAATCTGAATGGGTTTTGTAGATGGCTCAAGGGATTCACCAACTGGTTGGTATTAGGTGCGCTGGTTATGAAGAACAATTCATGGCTTTGCTAACTACTATTGATGCAGGATACAACAAAAATCATAGAGGAAATTCAAGACAAACTAGAGAACTTAATCGTTTGGCGTGGTTCTTAAATTCGGAGGATCCACCTAGTAAGGAACGAGTGAAAGGAAATGGGCTGTTAGTTCATCAATGAAGCCAAAAATTGTGTTTTGGAATGTACGAGGACTTAATGAAGTAAATAAGCGTCTTTGGATTTGGAATTTACTTTGAAAGTGGAAAGCGGATATTGTTTGCCTTCAAGAAACGAAGATGCAATTTTTCGATAGAAGTTTGGTGAGAAGTCTGTGGGGTGGCAACCATGTGGATTGGGCTTATTTGGCTTCTTCGGGGGCGTCGGGAGGTATCATTGTTCTATGGGACCGGCGCGTTGTGAAAAAAGTGGATGTGTATATCAGTAGGTATACGGTGGCGTGTTTGTTCAAATGTGTGCCTGATAATTTCATGTGGGCTTTTGCAGGTGTTTATGGACCGAACCTTGATGCTGACAAACGCTTTCTTTGGGAAGAACTAGCAGGTCTTTATAGTTGGTGAGATTTACCGTGGTGCATAGGTGGAGACTTCAACATAGTCAAATTTGCCAGTGAACACTTTGGTAACAGAAGAGTGCGGCTTGCTAGTTTGGAATTCTCAGAGTGTATCACTGACCTGAACTTGGTTGACTTGCCGCTAGCAAAGGTCCAGCCACTTGGTCCAACAATCAAACTTGGTCTCGTCTGGACCGTTTCCTTATTTTTCAGGACTTGGAAAACCACTTCCCGAATATTTGGCAGAAGCATCTGGAACGGATCTCCTCAGATCATTAACTGATTCTTCTTGACTGTAGTGGACTCCAAAATGGAGGCATTATTTCAAATTTGAGAATATGTGGTTGAAGTCTGAAAGATTTGTGGACAGAGTTAAACAGTGATGGTCCTCTTATCAGTTTGATGGCTCCCCTAGTTTCATCTTCTCTAATAAGTTGAAAGCCTTAAAGAGTGATCTGAAGTTATGAAATTCTCAATCGTTTGGTAACCTAGGGATAATAAGAAGGCTTTATGGAGGGATATTCAAGATCTAGATAGGATGCAGGAGGGGCGGCCTCTTACTCAGGACTAGGGCTGAGCAAAAATCCGACAATCCGACTTCACCCCAACTCCGCTCCGACTCCGACTTTCGGAGCCAGAGTCGGCAGTGGAGTTCTGCCGACTCCGACTTCGACTCCGAATTGACATACCGACTCCGATTCCAACTATATATCCGACTCCAACTCCGACTCCGACATTTTGCATATAAATATAAAAAAAATATATGTATTTTCATATATAACTATTATAGTAGATAATTAAATTAAATATTGTTTCCAAATAATTTACTCATAATATAATAAACATATATAATTATAAACACTAATATATTAAGAATTACTAATTTAATAATTGGTAATACTAATATATACAAAATTAAAGACTAATATATAAGTAATGATGTATTATAAGTTAATAAATAATAAAATATCATAATGTATCATAAATTAATGAGGTATGTAATAATGTATAACACTAATTTATAAATACTAATGTATAAACCCTTATATAATATAAGTTACTAATGTAATATTAATGTTTAAATATTAGTAATGTATAAAATTAGAGCAATGCTATTCATCATCTTATTTTTCATCATCCTCTCATCATCTTATGATGTGGCATTAATTGATTGGATATTATTTATTATGTTTTACTTGTTAATCTATCATCTAATGTCACATTATGGAATAATGAGAGGATGATAAAAAGAAGATGATAAATAGATTTATTCATAAAATTATAAACACCAAGGTATTAAAAGTTACTAATGCAATAGCTTATAATACTATTGCATAAAGTTATAATTTTATAAGCACAAACTTATTCAAAATAATTTTTTAATAATATAATAGACATTTACTAAGACCAAAGTTCAAATCCTAAACCCTAGATTGATAATTAAATGAAATAATAGTAAATATTATATTGGCTAATGTATAAACATCAATGTATGAGCTAATGTACATTAATAATAATACTAATAAATAAACACCAATGTACACTAATAGTAATACTAGAATATTATAATGTTAGCTTATAATATAATAAACACACTACAACAATGTTGATATTTTTCCATGAATTTTTTTACCACGACATAAGCTGATGGCAAATAATTACTTATTTTGAATCTTTGATTTTTAAAGAAGTATTCTTATATTTTAAATCTCCAAGAATTGTATAGTTTAAAAAAATCATTTTATTTAAAAAACTTATAATTATTTAAAACTATAAAAAAATTCTATTTACTTATATAATTTTATTTATTTAAAAATATTTAGTAAACTTTCTTATTTTATTTTATGATAAAATAATATTAATTCTAGTATTTAAAGTTGATTTTGAATTAGTTATATTGTATTTATAGTTTTAATTGTCTATTTTTATTTAGTTTATTTATAAATTTAATATCTACCGTTAAATCTAGTTTTAACCTAGATCTAACGGTACAGATTAAATTTATAATACTTAATTTCATTTCATTCCCCTCTTAGCCGACCCAAAACACCCCCATTCGTCTCTCTCCTGAGTCTCCCCTCCCCTTCGTCCCTGATCCAAACACCCCCCCTTCATCGCCGACCCAACCCCCCCACGGTCACACCCCTTCATCGCCGACCCAAACCCCTCCCCCCCTTCGTCTCTGAGTATTCGGATCCAAACCCCCTCCCCTTCGTCGCCAGCCCAACCCCCCTCCCCCTCATCGCCAAGTCGCCGACCCAACCCCCCCTCTTCATCTCTCTATTCGGTCTTAACCCCCCCTCCCCTTCGTCGCCGACCCAACCCCCCCTTCGTCCCCTTCTGCCTCTGTTCAAGACTTGCCGGCAAGAGCCACCATCGCATCCTCCAGAACCGTCACCGCATCACCACGAGCAACCCATGAACACAACAACATTGCCTCCTCCAAACCTGCCTCTGTTCCTCCGCATTTGTGAGTTCTTCAGTTCTTCCATCGAATTCATCTAGTTTGGAGCATTTCTTTAATTACAATAATCCATCGAATGCATGATTTAGTCTTAATGATTCCTGGAAGGCTACATGATGATATTGTCGGTAGTTATATTAATTACATTTATTGATGATCATTATTATATTTAATAAGTTTCGGATCTATACACACACACAAGATCATCTCATTTTTTTCCAATATCACAAAATTAATAAATGCCAAAAAATCTCGATATTGCCAGTCTACAGAAAACATAATCCAGATATAGAATTATCAATTTAATGGATTTGTTGAATACTTATGCATTATTGTAATAATTTTGCAAACCTTTACGTACGTGTATCACTTCTGGTGCCTTTTGGATTGCTTATTTGAGTATTGTAAGATTTTTTTTTTTTTTTTTTTGTTATTGGTACTCTGCTATACTATCTTCTCATAATATATTGTTCCATATCTCCACTATGTTAATATGACTCACTGGGTGCCTTTTTTTTATTGTCTTTTCATTGGTGGGACGCTTAAATATGTTAGCAAGAGATTGAGTTACTAACAAGTAAGATCAACTCATTTAGATTAACAACCCATTAAATATTTTTTTTTATAGTATCATTGATTCATTTAGATTAACAACTCATTCTGAGCTGCATGCATGCACTTGTGTTTACGCTATATTTCAAACCCAAGTATCATTATTAATTGGTCGAATGATCAAAAAGAGGGTGTCATCGGAAGATACGTGCAGCCATAACCATATAATTAGTATGAGAAGGATAGTTTGGGGATGGATAACAAAAGAATAGTTTGGGGAAGAATCCACTAATTTTATATACATCTTTTTATTCTCATATTCTTTATTTGCTAAAGAAGATCAGGGGAAGAAAATCGTGTAAAGGAGACGTGTCAAGGCGAAGCCAAAATTAAAGGAGCTTTATGCATTAAAGAGAGCCTTCTCATATTCTTTAATTAGTAGAAGTTTGTAATTTTGGACCTTTGCCTTTGGATTTGGTAATGTAATTTTAATTTTTATAAATTTGGACTTTAGGCTTTAGTTGTGTTTAATTTGTATAAATGATATTAGCTTGTAATTTCGGATCTTTGGCTTCGGTTATATATTTTTAATTTGTATATTGAAATATAAAATAACATTTTAACAAAATGATATCGAAGCCCAACTTCGATCTATTATAGTTCAAAATTGTAAAATTAAAATGTCAAATGGGTTAAGAAGAAGTCTAATACAAAAGCCAAACAAAAAAACTCAACTCCGACTCCGTTCCGACTCCACTCCGACAAAGTCGAGGTCGGAGTCGAAGTCGGAGGTCGGATTCCATTACCGACGAAATCGGAGTCGGAGTCGGAGGATCCCATTTCTGACTCCGACTTAGTCGGTGCTCAGCCCTACTCAGGACGAACAACTTCAAAAGACTACGTTGACAGCTGAGCTCGAGCGGGTGATTCTTATTGAAGAAATCTCTTGGTGTTAAAAATCAAGAGTGTTGTGGTTACGGAAAGGGGACCGTAGTACCAAATTCTTCCATAGGATTGCAAATTCTCATAGGAGAAACAACAATATTGAGGTGCTTAGGATCAATGGGTTGGAATGTAAAGATCAAAGGAATATCCGCAATCACATTGTTAACTTTTATGAGAACTTGCTAACGGAACAGGAGGATTGGAGACTCACTCTAGATGGTTTAGCTTTTGATGTCATTGACTCAAATGATGCTATTTGGCTGGAAAGGATGTTTGAGGAAAATGAGGTTCTTAAGGTTATCTGAAAAACAGTTAAAGATAAAGCGCCTGATCCAGATGGCTTTTCGATGGTTTTTTTTCAAGATTGTTGGGAAGTGATTAAAGAAGATCTCATGAAGGTGTTTTAGGAGTTGTTTACGTTCGGAAAATTTGAAAAATGCCTGAACTCCACTTTCTTGGCTTTCATCCCCAAAAATGTGAGGGCTATTGAAATCAAGGATTTTCGATCCATTAGCCTGGTAGGTGGGGTATATAATATTGTCTCAAAAGTGTTGGCCAACCGCCTTGGGGCGGTTATTGGGAAGATTATATCTAAACCCTAGAATGCTTTTGTAAAAGGCAGACAAATTCTTGACGCAGTCCTTATAGCAAATGAATGTATTGACAGTAAGTTGAAAACAGTCAATACAGGAATCCTCTGCAAACTAGATATGGAAAAGGCTTATGATCATATTAACTGGGATTTCCTTTTGTATCTTCTTGGCATAAGTGGTTTTGGGGTAAGATGGAGGTCTTGGATAAGGTGGTGCATCTCTACTTCAAGATTTTCAGTTCTAATTATGGTTGTCCGGAAGGTTTTTTTCCTAGTTCCCGTGGTTTGAGACAATGCGATCCTCTATCACCATTGTTTGTTCTGGTTATGGAAGCACTTAGCAGGATGTTTTCGGCCGTGGTAGCTAATAGTTTGATAAGTGGGATTCTTATTGGAACATCAAGTAGAGGTTACACTAATATATCTCATTTGTTATTTGCAGATGACACGCTGGTTCTATGTGATGCAGAGACAGGTCTAGTGCAAGCTTTAAAGGCTCTTCTCCTCTGTTTCGATGCCGTGTCGGGTCTTAAAGTGAACTACAACAAATATGAGATGGTTCCTATTGAAGATGTTCGCAATATACCGGAGTTGGCTGGGACTCTCGAGTGCAAGATTTCTCAACTTCCTATGACATATCTGGGACTCCCTCTAGGTTCAACTTCAAGAGCGGCTAGTATATGGGATACAGTGATGGAAATAGTGGAAAGGAAGCTAGCAGGATGGAAGAGGACGTACTTTTCCAAAGGAGGAAGGGTCACGCTAATTAAGAACACTCTCTCTAATTTATCCACCTACTTTCTATCATTCTTCCCTATCCCAGCTAGGGTGGTAGGACGGCTTGAGAAGTTGCAACGTGACTTCTTGTGGGGTGGTTTGGGAGAGAAATTCAAATATCATTTAATCAAGTGGGATAAGGTCTGTCGTCCCTTATCAGATGGTGGTTTGGGTGTGAATAACTTGAGGACGTTCAATCGAGTATTATTTGGCAAATGGTTGTGAAGGTACCATCAGGAGCCTGATGCCCTTTGGAGAGTGGTGATTGATCGCAAATTTGGAGGTGCATAGGGGGGATGGTGCTCTAATGACGTTAGGGGGGCGTGTAGCATTGGGGTATGGAATAACATAAGGAGTAGGTGGGGGATCTTCCATCAGCATACCAGGCTTATTTGTGGCGAAGGCTCCAAAATTAGATTTTGGAAAGATGTTTGGTGCGGTGATAGGACCATGACTAACCTTTATCCTTCTCTTTTTCAAATTGCAAGTGATAAAAATATCACTGTGGCGGAGGCTCTAGAGTCAGCTGGGGGACGTCAGCATTGGAACGTCAACTTCAATTGAGCAGCACAGGATTGGGAGCTAAATACCTTTGCGGACTTCTACAGGCTTATTTATTCCCAAAGACCGAACACTCAGAATCAAGACGGCTTATGGTGGATCCTGCAGGGAGAGGAATTTTCACTGTTCGATCCTTCTACAAGGTCCTCACTTGAGGGTCAATGTCACCGTTTTCGTGGAGAAAAATCTGGCGCCATAAAGCACCTCCGAAAGCGGCGTTCTTTGTATAGACAGCTTCTTTAGGGAGGATCCTTACTACAGACAACTTGAGGAGAAGGGGAGTCATCGCTGCAGATTGGTGTTGTATGTGTCGTAGTAGAGGTGAGTCGGTAAATCATCTCCTCTTACACTACAAGACAGCTAGAACTCTCTGGAACGAGGTGTTCAGTAGATTGAATTTATTCTGGGTTATGCCTGAAACTGTAGCGACAACGATGGCTTGTTGGACTTCCTTAAGGGGCGAGCGACATATCATAGCCATATGAAAAATTATTCCTATATGCATTATGTGGTGCCTTTGGTATGAGCACAACGAGCAGACCTTTGATGACAATGAGAGATCCCAAGAGGAGCTAAAAAACTTTTTTTTTCAGAACTCTTTGTACATGGTCCATTACCGTTGATTTCAATGGCATGGGCCTTCATGATTTCCTTGTAACTAATATGCCTATTTTATAGGCATGTATACCTTGTAACTGGCTTTTGTCTTATTAATAAACTTTTACTTATCAAAAAACTAAAAAAAGAATATGCAACGGAATGACTTGACTATAGTTAATTGAAACTCTTATGAACAAAAAACCAATGAACTAAACTTTCATATTCATGGAACAAGAAAAAAAAAAAAAAAACCTCCAGTCAGTTTTAAGGCTAAATTCAAGTCAATTCCCAATTAGTTTCCTTCCTTCATAACACCTGAATGTGCTTCCCTTATGCCTGAATGTGCTTCCCTTATGCCAATTCTCAAAGACAAGCATAGAATACATTGAATAGCATCTCAGAAAACTCCATTTATATTTTCCTCAATTTTCATGAAAATAGATAACAACATAATTCATCCGATAAACGGATCATTCCATTAGCATCAAAACCAAAAACCGCACATGGTCAAATTATCTAAAATTTTCATTTTGTTTTTGTTTCCACTAATTTTTGTGGGAACAAAAATAATAACTATTATTAATCCCTATAAATCGATACAATTTAACGAAGTTTCTTTTTTTAGTTAAGTACAACCAAGATTAACACAAAAGCTAAAACTATACTACTTTTTTAAAAAGAAAAACCAAAACCAAAAACAAAAACAAGAAGACGAAGAAGAAGAAGCATACCACTCCTTGAACCACTTCGCGGCAGGGGTCTTTGACTTGACAATGGGGCGCCGTTCGTATAGATTGTGAGGGAATTGCGTGTCCATCACTTTATCCCCTTGTTTTCTTTATGCATTCAATACGAGCTTCGTGAATCACCGAAGTCTCTCGGAGTTAGAGTTCGGGTTAGGGTTTCGGCCTCGAGAACAGAGAGAGAGGGAGGGAGGGAAAATGCTTGAGGTGACTCATCCATGCCCGTAATCTCTGTTTGGTGAATGGTGCTTTTATGGACCGGAGAGTCGAGAACCGTAGTTACCGTACTTCGACCGAATCACGCTATTCACCGGGCTGTCTGACTATTGGTAGTGTATTTTTAGCATATAAGTCTTAAATAAATAAATCTTATGTAATTTTTTTTTGTAAAAAATAATAAAATTTATTTTTTACACTTTTTTAAAATAAAGTTACTTTTTTATATAAAATTTATATCGAGATTTATCTATTTAAAATTTGTACAAAATCATTTCTTATAAAATTAATAGTTTAGTTTTAAAAATAAAAGCTTTATATATTCTATTTATTAAAAAAAGTAGTCAAATCTTGAATACGAAAATAATTATTTTTATTTTTTTAGAAGAAGTACACAATATTTATAGAATAATGCTCTTTTATTTAAAAAATATACATTTACTAAATTACTCTTAATAATAATATTAAAAAAAAATACATGCACTAATCAAAATTTGTAATGATTATTTATGTTTCTTTTAAAAAAATTATACAATATTTATATACTATAAATTATACACTATTACTTATAGGTACTTTCGCATAAAAATTTACATAAGAATTTAATGTAGAGATTTTTTTAAGTTATTTATTCACATGTACATTAAGTAACTTTAGTATTAATTTGGACGGTTTGCGCTATCCAAAGATGTGGTGAACCTAACAACCTCGTGCGACATGGATTCAGCTATCCAAGCCCATAAAGAGGTTAGCTTGGTACAACTTCTTTTCTTGGGCCACAATTGGGCTATAAGCCATAAAAAGGAGGCATTGATCACGCGCGCATATACGACATTTGCTGCCACAAAGCAGCAGGTTTTTTTTTTTTTTTTTCTTAATCAAAAATGGAAGGTGAAGCGATTATTGTAGCTATTCTCTTTAACATGATCATAAAAGCTCATTTTCAATGGAATGTTCGGTTTAAGAGCACTAATTATGGATTTGTTATAATTTTCTTTTAAATTATATACTTTTACACATAATTTAGAGAATTTTAAAAAATTACTATTTACAAATGAAAAAATATTCTCCTCTTCCACCTTTTTTCTTCCCACTATTAATTAAATTTAACGAAATTTTTTTAAAAATATGTACAAGTATATAATTTGAAGGACAATTATACCAAATCCATTGCCAGTACTCTAAGCCTCTGCAGCCACGAAGCAGCAATTATAATAGAGCCCGTTAACAAATCCAACAGTCAAAAATAGGATAGGTTTGATGATATAATTGTTATGAATATATTTCTAAAAATATTTTTTTAGTCGAACATAAAGTATAAATTTTTATAATTTCTATAGAAAAAAATTATAATTTTATGATAGAGTTCGTATTTTTAAGAGAGCAATGATAACTCAATCATAACTTATTCACAACTTATTAACAAAATATTATGTTTTAAAATTTTAAATGCATCAAGTAAAAATCAGATTTAAAGGAAGTATTTTTATAAATATTATTTTAATAAAAATTATTAAAAAATTGTAAACAAATGATTGTTTTATCATTATCTTTTTTAAATTTGTATCGATTATTATTTTTTTTATTAGAAAAGAACTACACAAATCACATACTACACTTTATTTATTTATTATTATTTTTCTTTTATTAAATATTTAATATATGGGTATATAATTAAGAATAATAAACTTTAAAAGAAATTGAAAATTGAAAATTGAAATTCAAAATATGATGTGTGGGTGTTGATTGTTGAGTAGCATCTCTTTTTATTATTATTATTCTAACAAATAGGAAGGATGGGATTGTAAAGTGATTATGACTGATTTGGGTTTATATTGAATTTAAAAATAAGATAAGATGAGGTATGATAAGATAATTTTAGATAAGAAAAAAATAAATTTTAAATAAAATATTATTATAATGTTATTTTTTAATATTATTATTATTATAAAATTTGAAAATAATAAATTATTTTTTATATTTTTTTATAAAAATTTGAAAAAATTATAATTATAAAATAAGATGAATTTTAAACTTAAATTGGAATTGCGAAGGACAGATGCGACTATGATTTAACTACGGAATGAAGTAGAAATTGTACACTAGTACTGAAAATCAACTCCTCTTTCCTATTCTTTTTATTTGTGTTATTGTCTTTGACAGATTGTAAGCCGGTCTTATTCACGTCATATCAGTCCCCGTTTGTTTACCTTGTAAAATATATTCTGCTTTTTATATTGAAACGGCATGAACCATGAGGATGGTATCATTGTCTTTATTTTTATAATCTAAGTAATGCTTTTTATCTTTTTCATGCATAGATATTAGATAGGACAATCTCATTTATTATTGTTTTTTTGTTTGAATAATATGATGAAATGTAATAACTTTAAATAAAAATAAAATAAAATAAAATATTATTTTTCTTTATTATTATTATTTTAAAATTTTAAAAAATCAAATTATTTATTATATTTTATATAGTAATTTAAAAAAATTGTAATGATAAGATAAGATTGAATCATTTTTGTATCTAAATATGACCTAAGATTTCTTTAATTTAAGACTTCATTTGGATAATGAGATGAAATGAGATGATTTTAAATAAAAGTTGAAAAAAATATTATTAGAATGTTATTTTTTATTATTACTATTGTTTTGACATTTAAAAAGGTTAGATTATTTATTATATTTTATGTAAAAATTGAAAAAAAAAATTGTAATGATGAGATAAGAAAAAATAGTTTCTCAATCAAACGAGCTACATTTGGTAATGAGAATACTTCAAATATTCTCATAATACTTTACTATTATTTATTATTTTATTATTATTTTTCATTTACTTTTTACTAATATTCATTACTTTTCACTACTATTTAATATTTTTTTAATATTTTTTATTACATTTTTATTACTATTCACAATATTTTTCAATGGAAAATGCTTTTTGTACACAATGTTGTGTACCTTTGTGTGCACGCCGTCCACGTGGACAAATAATGATGAAGTTAAGATTCACTTAATCTCTATTATCAATCTTTGTTCCATTCTCCCCTAGAAAGAATGACGGATGAATTAAGGGGTCTCAACTTAAAAATCCGTTTCCATTACCTAAATTGAATGACATTATTAGATCTTGAAACTTCAAATGGAGCTTGACTTTCGATGATGAAAATTGATCGAAGGTTTTTTCATTCTTGCAAAAATATAGACTTCATACTCATTACTCGAAGGGTTCCAGCTGCTACACGGGCTACCCTGGAAAAGCAATCTATTGTTGTTTTAGATGGTGTATGGATTCCAAGTAGAATTCTTTCTTTTTTGTGCACAAATTTTAGTGTAGGATGACTTAAGTGAAAGATCTTATGCCAATGTATGTACAATCTTTTTTACTTGCATAGATTTTAGAGCAAGATGCACTTTTGAGAAATGTATGATATCAGCCGAGGGGTATCAACATAATCTCCAGAAATTCAACATTACAGAAAAATAAAGCTGTAAAATACAGCTCATCCGAATCACAAGAAGCGGACCTCTAATGAATATTCTAAAATCAGTTGTAAATAATAATTGTATTCTTATTCTTTTATTCAACCTTTTTTTCTTATTGGCTAACAATGTAACAAACTTGTATATAAAGGTAAGCACTATCAATGATCAAGTATGCTAGAAAGCAAATTCAATTCTACATATTAACTGTGTTTTCTATTTACCTTTCAATTATGTTATGGTATCAAAGTAGATGTTCATAAGCAAGCATGAGTAATAAACAAATCTCATTTCAACTAAAACTATACCAGTATCAATTATAAGCCAACCATCTATACATGCACAGAAAAACTAGACTTGAATAATAAAGAAATTCAATCAAAGAAATTCAACCAGAACTGATACAAACAGAGTAATAAACCTTTAGATTCTATTCTTTTAGCAATCACCATAACCTTTCATGTGAGTCTCATACATTTTTTTACATTCACTCTTTCTTACAATCAAAGAAATCCAACCAAAAGTGTAAAGAAATGGGACAAAATACTACAAAGAAAATTATAACGGAATCCATTAGTTTGCATCTGTTACAACCAGATTTACAACAAAAATGGACAAAATAAATCTTAACTATAACTAGATTTACAAAGAAAAGTTCACAATGAAAAATACTATTGCTGATAGTTTATGATAAAGTTCATCTGCAATAGTACTTGTCCTTAAATACTATTTTTGAGTGCACAATATAAAATACAATCTTCCAAAAACTTCACAAGAGAATCACCAATTTAATTGCTCATCAGTCTGAATCTATTAATAGCTCATAAAACCCAATATCAATGGATTGTGATCCATCCAAAGGAAATTGCATTTGTAAAAATCAACCATATGTGTGCAAGTAATTTTCGAAGTTCGAAGAAGTTGGTGGTATGTTCTATTCAGATTAATACACAAGTTATTCATGTACAACTCTTTCAAAAATATCAACTCAACAATCATATAAATTTTTTAAAAAATTAACATACCACGATTGAGGTATTTGAGGTAGATGGTATCAACAGAGATTGGTGTTATTCTCATTTTTTCATGTTGCAAGCGTTTCTGAAATAATGTATAAAAATTAACATAATGAGCGTCTCAAAATAACTTGGTTCATACTCAGCTTCTCAGTATCATTCCTCAGACATTTGTTATTATAAAATGCAAACTAACTTTTCCACCAAAGGAGAAAATTAATTTTTTTTGTTTTTTTTACCAAAGTATATATTCTAGGATACTTTGGGGCACCAATGGCCACCATGGTTGACTTCAATTCTATGGTTTCATCATCTACTTTGAATATCAAAGACTAAAAAGAGATAAATATATCAACAATGTATATGCTGCAAAGAATAAGCATAAGGCAAAGAGCAAGACAATTCAACAAAATAGAGAGGAACAATGAAAAGACAAGCTGAGTCGCTTTCCTACCGTCAAAAGGTAGGACCTGAATTTTCAGGAATGTTAACCAACCCACTATTCATTAAAAAAAGAAGTTAATTTTAGTTATCTATTAATTGATCCTGATTTAATTTATAACATGTTCTTCGATACATTATTGTACACAAGAAATACAAAGTTCGACAGAAGTACAAAAACTAACACCACTAGATAATTAGTATACTCAAATACGATCTTACTTGGGTATTTAACTAACAATTAACAAATAGAATGAGCCAATGTCACAGGAAGCAGGAAGCATTGAATAGCATCTAAAGGTCAATTTGTATATTTATTATTTAGGATTCCAAAAATTTGTGAAGTAATGATTATATACTTTGTTGTATGGTCATAATCAATATTTTTTACTATATATTCTGGCATGAGGATTACATAAATGGAACGACAGCGGCTTAGTTGTTTTGTGCTTCTATGCTCGATTTTCTCAAATATTTTTTCACAGAATTCACTTCAAATCCTCTTTAAAGGCTGAATAATTTTGTACCCTGATTAAAATATATATATCATTCTCTTTTATAAAGGTTATGAATAAAGGGATATACATACAGATAGATGGGATCGTTTGTTATGCTAAAATCCCTGCACAAACGAAACGGAATGGTTCTGCTAAAACGAAATGACTTGGCTGTTTTGTACTCCTATTCGAAATGGTTATGCTAAAACCCTTGTACAAATGAAATGAAAATACCTAGCAATGCTCTCTTCTTTCAACGACGACAGACCTTCGGAATATATATTTTATGATGATAGACTTTCAACTTTTTTGAGTGAATCTCTGACATTTCCTCGCCAGTCTCTCTTTCGATGAAAATCTCTATCTCGCTCTCTCTCTCTCTCTCTCTCACTAGTTTCAAGTTTTGAAGTAAAAAACTCCAACAATGACATACCCTCAAACGATAACGGTAGACCCAACTTTTGATTCTGGCAACGTAGAGGCCTTTCTCGCGTGAATGTTTCTCCCCCTCCCCCGCTTCTTCTATCTGTATTGATGTTCAACATTTCAATTTTCTCTCTTTTTGAGTTTTGTCTTTTTTTTAATATACTGGATAAGTATCTCTGTAAACGGTACACCATCGCTTGAGTACCTTCAAGTACTCTTTTTCAATATATTTTACTATTCAAACGTAATAAATTCTCTTTCTTTCCCTTTTCTTCTAAAAAATTGGAGTGAAACAAATATGTACACTTCAACAAGGTACATTATTCAATCTTAATTCAATTCAATAAGGTAGATTTTTAAGTATTTGGTATTTAATTAATTACGTACTTAGACATGGGTAATAATTTAGTCAAATCTCAAATAAATAAACTTCGCTTAGGCTCACTACTAATAAAGTAGAGAAACTACAAAAAAATCACTTTATTTTAATTAGAAAAATGATAGATGCAATCATGGAGTTGCAAGCGACATGCATTCGTTTTGAAAAAAAATGAATATATATAGAACCCACGTGAAAAAGTTAATTTTTTTTTTAAAGCGACTGTACGCCGTTTGTAACTCTACGACTGAATGTAGCATTACTCTTTTAATAAACATCTCGTTTAGTTATATAAAATAAAATATCTTATCTTATTTTACTTAATTATTATAATTTTTTTCAAAATTTTTTATATAAAATATATTTCAGAATTTAATATTTTTAAAATAATATCAAAGAAGTCCTCAAAAGAAAGTTTCCTGAATTAGGATCGTACATGTACCACGTGTTTGGCTGTTGGGCAGAGGAGATTATCAATACACGATTGGGACGCATGTAAGTCCCAAACTTTCAACATATGATCCAAAGTACAGAGAAATCCTAAGATTAGGTTAAATTTTTACTTTGTTCCGTTAACATCATTAAGGGGACTGAATTTGAGATTTACTGAAAAGCCTGAAATACTTGCAGCTTTTCTTATCCCGACGTTACTGTTCATCTTATCTGCGACTTCTACTAATTTTTTTTTTTTTTTTGAGATGTTAGGGTAGTCAGATTACATCTCAGCCCACCTCTTTTTCATTCTTAAATCTCTATAATTATTATAAAAATATAATATAAAATATTAAAAAATTTAAAAATAAAATAAAAATTAAAAAATATAATAAAAAATATAATAAAAAAATAAAATAAAGATAAATTTTTAATAGAGATTCGGTCTTATCCAGTCTCCTCTGCCGCTGCCGCTGGTGGGCGACACTGCCCACCCCATCGGGACCGAAGGGAGCCGGCGACCTCACCCTTGCGATGATAAGACCCGACGACCTCCGGTGTGCCCCGACGGTCTTAAACCCGAAAATAGGTCGGAGTTTAAGGCTACCGGGAGTATATCGGAGGTCGCCGGGCCTTGCCGTCGCAAGGGTGGGGTCGCCGGCTCCCTCTGATCCCTATAAGGTGGGCGGTATTGCCTACCGCCGACGGCGGTAGAAGGGGCTACAAAGGGGCGGGATTCGGTTCGATTCAACCGAACCCCAATTTTTTTTTTCTTTTTTTGGGGTATAGTGTTTTTCTAAAAACGAGATTTTTTTTAACCATAAAAATCAAAAATAAGCCACACTGAAAATACCTCATGTGGTAAATTTTTATTTTTAAAAAATATTCAATATATTTTAAAAAACTTATAAAAAGATTTACTTCTTTATATATTAATTATTGATATATTAAAAATTAAAAAATTTTAAATTAAAAAGTTAACAAAATAAGTCTTTCAAATAAAAAATGATAAAAAAATATAAATATGTATTAATGTATAACACTATTTGTTTATTCATCTTATTTTATTATTATAATTTTATAATAATAATTTTAATATTATAAAAATAAAAATTTTATAATATTTTATTTAAATTTAAATTTTTTTATGAGAGATGCTTAGATAGCTTAATAGAAGATCTACTTCTTATATCTATTCAGTGTATTTTTTCTTTGATTTATTTTTATATAATTTTTTAAATACTTTTAAATATTTAAAAATATTATAATATTGTTAAATAATATATTTTTAATTATTAAAGAGAAAAAAATCAACAAATAACAAAATGGGTCTATCATTTTCTATTTCTTTATAGCAATCTGCTATCTAAAATTTATCTAAGGGACATGACATAAATTATAAATAATAAAATTAAAATAAATTATAAATAAGAAAATTGAGTATAAAAAACAAACCATTCCTAAATATAAGTTTATTTGAAGATAATCTTGATCTTTGATATATCCATTCAAGTGGTCTATTTTTGACGTAGGCCAAAGTGGGGCCGGTTGTTTCAGACAGACAGTGACAGCATCGTTTTGGAGTGTGACGTATTTTTAATTAATTTTGTTAAAATATTGATATTGAATTAGTTAAAAAAAAAATTTTAAATATAAATTTTATATATAATTTAAAAAATTTTCATTATATTTGATTAATTGTGACTAAAAAAATATATATATAAAAGAAATAAAAGTATATTTCTTCTTTAAAAATAAATTATATTTTCAAAGATTTTTTTAAATTTTTTTTAAATTATATGTAAAACTTGTATTTTAAATTTTTTTTTAACTAATTTAATATCAATACTCTTAAATATGAAAGAAGATTTAGGCCCCGCTTGAATTCGGAGATGAGATGAGTTGAGATGAGTTTGGTTTATTTTTTAATATTATTATTATTTTGGGATTTGAAAAAGGTGTGTTGGGATTTGAAAAAGGTGTGTTGGAATTTGAAAAAGGTGTATTGGGATTTGAAAAAGGTGTATAGGAATTTGTGTTTTGTATAAAAAATTATAAAAATATAATGATGAAATGGAAGTGAGTTGAGATGAGTTCAACTCACTTCACAATCCAAGCAGGGCCTTAAGATAGAAAGAGATAGATGGAAGGAAAAGTTATACGAATAAATAAATAAATAAAACTCAAAAAATGGGATGGGAGAGGTCGCTATCAAGAATCCCTTTATATATGGAGAAGTAGAACCAAACAAAGATGCTATGATGAATGAACAGTAATTCCCACTCTGACCGCTGCTAAAGCCTTGCAGGCACAGGGAAATTAATATTGCAATTATACCCTAAATGACATGTTCACCCATCAACTATATCTCTAACTACACTTATGCCCTTCTCCTGAATTGAATAGCTTTGGCTTTGCTTATTGCGCGCTCTCCTTTTTTTTTTTTTTTTTTTTTTTTTGCTTTTAAGCAAGTAAAATTTTATTAAACTAAAAATGATAATACATAAAGAGGAGGTGAGATTTTCTAACAACATTCCAAAATAGTAAATTATAATACAAAAATGATATAAAAAAAAAGTTTTATTTGAGACTAATAATTTGATTTTTATTTATATCCTATTAGAGAATGTCATTTTATCTAAACATGGAAATAAAATATTCGCATAAAAGAAAATTATAAAACTATTGCAAACGGTAGTTCTTTTGCACAAAGCGAAGTTGGTGACGGGTGTACTATTACTTATTATTTCGAGGTAATTTTTGGAAACGTTCTTGATCTCTTCTTCAAAATTATCGATTAGAAAAAATAGGAATAGAAGAGAAATACATTACAGATTTCTTATTTGTTAAATAAAGTGATGTTATTTTAAGGACTTGACATCATATACAGCTTAATTATGTGTTATAATTTATTTTAGAAATAAATTTGAAAATTTAAATTTCGTAAATTAAATATATTATTTGAGTGATGTGACCTATAATCTATATCCTGACTTGAGAATAGTATAATTCTCTTAATTGTTGTGGAAGGTTATATTATTAAATTAGCATATTTTTAAATATCTAAGAGATAAAGACGTGGATTTGGGGTTTTTAGAATTAATTATATGAGATGATTATCTGCTCAAATTAAATTATTTTCTAGGGAAATAAGAAAGTGGAACTTCATGGCTGATCAGTGTTTTGATAATATTTTTCTTGCATTGAATTAAAAGAAAAGTGGAATTGATATGGACAAGCTTTCCGAAAGTTTACAAATTGGCCTCCCTAATGATGATGGACTAAGTCTCTTTTGGGGACAAATAATTATAATTGGACTAAAATCTAATTTTTCCAATTCAACAGTTAAAGGCATCCACAAGTCATTATGCTAAGAATATTATTTAGCACAAATTCAATTGACAAAGACACTATCTAAGTTTTTCTCTACACGCACTAATAATTAGGGCATCGATCGACGTGGCAACTTCAAACCCACAAGTCTTTCCATTTTTTCCCAAGAAAAAAAGCTCTAAATCATGTAGACTTTTAGGGCTACAATATATGATCAAAACTTAGATATCGGAATTTATAAATTTTGATGACTATTATGTATATTCCAATTGTATAAATATGTGACATGTACTAGTTAATAGATAAATATTTGGTTTGGGATATTTTGATTGGTGCATTATTTGCTTGGTAGTGAAGTAGGTTAATATTAATGATTGTTTGACTAATGTATCGGTGTTCGTGGGTTAAGTACATGTAAAGCACGTACGTGAAAAAAAGAATTGTATTGAAAGTGACCAAGAATGCTAACTCTTCTACATACAATATTGTTTAAGCAAGGTTTCACTTATTATAAAATGAAGAATTTATTTAGATGACTTAAGGTTTATACAATATTATCTATAAAGATCATGTACTCTATCGTTATTAGTATTGTTAGTTTCGAAATCATGAATAATAATACATTTACTATTCTTTTATAACTTGTTTTTACAATTTATTGCACGTATTAGCAATCAATATAAGCATGTCACTTCATTAAAAATGAATCTTTATTTTATAGAATTTGCAGATAAACTATTTTTCGTATTTAATTGATTTTAAATATATAGTTGTGTAATCTCATGATCAGTCATGATGACGAATTTTTTTCGAGGAATAATCTTACATTATCTGTGGATAAGATCTTAGGTATATTCGTAAGGAATGAACAATCCTCTCTTGTTGAACAGGTTTTATGAGATGATGATCAGTTAAACTCGTAAATTTTTTCATGATATCAAAGTCGGTCACAGAACGAATGTGAGTTTACACTACTTATCTAGCTAGTGACAGGGACCAGAAAAAATAATGGCATGCATGTGAGGAATTAGAATGTTGAGGAATAATCTCAAATTATCTACGAATAAGGTCTCGAAGATATTTATAAGAAATGAGCAATTCTCTCTTGTTAAACAAGTTTTATGAGAACATGAGTTAAACTCATTAATTTCTTTAATTTTATCTCCATTACCAAATTTCACAACAAAAAATCGGTCTTTTTCAACAATTTTATATTTGTTGCAAACGCCAATTATTTGCAGCGATTTTCAACTCGCCATACATATGTAACACTAAAATGATCTACAAGAGGAAAGAAATTACACATTATTTCAGAAGGAGATTGACTTGTACTTCATATAAGGCATACTCTCTCTCTCCTAATAAGATTTTTTAGAGAATGGTACATAAGTTTCTCTATGATATTAAAGTCAAATGTTCAAGCAAAGTATCACCCCACAAGTAAGAAAGAGTGAAGGAAATCCCACATTATTTTGGAAGGAGATTGTCCGGAGCTTTATATGAGGCATCATCTCTCATTCTTAGGCTTGGTTTATTTTTAGAGATGAGATAAGATGAGATGAGTTGAGATGAGATGAGATAAAAGTTAAAAAAAGAATAAAATATTGTTGTAATATATTTTTTTAATATTAATTTTATTTTTAGATTTGAATAATGTGTTTTGAAATTTGAAAAAATTAAATTTTTTATTATATTTTATATAAAAATTTAAAAAAGTGTAATAATGAGTTTGAAATGTATTTTAAAATTTTGATTTCATTTTAATCAACAAATCAGACCTTAATAAATTTTTTTAAAAATGGTATATGAGTTTTTTTACAAGCAAGGTCAATAGGCTGATCTCAAAACCTAATTGAAAAGTAGTAGGGGTTTATGCCCTAGTTGACTGCAGCCAGCGAAGAATAGAAAATTTAGCACGAAGTTAATAAAAAAAAAAGGAAAGGAAAGAAAAGAAAATCCAGAAAATGAAAAGATGAGAAACAACAAAAACAGTGTGGGTTGGGTTGGGATGAGCTGTCGTACTGCATTAGATGCTTTATTATCTGATGCATGCATACCTGCGCTGTCTCGCTGCTTGCTGCCCTGGACTCATCTATTTACCCACTACTGCTCTCCAAAACACAGACACCACCAATCCTTTCTCTACCTAATAACGTCCTTATCTCCACCTCTTTTCTTTCTGTTTTTTCTTTTCCTTTTTCTTTTTCTTTTCTTTTGTTCATCAAGCCTACAGTATTAATATTACTACGTACTGACCACAACCCTTGTTATGGATTAGGGTTTTCGTGACAACAGCAGATCATCATAACAAAGAAGAAAGTCTCGTCTTCTGTATTGATTTCCGAACCAAAAAAACTGTTGCTCCATTGCATGATCAAAGAGTTAATTAGAGGGTGAGATCGAGGGATGAAACAGAGGGGATCAGAGGGTTGAGTGGTAATTAACTATTCCACTGAAATACGACATTGACCCCCATCTTAGAGTTTAGACCCATTTGGTCAAAGATAGTGAGGGACAATCTTGGGTTTTTGGAATTTCTGGAAGTGCATGGTTCTTTGTAGTCTAAACAAAACTACTACTGTGTTTTTACGGAGGGTGTAGTTTTGTTTAAAAGTAACAAAATGGCGAATTTTAACATTTCTTTTACGAGACCCCACGAATGGCCTTCTGTCTTCTGCTACCTTTTCCTCTCCGAGGTCCCTCATCTACTCGTCCTTTCATCTGAGCTAAAGCTAAACCTACCTCTCGCTCTCTCTCTCTCAGGGAAAAACAAGAGTCAATTACGAACCAAGAAATTAGAACCCCCACAAACTCTTTGTCTTGGCATGGCCCAAACCCTGCAAAACTGAAGACACGCTCTCTCTCTCTCTCTATAACATAAGTGGGACGAGTCAGAGAAGCAAAGATATGGGGACGTTGATCAATCACCTTTGAAGCCAGTAGAAAAGAAGACCCCTCAAACCCCACCCCAACCCCCACCAAATGGAACTAACAGATTTGCAAAGCAACAAGCAAAGCAACACTACCACCTCTCGCCACCATCATCATCATCACCCACAACAGAACCAGTCCTCTAATTCCCACCTTGTGCCCCCTTTTGATGGCAGATCGGGAGGTCCCTTCATGGGCTCCATCTCCAATATCCACGGTGCTTCATCCACTTCCTCGTCTTCCTCTTCTTTGTCCTCCACCTCTACCTCGCCTTCCTCCTCCACTGCCCCTCCTCACCTCGTCGACGCCTCGCTTGCCATCGCTACCAGATCCGACTCCCAACCATCCACCCGATCGGCACCCCTCCTTGACTCCATAAAAAAGAGCCCAAACCAACAGAATCAACAACTCTCAATCGTCCCGGCCACTACAACGACAACAACAGCTACCACAACGACAACCCCAGTCAAGCGATCAACCAAGGACCGGCACACCAAAGTCGACGGCCGAGGCCGCCGCATCCGAATGCCAGCCACGTGTGCCGCCAGGGTCTTCCAATTGACGAGAGAATTGGGTCACAAGTCCGACGGTGAGACCATCGAGTGGCTGCTACAGCAGGCCGAACCGGCAATCATCGATGCCACCGGGACTGGTACAATCCCAGCCAATTTTTCCACTCTCAACGTCTCACTTCGCAGCAGTGGTTCCACGCTCTCGGCCCCGCCTTCAAAATCTGCTTCTCATTCCTTTCACAGCGCTTTGGCTCTAGCCCACCATCCTTACCTTGAAGAAGGATTCGGTCATCCGGCTTTTTTAGGTTTTCATCAGCAGCAGCAACATCTTATGACTGCAGATCAAATAGCGGAAGCGCTTCCTAGTGGTGGAGGAGGCGGTAGTGGCGGCGGTGTAGAGAGCGGAGGTGGCGGAGATTCGACAGAGAATTATATGAGAAAGCGCTTCAGAGAAGATCTATTCAAGGAAGAAGATGTTCATAATCAACCGCAAGGTAGTGAAAGTGGAGGTGGTCGAGACGGAAATTCACCTTCAGGGAATAAGCATTTCAAGAGTGGCTTACAATTACCGAAAGCGCAAGTACTACAGGATCAGGCAGGATCTTCTGGGCTGCTTAGGCCTTCCAATATCCTGCCCGCCACTGCCATGTGGGCAGTGGCACCAGCACCCAGCAGCGGTACGGGCAGCACATTCTGGATGCTGCCCGTGACCGCCGGTGCCGGTGGTCCATCCGTCACCACGACCACCACTTCTGGGGCTGGTTTTAATTCAGAATCCCATATGTGGACTTTTCCGGCGACGGCCCCAACCGCGAGCGGGAACACATTGCAAGCACCACTGCATTTCATGCCGAGGTTCAATCTTCCGGGCAGTCTTGAATTCCAAGGAAGTAGAGCCAATCCTCTACAACTGGGTTCCATGTTAATGCAGCAGCAGCAGCAGCCGCCCTCTCAGCATCTTGGGCTAGGAATGTCGGAATCCAATCTGGGAATGTTGGCCGCTCTTAATGCTTATTCTAGGGGTAGTTTGAATATGAATTCTGGCCATCAAAATCACCCATTAGAGCATCATCAACACCAGTCGCAAGCTACTGATAGTGGAGATGAAGGCCCCAATAGTTCTCAGTAACAGTCACAATATACGACTTCATGATCAGTTGCTCTAATAATATATATATATATATATATATATATATATTGTGTATAGAACAGCTTGATTTGTTTCCTTTTTAATCTTCCGTGCTATGGGGTCAGGAGCTAGAGATTGTTGGCTTTGTTTTACAGAGTTGGAAGCTTAAATTGTGATGAGCTGAGTTCTTCAAAATTCAAGGGATCATCGTCTGAGAAGAGTGGCTCCTAGTTCTCATTCTAGAGTTCTTTGAGTTTTAAGTTTCTTCTTTTAAATTTTTTCTACTGGTTTTGGGATTTGTCTAGATTGATGTGGAGTGCGAGATGTAATTTGTTAGTTAATTTGGTCCAAAGGGCCTAAAAGGAACAGGCAGAGTAAGATTGTATAGGAGGATATTAATTCGTTCGTGTTGATCGGTATTGTTATTTGCTTTGTTTGTGTGAGAAAATGAAAAAAGAAAACAGGAAGATCAACGGAAAACAACCAAAGGGTAAAATTCTGATCTTTTGGGTTAATATACTAGCATGTTTGACCATTCTTGTTTCTTTATATCTTTTTAGGAACATTGTATAAAGCATCTTCTTTCGTTCTCGTTGGCCGTTGCTTTCAAATTATCACACCGTGAATTATCATGAGCAATAATATTTGAGGAAAGATACAACTGTGAATTTGTACGATCATTGTATAGTAATTCAAAAAAAATAATAATAAAACATGAGATTTATATAAAAAATTAATTTTTTAAATAATAAATTTTACTTTTTTTAAAACAATTTTATAATATTTATGTACTTAACAATTATAAATAGAATTACTCATTTTTAAGTTCTTTTTGAATCTTTGAAGAGAAGCATTATAAATGAAAAAAGATGGAGCAGAAAGAACATCATGAAGGGAAGAAATGCAGCAGCAGTAAGTAAATTAAAGCCCTGATCTATGTATGAGAGAGAGGGAGAGGTCCAATGGATCAGTACAAATATCCTTTGGCACACGAAAGAGACTAGACAGACCCCAAGAGTTTACTCACCACCACCTTTCTTTCTGTGGCTGTAAAGACAGATCCAAAATGGCATGTCAGGTGGGTTTTATAACCTTCTACTTTTCTTTATTTCTTTCAGTTTTTTTTTTTTTTTTTCCATAGTAATCTTTCATTTCGATACGTGGAAAACTACAACAAAATGCATGTGATAATGATGGTATTACGTGCATTATATGAATATATTTGTAGCTGCTTTCTTTCAAGCAGATCGAGCCGTACACCACTGGACATTTTCCTGATTTTCGGCTTTCAGGAATATTATAATTTTGTTTAGTAAGTGAAGTCATGATTTTCAACAGAAAATCATGGTACATATTTTTGTCGGGTTGTTTACGTCGAAAGATTAAGTCTATGAAGCGAAAGCGGTTACGATCGATCGACCAGCTTGCGGTTAAACTTAAAAGCCAAAGACCACTACCGAGGGATCGACGTGACTTTTGTTTTGATCTGAACAGTCAATTCCGATGGTTTTGTACTCAATACTTGAACCTTGTTCACGTTTTTTCTCTTTTGTTTAAAAGTATTGATATTAAATTCATTGTTAAATTTATATTTAATAAGTTTAATAATTTTATTAAATTTATCAAAATCTATTTATTCAAATTTTAAATTATAATACTTGAACATCATCTTTCATATTTAAAAAGTTATTATTCATTCATCAAAATATTTTTTTATTACTTTTTAATATATTTATTAGATAAATAATTTATAAATATATTTATTGACTTTTTAAATTATATGTTACATATTATTTCGATGAATCTAATAATAAATTCAATGTAAAATTATGAATGTATTTTTTATCAAACTTATACATAATTTTCATCAAATTAAAAAAAAAAATTGATATAGCCAATATTAATATTCTAATACATTACAAAACATGATTTCTTTCTTGTGGCTGCCACCTGCCCCTTTCGAAAGCTCCAATTATATTTCTTTCTTATTCTCTCCTATTTTAGAAAAGCATGCATGCAGTACTACTGTTCATATATATAGTCTTAAAAATAATCTAAAAAAAAATTACTCAATTTGAAATGTTCTTGTAATCATTTACGAAATTTTCTCCATTTCATAGCCAAGTTTGGGAAGTAATTTGGTCCACAATGGGAATATATGTAGTGTCTTTCCATTTAAAATGCGAGTATAAAATCTAATCTAAGAACTAAATTAGGTTCATATGAACTTAGATATGCTTCATTACTATACCTAGTTAAAAACAGCTATATATATAATTCTGTTTTAGGGTCGGTTTAAATTCGTAGACGAGACGAGCTTGTCTCAACTCAACTCAAATTTATCATTACACTTTTTCAAATTCTTATACAAAACATAAATACTAATATAGTTTTTTTAAATTTTAATTCAATTTTTTCAAATCCTAAAATAATAATAATATTAAAAAATAAATTAAACTGATCATCTCACACTCCCAATCCAAATCGGACCTTACTTTTGAACAATTTGAATAGAAAAGGTGATACGATTATATTCTTCTTGAGGTTTTAAAGATCCACTATTATATTTCGACTTTATAGCTAGATTAGTTCAGTACATGATGGAGCGATGCTATTCTCATGTTCGATATAATATTTTTTATCATCCCCGGCCAGTCATACTGCTCAGAATAACAATACATGAATTTAAATGGCTGTTATTTAAGTCAATATTCATTTAAGTAGTACTTGACATAGAAAAATATTACTTATAATACATCACATAACATGATAGTTTTGACTAGTAATGACAAAATATAATATAAAGAACAATAAAACAATATATAGAATTTCGGCACGGTATGTAGTACTACTGTTCCACTAATCCCAAATTTCCGCAAGAAAAAGCTACAACTTGGATTACTTTATTGATTTTTATTAATTAATACAAAGTTGAATGAGGTACATGATCATTATCTGACCTTTATTAACATATTAAGCTACATTCTTATCTTACAAAATTCTTTACCTTTTTTATTATCTTATATATTATATTTTTATTCAATTTTTTTAAATATATTGTATTGATTATATAATATTTATACACATTTATCTTTAAATTAATTCTTTTTATATAAATTAAGGGAAATCTTAAAAATTTAAAAAAAAAAAAAAAAAAAACGTATTATATGATATGTTCTGATACTGTTAAGGGAAAAGACATGATAAGAATTAGGGCTAATAATGGGGAGTGACTCGTGCATGGACGGCCAGGATTATTCTGTCTTGGCTTGGTACAGTCTGGATCGACGACTACTTGATTTTGGAACAAATTATTAAAGTTTCACGCGCTTCACGTGCTCCAATCATATAGATCATAAGTGCGCATTTGATGAAAGCGCAGACACCGACCGAGCGAAATTCCTACTTACTGCTCAGTCGGTGTTTGCGCTTTAAAAAAAAATTGATCCATTTTAAAATTGATTGGCACATTTGATGGTATAATGCGCCGTTACAAACTTTCAATTTAATAGAATTTTATTATTTTTTATAAATATATAATTATATCAATGCTTGCTTTTTACATAATTATTTTTTAATAGAATTTTTAAAATTTTCTTTTTACATAATAGTTAAGAAAATAATTATTAGTGAAATTGTAATTTTTAAAATGTTTTTTTAATAATTAAAAATGTTAAAAAAATATTTAAAAAATAAATAAATACACTAAAAATAATAAACAAGTAATAAATCAATCGCAAGAAGTGAATGTTTACTCTTTCATAATGCATATAACTTTTTCTATTTAATTATGATGGTACATAAAAAAGGTAGTCAATTTAACTATATTATCTGCTTAATTGCTTTTGAGCACGTTGGATACCATACAAGCTGTCAGGTCTGGTTATCATTTCGATGTTTTGGCAAATCTTCTCTCCATTCAAAAACCTCTTTGGCCAGCTTGAATGATCATGACCGGGCTCCTCTTTCCTTTTCACAAGTCATAAATGTCAAGATTCTTCTCTATTCCCTCTTCCCTAAATATGGAACTAAATCATGAGATAAAAATTGAAAACATTTATATATATATATATATGAATAATTATTCATCATTTTTTTTATTATTTAATATATTTTTATCATCCTATAATATAATATTAAATTATTAAAAATGATTTAATATATTTATTTATAAATTTATTATTTAATATCACATCATAAAATAATAAAAATAATAAAAAGATAATAAATAAATTTATGCATATATATATATATATATCTGTGCATACGTGGAAGGAGTTTTCAATAAAGAGTATTTTTACAACAAAATTAGCACATGAGTTCCTTTATAAAAAAAAAATAGATCCTATATTATTATGAAAATATATATTAAAAAAATCTTTCATTTTTAGTAGAACTCATTTCTTTAATTACAAAGTGATTGGACAGAACTTGTTTATCTGGAGTTAATATGATTACTAGCATTGCTATTCAACAAATTATATGAATGCCATATATATATAAAAGAAAGCACACAGATTTAATATTGCTTTCAAGAAAAGTATTATAAAAATGGCCGCCAACCAAAAGAGAACAGAAATGATAACCATAGATTGCAGCTCAGTGGACTCCCTGATTAAGAGAGACATGCAGTCAATAACCAAAAGGCTACTCTCTAATAACTGGGGTTATATCTCCCAATAATATTCTAAGGGAATTAGTTCATGATCACATGATACAAACCATGATCCATGGAAATCAACCATCGAGATTTCGTTTTTGTTTCATGAAGTCATGTGCTGAATCACTGATGATGGTTGAGCACCTAGATCAAGTTCTAATATTAGAGAGGCTGCTGCTTTGCTTTGGTAGCTAGCTAGCTAGGCTCGTTTAGTGAATACAGCTAGTCCCTCTCATTGCTTAGTCGATCTTTATTAGCTCGGCAATCGACATGCATAGGTGTTTTATAGTAGGGATCAAATATCTATCTACAAAAGAATTATATAAAAATAATCTTATAAATTTGTGTGGTTTAATATAATTTTCATATTATAAAATTCTTTTTATTATAAAATAGATCTAACATTACAGATGAAACTACATGATCAGTTTATAAAATTATTTTGTGTAATTCCTTCATAGATTCAATAGTACTAATTTCTAGTAACAACATGGGATCATGCCCTCTCCTTACATTCCCAAGAGGAACAAGTTCCCAAGGGGTCATGACAATGCAAATTGAAAGAAAAGCTTCAAAGCAAAAAAGATAAAATACAGACGATCAGCTTCAAAGCAACCCCAAAAAAGGAAGAGATCGATCAGAAGGAAAAAGAAAGGATGGAGGAAACCCGAGAGCAGAGACTGATCAGTAGATCATGCAAAGAGTAGGGAAACCAATACCTGACACTCCCATACACACAAGCACTAGGATTAAATTAGGTTTAAATCAGCTAATAATGACAATATTAGCATGTACTCTCACAATCGACATGCCTTGATGATCCTAGCTAAATAAAGGTTGACTAGTAATAAAGTACTGCATTTATTTGATTCTTTTATCTATTAATTTCGAGGTAAGAATTTATTAGAACTAATTATCTTATAATCTATATAGTAATCTATTTTCCAGAGATCTAATTTAGGTTAACACGAGTCATCACACTTGTCTATCCGATATTTGGGAGAGAGAGAAAAAAGGTTTCGAAATCTCGAATAACATCGAATATCGTCCCCCATGAGGGATTCCTCTCCACACCACTCGTTGATCCCTAACTATGGAAAGAAATTTTATTTCTTGCCTTTATTCACTTTGACGGATAAAAAGGCAAAATCTTTTTCCAACTTCTATCTTCATTCTTGTTTCTGCTTTTCAAATCTCTCGTGATTTGCCTTTTAGATGGAATGATTCTTTAGGTTTCAATTGGACACATTAAGATTTGAGTTGGGATGAGTTAAATTCTTTATTAATAATAGTGTGTTAGAATGATATATTAAATTTTGTAGGACCCATTTAAGATAATTAAATCTAGATATATTTAATTAATATTAAAATGAGTTTAGATTTATTTATGTGAAGTAAAAATAAATAAATATTGTGAATCCTGCATATAAGTTTAGACGTGCTCAATCAGGTATTTTGAGGATTGCGAAAAATTGGTATCAAAATTCAGGTCTTTCGTTCTTAATACCCGCTTAATTACGACCCTCTCTACTTCTAACTTCCAAGATTTGTTTCCTTCTTGAATTATTGCAAGCACAATGATAGAAGAAAGTCAATGATTGCAATTTTGGGGATTTTAACAACAGTAATAATAATAATCGTCAATTGTAAGCATTATCATGATTGGGTCGGGTAGAAATTTTAAAATAGGATACACTGTACAAATAAATGTGCACAAAATTATGTTGGACAGTGCCCTTTTGTATGGAGTGGAGTGGAGTGGAGTGGAGTGAATACAGTGCAACAGCTGAAAGCAAAGAAACTGTGAAGCCAAAGAGGAAAAAAAAAAAAACAATTAAAACCTCACCCTTCTCTCTCTCTCCGAGAATATGATCGGATAGATGTGCATAGCTGCATAAAAAACACCTTGCAACAGCGATAGTTACATGCAACCCCAGAAAAAAAGAGTGCTTTCTTTTTGCTTCGTGGTTATCTGAAGGATTCCTGCCGCCTAAGTGGGATGCCTTCAACATCAATTTGGCCATCCTCTTCTGAGTGCTTAGAATTAGAATGTCGCATGGACAAAGACGTTGACAAACCTGTACATGATTTGACTACGTGATAAATTCTTCAGAACGCCAAATATGAGTTCAACAGTTAAAAAAATAATAATCACGAACCAAGCCTACAATATCCTAGTGTGCAGGGGAGACATTGGACCCCTTGTCAATTAACTATCACCAAGGCGCTACATGGAAGCTTTGAAGATCAAGAGCTGTCAAAGGATGAGATTAGAAGTTTATTTTTCACTACTTCAATTCATTGGTCGATTATAGTTGACTCTTATGGCATGTCTTTCCACGACTTCCTTACATAGCTAAAATAGCTCACATAGGCGACGCTCTTGTATATGTCACGTATACTTGAGCCTTTTGCCTATTTGATGCTCAGTAAAATTGTATTTATCGATAAAAAAAAATTAACTATCACCATTTGATTAAAGATAAGTAATATTTGCAGTCCTAGGGTGTGCAAATCCAGCACTCTCCCCTTGAAAAAAGTGAGCAAATTTAGGACCCACATGAAAAAAAAAAAAAACACAGTGGCCTCCACTTTTTATAAGGGAGTGTGCGGGTTTACACCCTAAGACTATATCTAGCATTCAGAAATTCTACATGAAAGCCTTACACCACACACACCTACCTAATTAACATGTGATTTATCATGTTTGCTCTTCTATCTTAATGCTTAAATACATGTTTAAATAGAATGACAAAAATGACAAATCATATGTTGGTTAAATGGAGGTGTGGAGTAAAACTTCCTTCTAGCATTTCTCATCTAGCATTCATTAAATGGGTTCGCAAGAATGGCACAGGGAACATACCATCAGCCATATCTTTTGTTTTGTGAAGAAGAAATGTTCCCGAAAGGATGGTCACAAAGCCACACATTTCTGTGACTACCTGGGTTGGACTCTGTCTATCCCAGTCCTGAAAGTAAATTCAAATTCCACGATGTCATCAAATTCGAGATCTAACATGAAAATTCAAATGATTTCTAGGAAATAACAACGATCTATAACAGGCCTATCAGAAAAAGGACATGAAACAAAGCCCAGTGGCATATTATGCAGAAAAAGCCATTTGAACTTTCTTTGTCGGACCTTACTTCCAAGGACCTAGTTTTAATTAATTCTAAAAGTTATTAGCAAGAGAGAAGTTTTGGTTAACTACAACATTCTCAATTCTCATCATCCTACTCCACATGCTCACCAAAACTTTTGAGTCCTTTTTTATGAACACAAACTAAGTTGATGCATCTGGATTCTGATCACCCAATTTATGGTGTTCGATAATTTTAAGATTTTGAACAAGGATCAATAGCAACAGATGCCCATGTAATGCAGAGGAAGAGGAAAGAAAGAGATTCGATAATACTTTTCAGAAGAAGATTATACCTTAAACATGATCACACTAGCCAAAATAGTCAGTGACGTGAACATAACATAGTATATGGGAGATACAACAGCCGTGTTAAAAGTATCGAGTGCCTGTATTGGAGAAGACAGGGAAAAAAACAATCAATGGAACCGTTACCAACGGTAAATATCAAACAACAGAGGCCCAGAAGGTCAAGCAAAATACTTGACATTTTGAAGTACTTATGACTGAAGAAATATAGTCGCAAGCATGCTTGAAAATAAGTTTGAATTTCAGTTAACATTTTCACTTTATTTCCCTACTTCCACAGCAGGCAACTTTGAGAGGGCTCATTTGATTGTACATTCCATACATCAGTCATAATGGAAGAATAAGTTCAAATACGCCATTTCCATGTGAAATTTGATATTATAATTGAAAATAGGGAAAACAAAACTACTAAAATTAAAATTAAAAAAAAAATAATTTAAAATTAAAAAAGACGACAAAAGGCACAGACAGAAAATACATGGTTGTTACCTTGTTTAAATAATTCATTTGCGTAAGAATACAAGTAATTACAACTAAAGTGAATGCCCAAGTTTGGGGATAGATTAATTGATTCATTCCCGAAAATGTCAACTTCAGAGCAATTCCTAGTGCTTTGACGCTCATGACCTGTCAACAAAGCACCCTTAAAAAACGCTTAGAAGATAGAAGTTATGATCCAAAGATATCAGCAAATTTTCAATTAAATACTGATACATACCGACAAAGAACCTACAAGGGAACAAACTCCAATGTAAACCATTATGTGTGTCTGGCCATACTGTGGGATAAAGTAGAATATAAGAATAAATGCAGCCGTTATGACCAAAGCCGCATACAGGAGAAAAGCTGTAAAAGAAACAAAAAGGATAAACAATATATAAACAATATCTGAACATGAAAAACCAAAAAATGATTTAGTCAATTAACACAAGCAATTATGGGTAACATTACAAATTACAATTACCTGGCTCCATGGCAAGATCCCAAACTTCTGACACAGATTCAATCTCACGCTCTTGAGGAGCATGCAGAACAATTGTAACAGATCCCACAACACACAGAACACAACCAAGAATTCCAAAAATATGTAGCCTCTCACGCAAAATAACGTGTGCAAGTGCAGCACTGCAGACAGTGTAATAGTTAGCACATAGCACGGGGGAATTATAGTTATTTATAAAGAAGATTTATCATGCCTGATGATAATGCTGAGAGCTCCAAGAGGAGTGACCAGTATAGCTGGTGCAAATGCATAAGCCGCAAAATTAGCAATTTCCCCAACGATCACTGTTGAATGGCAATCACCCATAAGTATTCTCATTCTTGACTAAAAACCAAAACAGCTTTCACAAAAGAGAAGTGCAACAGATACAAATGGATTATACAAAAGTAAATCTACAAACTGACGTGGTTTTATATGATCTGTTAAATATACTTTATGATATTCACAATCTGATATACCACATCAAACCATACAGTTTTGCAGACTTACTTTTATATAGTTCATTAGTGGCTAAAGTACTTCTCTCATGAAAACCCAAAAAACAACTCTCACAACAATTTTATCCAAACAACTTTTCAAATCTGCCCGTCCACTTTCACAAACTCCAATATAAAACATCTAAAGAAATCTTTAAAACAATTTCTCATTTTTCCTATCCACATTCACAAAACCTAATAAAAAATACCTCAAAAATTGTTCCAGCAATTCTCAAAATTTCATATAACCAAAGTACCCCTAAACAACTCTAATGGCAAATAATCTAAGATATAAAAAGCTTTCTTTTGTGGCTGGTTTTTAGGAATGAACATGTAGGTGTCATATGAAGAAAGCAGTTATCAGAACTTTATTAATCAACCTTTTTGAATCTAAGGCATCTTTTGATTGAGATTTAGAACAGTTTTAGGTGTTATCATGGGTAGAAGAAAGGGCTCAGAGGCCATCTATTAATCATATTGCAAGAAAATAAATGATAACCACATTATGATTTTACTTCGACTATAAAACATCCCTCAATGTTGTTTTAAAGATTATGTAAGCCAGAAAAGACCATGCAAGCAAGCCATTGAATTTCAGATTCTTTTTTTCCTTTTTGATAAGTAAAAGAAAAACAAGCCATTGAATTTCAGAATTGTTTAGAAAACTTGTACCTTTAGTGTAACCAAGAGTGATGGAATAGAGAGAGCGACTCTTGAAGCTTCTCTTTTGTTTGTATTCTAATGGGATCAAGTGATTAACACTATATATTGGGGGGAAAAGAAAAATGAGGAAGGAGACATCTAATATGGTTCTTATTTCACTGGTTATAAACGGAAAATTTGAGTTCATTTTCATTATTTGTAAGGAGTTTCTTAAGCAGTGGCTGAAATATGCTAAGCACAAGGAAGTCACTTCTTTTATCCGCATAATTTCATTCTCAAAACTGTCTCCATTGCTCTTGCAGCTAAAAGGATTTATTGAATTTAGAGGTGCCATGTTGTAGACGTTTGTATCATTTTGAGTCAGTGCTTTTTTATTTCATTTTATATATATAAGTATTTTGAGTCGGTACTTATAATATAAAGCTTTCCTGTACCGAATATTTTATTTCCAAGGATACAGATAGTAGAGCAAACTGATAAACCACACTACGCATCACTTTTTATAATAGGTAACAATCTGATTCTAATAGTGCGGACCACAGACAGAAGTGAATAAAAGGGAAAGTAGAGTAGTAAATCCAGTCATTGATAAATGACCAAAGCGAGCCATAGAAGACTCACTTGTTATCATGCCCACCCACCAAAGTGGCTCATATAAGTAAGAATAGCCTCCAACACCTGTGGAAGACATCAATGGACTTGATTTCAAGAGTTACACATGGCATTAACATAGAACTATATTCAAATTATCCAATAATAAAGAAAACTCAAAATAAGTAACACAACTCCCACTAGCACCAGTGGATATTAAAGACGGGTGATGAGAGTGCATGGAAGCTGCACCAGAAATTTTACAGAGACTTGTTCAAAGATGCAAGATGAATACATGTCCATATACACGTGAGAAAAGAAGGGAATCAACTTTCTCAAAATGAGTTGACTCCCTGATCCTCAATACTGCTCTACTACACATTTGCATGCACATCAGCACAGCGATCAAATATCAATAAAGCGACACCGAATTTGGTTACTGGTCCATCCAACATTGTTATAACATTAACAAGCATCTGTTTAAACTTTAAACACAGCTTGCCGCTCGATCTACTGAACATACAACTGAACGTCCCCCCCCCCCCCCCCCCCAAAAAAAAACAAAAACAAAAACAAAAAAGGGAATGACCAATGGATTTTTCACTTATACTTTAACCAAATTCATGGGTGAAGTAATTTCCTATGCATTGACGATTCTAGTCTACGGAACATACAGCAGGCAGCGGCAATTGAACTTCTTTTCATATTGCGGGGATTATTTTTCAAAACGAGCAATAAGACCGACATTTTGTCTCGTTCACTGATCAACCAATCCCGTCTTCGCATTCATTCAAAGTAAAATATGAAGACAAGCAACAAAGTCCAAAATTATAGAGCGCAAACCACACCCCACCCCCCACCCCCACCCCCACCCTCCCAACCCCCAAAAGTTAAACGGAAATTAAGCAAAAAGGCCTCGAAAGTTATTGGAAGAATTCAATACCTGCCCTGATTCCAGAAGCGGCGGCCTTTTTCAAGCCCTTCTTCTTGACAATGAAGCTGGCGCCGATGAAGATGCTGGAGGAGAGAGCGAGAATGAGGCCCTTGATGTTGTCAGATGACATGCCCTCGCGCCAGCTCGTCGGTGGAGCCTGAGTGGCCGCCGAAGCCATGGATAGAGAGAAGAACAAAAACCCTAGCCTCCACCGGCGACGCTATCGGTAGAACCCTACCCCAGGGAGGACCATGAAATGAAATTTGCTGCTTATGTGACTCACTGATCTGATCACCCGGATTCGGGAGTTAGAACAGTGAGTTAGATCTCCAGATGCAGTTATTGATTAATAATTAAGCGAAGGATCTTGTCGCCGCTTTGCTTGGAGCAGTCGCCGGCCACAGCTGTGAGTTAGGTTTCTTGGATCGGAGAGAGAGAGAGAGAGAGAGATTTTGGGGGTGATTCGGTGTTATCAAACAAAAAGGACTCCACTCCGACTTCAGGTCGATGACTGCTGCCTCCGTATCCCCATCGTCTTCTTTCTTTCATTTATTTTATTTTATTTTATTTATTTATTTTAACTTCTCTTGCTTTCCTTTTTATTTCTGTATCTTTCTTCGAACAAAAAAAAAATATATATATATATATATATAAGCCTTCTATTGGATTTATGAACTTGATTAAAAGTATATATATACATATATTATTTTGAGGTAAAAACATGTCGTATCAATTAAAATAAAATAAAATATTTATAGGATTTATGCATCCAATTTTATTGGTTTTATTTATTAAAAAAAATTATAAGGGCATGCATTAGGTTCATCATTATTTGCCTTACTTATATTAAAATAAAGTTTAAACGATTGACATCTCAACTTAATAAATGGTAAGATATTATTATCATTAAACCATTGTGACATCCTCGGATCTCATCCAAGATCTAAAGCCATGGAGAGATAAATATATTGCTCACTAAATATATTGATAAATTGGTCCAATATTAAAGAACTTAATCAAGATGTTAGAACAAGTTGTGGACAACAAAAGTGTTGGAGGTTGCGAATACTTATGCTCTGAGGTTGTTTGTTTTCTATTTTCCTCTTGTTTCTGTTGTCACATACTTATACTTTGTCGTTAAACATGAGGGGTAAGATCAAGTGCAGGAGAATTGGCTGAGTGAGTACTGAGCTCAGCCTTCATTAAATTTATGGACTGTAAGTTTATATGCTGTTGGATTGAGATCACTTTCTTCCCCAATATTTTCTCGTTTTCAATACTCTTTATTTTGGATTCATCAACAGTAAATCATAATTTGAATTTGTGGTGATTGAGGAGTTTTTTTGGGTTGCATAACATAGTAAAACAAACCTGAGTTCTTCTTTACATTTGGTTGAAGAAGCTCATTATTAGGGTATCAAAGACGAGTTGCAATTAACTAGATGGGAGACCAAAAGGGGGAAGGTGCCCTTGGATCATGTTTTGAGCCCATGGGAACATGGGATTGGTACGAAAGTTTTAAAAATCATTAACCGTACCATTGGTATTTATCATATCAGAACAGTAATTATATAAGAGAAGGTTGTGTTTCATGCCGATTCAAATATCGGCTGTATCAAAATATTTCGACTAGTACCAACCAGTATACCGAGTTTCGGTTGAATTCTATATTTCACCCGGTAAGCATAATAGGGATTGAGTAATGTTTGGTATTTTTGTAATTTAAGTACAATGGTAAGCGCACTTTTGTAATTTGAAACAATGTCTTTAAAATATTAGTAGTGGACTCAACAAAACTAAAATTTGACAAAGATTTAGCTAAGATGCACACTAAGAGTATTCACAATTTCATATTCGGTTCTTTACAATTTTTCTCAAATTTTAATAAAAAATCCCGCTCTCTATAAATTTTTCATAAATTTTAATCATTTTCAAAAAATTTCTTACATCTCATCCTCTATATTTTTTCTCATCTATTCAAATAACATTATTTTATTATTTTTTTACTTTTTTACTACTTTATTTCACATTCACAACACTATTCTCAATAAACAAATAATAAAATTTGGGATTGGGATGGCTCCCAAATATGAAGAACACTATTTATGATATCAAATTCGGTCCTATTATAAGAGACCAGATGTAAGGATTAAAATGGGTTAAAACTCATTTTAATTTTCAAATTTTAACCAGAATAATGTTTGAAGGGATTATATGTGAGTGTTCTAAGTCATTGTAATAAACTCAACAAATGAACAGCGATTATAATCCAAGACTATTTCACTGGCCAAATCTAGCCAAACCCTTGGGCTGGCTAAATATTATTGCAGAATAAAACAATTCATTTTTCCACTACGTCTCAACGCCATGGAGAACTTAAGCTTGGAGGTAATGCGTGCTGAAAGCCTGAAACTAGTTGTGGTTCCTCTCCGTTGCAGGTTGATGCGTTTGGGGGCACACACCCAAACAAGTTAAGCTTTAATTGCTTTGGTAGCCAAACAGAAATCAAAATCAAATTAATGTGTATTTTTTAAATAAGGAATAAATATTTAAATTACAATTACAATTAAAATAAATAAAAAATCAAAATCAATATTTTAATAAAATAGTAATAAATTTGAAGAGTCTGTCATTTGATTTTGTTAAAAATTGATTAGCTAAATTTATAAAAATTGATTTTGTTAAAAATTCAGTCGGTCAAAATGGGAATTGGCCACTTGTCCAAAACCCATTTGGAAATAGGAAACTCCAATCTAGATGAGGATGCAATGTGCAATCCATGTGGGAAATTCACCTCAATTGGCAAGAAATCCCCACAAAAGGTAAAGTTTCGGAGAGCTTATTTCCTCACCACGTGCTCAGATGGAGAGGGATGGCCTGGAGAAGACCTTTCAGCTTGGTAGGAAATCCACTTGTTTTGTTTTTAAGTGCTTGGCTCTCCAATCCAGTTGGCATGAACATGGAACCTTTCAAACAAAATCTTCTTTTATTTAGAAGTGATCAAAAGGGAACCTGTTGGTCAAAATAATAAGCAGAAAACTGTCTTACTGGCATGAGTGTTAATTAAGATAGTGCATTAACTACGTCACTTAAATATTAAACTTCTCCCATAAAAAATGAATCTTGGGGAAAAAGAATAAGGTATTGCCCTTATAAAATAATAGCAAAAACTGACAAATCTAACATGAGATGTCTACTAAGCAATCACATTAAACAATCATCATGGAGAGATAAATGAAGACAAGTAATGCGACATACAACTGTAGAGTATATAAATTCTGCATAATTATTTTTAAAAAAATGAATGAAATACGTGACTCATATGAAAATACGTGACTCATATCAAAAAAATTAATTTCTTAATAGTGAACTTAACTTTTTTTTCAAAATAATTACGCAGACATTTGCATGTGGTTAACACTACAAGTACAAGGAACTAGTCTAGAAGTAAAGTGGTCTCGTGGTCAGAATGTCAATTTCCTGCCCAGACATGTTCAACGGTGAGCAGCAAAGCCTCTGCACTCCCACCATGGACTCGAGAATCTCCTTCTCCAATGACTTCTCAGAGATTCAACAACCTTCTACCAAGCATGAAAACACCTATAGAGAAGCACCCGTTTCCTCGGAATTCGATTTCTGTGTGAAAAACTACACCATGATGTCTGCAGATGAGTTGTTCTTCAAGGGCATGCTATTGCCTGTGAAGAATAATAGCTGCATCAATCAGCAACGAAAGATGACTTTAAGAGATGAACTCTCTGTTGATGATGATTATGAGGATGTGTTTTCAAGGCTACCGAAGAATGCCAACCGGTGGAGGGAGCGGCTTGGCTTCAAAAAGGGTCTCTCCTCCTCTAAAAAATGTGATGAGAGTCATGATGAAGTGATGGAAACTGTAGTCGAAGAGAAGAGTCCTGTGTTTGTACATGAGAATGCTTTTGTTAGCAAGAAAACTGAGGTAAGATGAAACTTTTTTGTTTTGATAGATAGTTTAACTGAAATTAGCAGATCTAGATTCATATTACAGTTTTCAGAGATCAATCATTTAAATGAATTTTTTTTACTTAAACTAAGATAAATCAGGCTGTGTGAATAAAATTCAGAATGAAGAACACTATTTCTCATTAGTTTTTATGTTGCAGGAACTACTCTTTGAGGTTTTGAAGGAAGGTTAAGTTGCAGGAGCAAATGGAATATGATGGGATCAATAACAGAGAGAAGTAAAGGAAGTTCTAATGAAATAGCAGCAGTAATCATGATGGGAGAGGGATTGATTGTCTTATGTCTTGCTAATAATTGGTAGTTCATGTTTGCTAATTGTGAAAGGTATGGTATGGGGAGTGAGATCCATGGTGTATGTTGAGGTTTGATTTAACTGCTTTCTTTGCTAATTCTTTTGGTTTTATCACCCCGTTTGACTCAAATAAACCCCACCTCCTACCTTTTTCCCATTGGAAAAGGAAGGATTATTTGATTAATCCAAACTCCAAACTATCTATTCATTTCTAAACCATTGTTTCTGTGATCTGTTTTATGAGATGCATCATTTCGTCTTATAAAAATAACACCACTTTATCTAAATTTCCTCATTTTACAATATAGTTATAAATATGTCGTAAAATATAATATAATATCATTACTCTTTACTGATTAATTATTCTTTTTGATAATGTTGTGAGAGACTGCATTTTGAATAGAATTCTATTTTTTTTTTTTTTCATTTACAGGAAAAACAGAATTGTTGACAGCCCGATATCTTTTAGTGTTTATTGGCAAATCATACATAAATCATCTCATTGTTTATTATATTTTATAAGAGAATTTAAGAAAATGTAATGATGAGATTGAGATGAGTTAACTCATCTCAACTCCCATTCCAAACCGGGCAAAGTAAACCAAATCTGTACCCAAATCAGCTCGTTCACAAGAACAGAAATGCTAAATTAAAGACATAAAACCAAAATAGATTGAAATTTCAAGTACAGCTATTTTTTGAAGTAAAAGTTCACTCTTCATGTATAGTCTATAAGCACCTTTTCCCCCCTAATTCTAACTCATCCAACAGAACGCGTTCGTGCAGAAAAAACATCACGATTAAAACTCAGAAAAATGAAACATTTTTAGTTAAATTATAACGCACCATTATATTGCAGATTCAAACAAATTGAATGGAATAAAGAAAGCAGTTTATTTGATATTATTGTGTCCGGAAACACACTTCAAATATTTTTTAAAACCAAAAAGGAAGGAAGGGGGGTGGGCCTGTTTACTACTGCAGCACACCATTACTGCTATTTTCACAAGTTGTTCGGTAAAACAAGATTTGCTGAACTATGTACAACAGATGCAATTTCCACTATAATTGACGCCTTGAAAGAATAACATCGTGTAATCTGACTACTACGCATATATTGGAACGCTATAATTACAAGGGAATTTTCGGTGTGGGTTGAAAACTTGAAACTTAGAAAGGAATAATTGGATATTTACAGTTTGTTTGTACAAAATTACCGTCTTGTCTTGTCCTGACGGCAAAGAATCGATCGGCAGTTTCATTAACTTTACATCTGCATCCGATAAACACAGCATAACAGCTTTGAGAATCGGCAAGAAAATGGTGTACCATTGCCGGCAGTTAAGCAAGCAATTCAGTTGACAGGCAAGAGGACATTTCATGTATTGTAGAAACTTATTTGTTGGGTCCCCAAAAAAAATCTTTAACGAGTAACAATGAAAAGACTATAATTTCACAACCTTCAATCAAGTCCTTATAAAGAGAGTGAATTCTGGTAAATAAAAAAAATAAAATAAAGAATAAAATAAAAAAGCAAACTTACATGATACATGGCCCCCTCCAAAGCATCAAAGAAAGCTCTTCATCGATAACCTTTTATGGATGCAAAAGCAGCAAGTCTTTACCATATTGGTTGAGGGTACCCTCTGCGGATCGTTTCATTTAAAGAACAAATACAGTGGATATTATAACCAAGAAAGAAATTACAGATATATATATATATAATATATATATATAGATTGAAATCCAATAATAGATAAAATAAGCCATACCATTGATTTTGTTCCGATGACTGAGTGGGACCCAAATATTTCTCCATGGACTCTTTCTTACGCTGGGGATCAAGGCTGAAAGTGTGAACACAGCAGTTAACTTTAGACTCTAGAAATTTAAATGTGGATAAACAATAGTACAATGCCAGAGCAACTAACATAACCTCAAAATGATGACCGACCTATTTCTGAAGCCAAGAAGTGTACAATGGACAGCACTTGCACATGCAGAAGCTGGAGCTATAGCAGCAGCAGGAACAGCTTGAATGGCAGATGCCAAAGCAGATACGGCACCAGCTCCACTCTGATACTTTTTCAAGGGAGTCCGGACTAAGGCAGAAGCAGATTTTCCCAAGGAATCACTAACGTTTTCATAAGCCTGTCATTTTGAGAGCATCAAAACCTTCACTAAAAATAACAATACACATTTTTTCACAAGAACAGTAGTCAATTACTATCCTCTATCGGTGACATGATTTCAACATCCAACATGCCAAAATGCATATCGTAAATATTGGAGAATCTCTCAGATAAGAATGGAGAAATTTCCCTTAAAAAAGCATTTATGAGACCCTAGTGTATCATCAATCTGCATCTATGTAACCTTGATGCATCAGAGGCTGCTGAGTATTGTGACGAGAGATTTTTTTGTGGCAAGAGGAGAGGATTGCATGAACATGAAGTACCTCGATATTATATTGAAAGCTGTAGCACTCGAAATCAATATACTTCTCAAACTCAATATAGAAAAATTAGACTGAGACAATATTCGTATTCAACCCAAGCCTACTAAACAATCAACTTGAGGTTAAGTTGATCAGGAAAGACTTGGACTAAGGAAAATATGCATATGCAACACATACAATAAGAAAGAAATAAGGACACATCCAAAACAAAACAAAAAGGGGAAAAGATACAAAACTGTACAATCTAGAACTCCCTTTTTATGGTGTACAATCTACGAGAATGTAAAATAAAGCACTCCTATTATAACCAAAAAGGGAAAAAGATACAAGAGACTGTACACTCTACACGAAGGAATTTTTACCCTGTGAAGTCCTTGCTGGGCATCTTTAGGCTGATCAGATCGTACATTTGTCTTCATTTTACTTCCTCCAACCCATGGCACAGAAGGAGGAATGCTAGTAAGAATATATTCCGCTTGGTGCAGAAGGTCATGAGCCCCAGCAGCCAAATGTACTCCAAGTCCAAATGCTTCAAGTGAAATGCTTTTAAGAAATGCAGCAGTGCCTGAGAAAAACAGATTGCTCAGTTGTCATTGCGGAGAATTATTTATTATACCCATCAAATATCATGTGAGCACACAACAGAACATCACAGATGGTAATGCGAATTGATTTGACCAAAATCCCTCCCACCTCTATGCATCTACACTTCCTCTCAAGTCTCAACTACCCAAAGCATTTCACCACTAACTACACCCTTTGAAGCATCCAAAACATAACTGCACTCATGGGATCATTACAAAAATCAGTCGGAACTGGTGAACTACGCTTGAGGCTCTCTCTCTCTCTCTCTCAGAGAATAGTCTCTCACAATTCAGCCAAAACAGCGCTCCAGATAAAGCAGAATAGCAGCAGAGGATTCTCTCATCGACAAGTCTTGGGAAAAGGCTTTGTTGACTTGGTACAAAGTTTGACAGAAAACAAAGTCTGACCAAGTCGGTCGCAGTTCAAATAACAAATTTCTCCCATCAGGGGAAAAATCGAGGTATCCAACATCAGCGATTAATCACAACCGAACCTCCACTTTAAAAGCAATCTTGCGCTCCACAACAAAAACTTATGGTAATCAACTCAAGAAACATCTGTTTTTATTTTCACTTCCAGTGCTAAATAAGTTTCAAACATCTCAACTAATAAGTTCTCTCACTTGCTACAATCAAAATCCTAAAAATCCAAAAAAGCATTAGCTGCTTTTGGGCTACCATGATGAAGGAGCCTGGATTTTTCAGGTAGGATGCAGTTAGTTCACTGACTTACCTCTTTGCATTCCCTTGAGCACTCTCCGATCCCTCTTGTAGTTCTCAACAGGTAAAGAAACCAGCTTCACAGCACCAGAACCAACAGCAACTAATGATCGGATAGTAGGAAGGCCTTGCAATATTTTATGAACCTACATGATAGAGGCATAATAGTTTGCTCCTTTTTCTACGGTAGACATAATAATTTACTTTTGATACCCAACAGTTCAGAAATGGAAAACATTATCGTTATTCTAATTCAATAAAATGAAGCTGCTAACAAACCTGGTTTTGTGAAATATCTACCAACCACTCCCCTATAATTGTGTCACAAACACTGCCCCAGCCATAGATGCCAACAGCATGGACATGCTTCAGTTGAAGCTCAACACCCTGTATCAGTTCAGTTAAGTATTATCCGACAGTCACACATCTCACAAGAGATCCCTTCAGCTCCTCTTTCTCTTTTTTTATTCATAAATTTACTTGCGCACCCAAGAAAACTTGAATCCCAATCACTAAATTATAAAAAGAAGTAAAGTTTTACCTTCCAGGGAACAAGATTTACAAGTTCTACATACTTCCCACTTCTTAGTGCGGCAAGATCAAGATGCTGTGGACTATAGTCAACCCGAACAAGAACAGGCCATATATCAAATTTCTGAGATCAAGTGGGATACAATTGGTACATAAGTTTTTACTAATATAAAAAACAAATGCACTCAACGAAGAATTGCAACATGAATTATATGGCAAACTAATGAGTTGCAGGGTTCATTCAAGTTCCAAAAGAAGAGGAGCTTGCCATGACAAATTTAATTCTATTCTGCCAGCTTGTGCAACACTTTCCATGAAATCTTTTATCTACCAAGAGTATATTGCGTATGAAGATTGACCACAAAACTAAAAATTGACAGTAACCAAAGGCTTTCTGCCAAAAATAGGACAACGTAGAAAATCTTTAGAGCAGCATAAACAAGATATAATTAAAACCACTTGCCTGAAAGTAAGGAAGGAATGCCTCATTGTCAATTGTATGGCCATGCAACAATTTTGAACCATCTGGCTCTTCATGACAATCAGGAGATTGGTCAACTGATGAGTTCTTTGCCCCAAAAAAGTTGACGAGAAAATCAAGTTGGGACTGATGAAGATGCAATAGAATGGGAAGGAGAGCAATGCGTAACCTGGAAGGAAAAGGACAAGAACCAGCACTTACAAGCATATTGGTGACCACAATACCTCCCTCCACATTGACAATCAAACATTAGAGAGGGGGAACAATCTGTACATAATTATTTTTTTGATAAGTAAGAAGATATTTTATTGATATGAAATAGGCATAGCCCAAGTACACAGGAAGTATAAATGTGATTACACCTAGTTAGGAACTAAAAATGGTTACAAGGAAATCATCAAACCTGTACATAATTATTTACAAGACTTCAATACCACTTAGCAGCCTAACACGAGGTCAAAGACATAATTTTAATATGAACAAGTGAGAAACAACAACATAATTTTAATATGAACAAGGGAAAAGCAAATATATTGTTGTCATTAAGATTTAACCCCATGAATTGATATTGAATTTAAAATTTAAAAAAAAAAAACTAACATACATGCCAGAGGTATTTCTTACATACAGTCCGGAAAATTATCAAACAACTAATGCAAACCCCATGGATAACTTCAGCTTAAAAATGGAAATTCTGATACTCTACAGAAAGCCTAAAAGGCTAGCATCACCTTTACTAAAGAGATCCATATAAAACAGAAGACTTACCGGTACTCCTCGAGAGGAATTAGAGGATCTGGTCTGACAGCTTCTAAGTCCAGTTTCAATGCTTTCGATGAAGATTCTCTAGGATGATCTTTTGAATTATTATAGACTAGCACCTTCAATCCAATAAATAAAGAAGTTTTCAGACTCCTTAAAAAAGGAAAAAAGGTTAAGGACATGTGAAAGTACAATTATTTCAACATTACCAGTTTCCATGGTGCATCCCTGCTCCTATCGTAAAGATGAAAATCTTGAATTGAAAGGGAAATTTTAGACACGTGTAATCCACCAATTGGGAAAATGTCATATTGAAATTTTATCCCCGATAAAGAAAGCTCCAGACACACAGTTTTGTCCCTTCCATGATACTTAGCAGAATGCTTGCCATCGTCTCTAAAATCATGCCAGTCAGAACCGGCATACATTCTCCATCTGACATCAATGTTCTTCAAAAGTACACGTCCTGTAACCTTTCTGACATCATCATGTTTTGTATTGTCAATAAAAGGGAGTTTTGCTTCCACAAATTGTCTCACCCCACTTTGCTCACTTGACTCTGCAATGTGGTTTTCTACAACGCTTATATAGGTGTCCCCATACCATCCACTATTTCCTTTTCCAAGACCTTCATGCTCCGCATTCATGGATCTGCATTTAGGTAACTCGGGCATAGATTGTCTGCCTATGGATAATTCAGACAGAGGGCGCAACTCAGATAAACAATAGCCTTCTATAAATTCTGGAAAGTAACCTTCTTCTAAAAATGAGGTTTGACTGCTTTCCAGTCCCAATGCAGGCACCGCCCGATTGAAGGACAAATCATGGGATAATCTCTCAGGAGTTTCAACATTTAAGCTACATGCATCTCTAAGAAAACTTTCATCAAGTGAAACACAAATGTGGGATTCAGAAGAATCAAATTGGTAGGTATGATAGTTATCAAACTGAAATGCATCCTCACATATCTCATCCATCAAGCCAACCAACCCAGGTTCACTTGTTGCATCTACACTTGCAGTATGAACTTCAGAAGTTGATGGCCCAGATTCACCACTGAAGGTTCTAGTTTCACCATTGTAATTGTTCCTCTCTTGTGCCCTCTGGACATTGTCCCACCTAGCCTGCAAATGCACAACTGATTCCTCCAAGTCAGGAGCAAATAGCTGCTGAAGTTGAGAAGCCAAATGGATCAGACCAGAAGTGGTGTCATGGCAAGTTTCCACGAAAATGTGAGATTTAGAACATTCCACCTCCCAGAGACCATTCTTAGAGTTATTTCTCAAGACAACTTCGATGAGTGCCTCCCGAGCAACTCTAACATAGCCAACCTTGTGAAGATGATCGACACTGTAAGTGCCATCAAGATTATTGGACTCTGACACTGTACAAAGAAGAAGCCCAAGATCTTGCACTCTGATTTTGCACTCACTACCAATTGCATTTGCTACAGTTGAATTTGATACATTGAAGGAAGATGCAGCTAACAGACAAGCAACGAGCTCCCTGAAACATTCTTTTTCTTTGGCACTTGAAGAATAACATTTAGGATCCGGAACTTCAATCCCGTGCCCCAAATTCTTTAAGTAGGGCTCATAACTCAACCCAACGTCAACCAAGTTAAGGACAAAAGTAGATCCGCATGATGCATTCAAATCTCCCTTCTGCGCACTATCGTCACCTGCTTGTTCAGTCTCAGGAGAAGGCAAACTGAAAAAGGAGGTTATCACATCTAACCAATCCAAGCGACCACCTGTTGCAACAATTGTACCACATCTGACACTTATAGATGTAAAACTATGAAAACTATCGGGCTCACACAGACATACAATATCAGAACCAGCCCTTCTAAATGACAATGCATTGGAACCTCCTCCATCACCACGTTTCATGGTAGAATCACTACAAGATATTAGAAGAAACTCTCGACCGGGAATCCCATTGATGGAACCCCATAATTTGCCTTCTCCATGGGCTAGCCAAAAAAAGTTGGCATCCTTGATACCTCCAACATTTGAGACAGAAAGCAATTCAAACTTCTGAATTTTAAGTTTCAGACAACACCATGATCCAGGAAGTTCGCGCTGCATTGAGCCCACACTAATCTCTGTCACATCTGGGCTCATTAAAATGTCTACTGTATCACACTCCACAAAAAGTGATGTTTGAGACACAGAAGACCCTTTCCTAGAATTGGCAGCATCAGAATCCACACAAGAGAATCCACTTATCACCTCATTTAAAAAACCGTGTAAGACTTTGTATTGAGAACTACCAAGATTAATTGTAACAGGGCATAAATGAACATGCAGGCATAATGCAGAGCTCAGAATCATCTCTTGTCGAGCTTGAGACTTTAACCCTTCAAGATCTTTAACAGTAGACACAGACGCAAACTCGTAACCCTTCCCCACAAATTGATGTCCATTCCTTGATTCTTCTAAAGTGGCTAAGAACTTTGCCCTCCTTGCAATCCAAGGACCAGTCACATGACCCTCCTGCCAAAGCATACTAATGACAGCTGGACCACCTTTTTTGTTTGCCATAGAGAGAATGTTCTCAGAAGAAAATTTCTGATTCTTTACATTACAGGAGTTTATTCCAACCTCAGCTTCACTTGCAGGAGAAACCAAATAAATTTTAAGATCACCAACATGCAAATGCAAAGAGCTCGTAGCAGTCAAAGAATGTTTTTTCTGTAAACTTGCATCTGAACTTGACTTGCTGTCTTTATCTATTCCCTTGTTCAATGCTGACTTTGATGAAAAATCAAGAACAAGAAACTGGTCCCAGAAAGGGTAGCCTCTACTATCTTCGCCATTCACAAAATGGAAACACAGAATTACACGAGCTTTGGGCATATGTATATCAACACACAACCTTTCTGTTGAAGGCATGCTTGTCATGCAAAGAGTAGAACCTTTTCTGATACCAGCCGGAGATGACCCTCGCTTCTCATTGAAGACCCGGGGGGGAAACTCATTCCTTTTGCTGTTCATCTCAACAGATTTTATCAATTCCACAGATAGATTCATCAGTTTACTTATTAGAGGGAAGTTCACCCAGAAAACAAAAGGTGCTAAGTTCAATGAAAATAATGTTGGCCCTGTAGAACTGCCATCTGATGAACTGGAAGATACAGAAAATTGGCAATGAGTGACCCCTGAAGTTTTAAGCAATGTCACTTTGACTATGCCACCCTTACTTCCAAAAGGAAAATCTGCAGCAACTGAACTGTTTACTTCATTTGAATAAGAATCTTCGGCAGGATAGGCAAATGGAGGAAGAACACGTAAAACTTCAGCTCGCAGTTGATGAATCAAATGCTTTTGACTGGCATTATTATCAGTACACCCCTTCCAACCAAAGTTTGCGGCAGTATTTATACTGCTGTAGTAATGAGCAACCACAATAGAATCCACCATTCCTTCAAACTTCATTTCTTGAGGGCATACCTGTTAACCTTATCATATGTTTCAAGTAAGTGTGGAGGAACATCATGCCAAACAACCAGTGTAGATGCATAAAATGGACTTGAACTGAAAGCACATTTATTACCTGCAATTGAAGAACAATGTCTCTCCATTCTGAACCTAAATGATGAACGGTAGCGTGATCAACTGGAGGATCACACAAATGCCTTTGGTCTTCATCATGAAATGAAAGCATGAAAGCAATTTCCGTAAGAGCTGCTTTCACAGTGGTTTTAACATGCTGCTGTTCTGTAACCAAACAGTAAAAGGGGGGAAATCAAAGTTTTACTCAGGATATCTACAAGTAATTTATAAAGAGTCTGAAATCATAATTATGAATAAACTTTTGAATGAGGAGGCCCTGTTCGAAGCCTTCAGTCCTAAACTCTCTATCTGAAGGCTGAAAATTGCAGCTGAACCACACAAAAAAAAAAAAAAAAAAAAACAAGATAGAACAGGAAAATGGTGGTTCCAAAGATTTGAATGCAAGACATTTATACAAATACCATTTTATCCGATAACATATTTCAAGTAAGGCTACATAAAGTAAAAATATAACATAAGGAAACCAACATTTAAGGACTAACATGTATAATCAAATGTAATAGCTATAATTAGATTTTGCAGAAGCTGAATGGACCCTGGCCTCACCCAGGTGTCACCCACACACCAATGACCATCTACAGGAAAAGTACAATACAATATGATAGGCCAAAATGCAACACAACTTATATACAACTTGAAAATGCAATCGGGATTTAATATGACACCAAATCTTCTAGATATAATGCAACGGTCAACATTAACAAAGACTTGGCTTCATGCGAATCATTAATACACAACACAGACACTAATCTGACATGGTCAATGCTCAAGCTATATAATGGGGAGAAAAGCAAATACCAGAGGGAACATGCAAAGATCCAGAAGCAAGGTTGGATGCAGCAGTAATTGCACTGAGAACAGAAGATGTCCAGTTCCACATCCCACTGCTAGCCAAAGTTGATTGGGAACTTCTCATCCCATCAAAACATTCAAAGAATTGATCCACACTGTACACAGGAAACATAATGGCATACTAAAGGCATCTGCATTATTTGAAACTGTGATAGTTGACCACTAACCAAGGCAAGAACTAGGAAAATAGTCATGCAACAAACTATAGAGTTTGTAACATTAAGTTGTCATTTACATGCGTCCACTACTTGGCATAACTGGGAGAGATAAATATTTGAATATGCAAGTATAACAAAAGGCTGGCTCATAACAGCAAACTTAATATGCCTTTAACAAGTAAGAAATCTTTTTTTTTTTTAATGGGCAACGAGTACTGAATTTGCATGTGAGAAGTTTTCAAGATTCTTTTTTTAATCATTGAAGAAAATGTATAAGTTGAAAAACTGTGACTAGAAGATAAAAAGAAAGTCTTAATGTTTTGTACAAGAGCATCTATAAGTTTCTAATGCAATTCCAGATTCGTAATTTTTCTTTCTTTTTTAACTGGAAGTGGGCAATCAGTTTAGTGTGATATAATCATTTGCAAGAAATATAACAAATAATCAACATCAAGCATCTCTGGTGAGAGTGTAAACACTAATTTCGCTCCGCTCCAGCTGTAAGAAAAATATTGATGTCAACAGGATGGTTGCTAACCTTGCCCCAAAATCAATTTCTTCTTCAATTCCATCTTTCTGATTTTTAGGGATGGAAAATGGCACCCAATCTGATATGACATGTGACCCGGGTAGAAAATTCTCGGAGACTGAATCCTGCAGGGGCAAAGTAGAGGTGTCCATTGAAGAGGCACCACAACTCGGCATTGCCTTGTCAGTAACATGTCCAGTAGAAACTGGTGTTGATGCATCACAGTAGGATGCTGCATTGATGTTAAAAGAATTTGTTGGATTACGATGCATATGACCCTCACAATCTTTGTCCAGTTTCTTTAAAGTTCCCCATGAAAGCAAGAGCCATTTTAATGTACTGGGCTGAAGTCTCAATTCCACAGGATCAATATGAACATCTGCATCCACTTTGTTAATGTCTAAGGACCCATTCTTCCAAGGAATACTTAATTTTACATTCCCAGAAAATCCACCTTTTTTCCCTGTCACAACAGGAATGGTAGTATTTAAGGGGTGGCCCCCTAAAAAGTAGTCACCAAAGCTCATTCCTGATACACGTGGAGAGCTTTCTTTATTATTGTCACCATCAATTCGAAGAAGCTCAATTACCGCTTCTTGAAATTTCACAAAGTTTGTTAATTGACTTATTCCAAGAAAGCTCTCAACTATTGTACCACCATTAGAATTGCCATCTTCAGAAACACAAGTTCCACATTCTGTTTCTAATATTCGAAGCACTAGGGTTGTGCAAATGCCCGTATTCTTTTCATCCTCCAAATATGGATCAAATGCAACTATTAACTTCTTAATCCTGACATGGAAACTTGTAAGCAACTGTTTGACCAGCTTTGCAATTGTCTTAACACCTTCATGAACATCTCCAGATATAGATTTGGCAGTGTCATCCACCGAGTCATGCGCAAGCTTCTTTGAGTCAGAATAGAGGCCATTGTTGCCATCCTGAGCTGAACTCCAAGTTTCACTACCAGGTGGTGAATCATTCTTCAAATAAGGAGCAAGCACAAGTTCAAGTTCATCTATCTCAACCAGACAATCTTCACCCTTCCAAGGCATTTTAACAAGTAAAGAGCCAATGGATCCTTCTTTTATGATAACTGATGTTGCTGCACCCAACTGCTTGGGGGTGGGGAGGGAGGGATGGGAAGAACATGGCCATAAGTAAACAATAGAATGACAAACAAATCAATTAAGGGCCAAATTAAGAAAGCAATGAACAAAATGACTTAGCAACCTTCTACACTTGAAATTATATGAAGCCTCAGTTGACGCTAGTTGCAGTTCTAATATACTGATATAGTGATATCCTATGCGTCTACAGAAGAAAATATGCCCCAAAGTCGGTTAATAATTAATTGGAACTTCTTGTTATGTAAGTGTTGGAAATTTTATCATTAGATATGCTCGAGTGTGAATATAAAGATTACTGATTTACTAACTTCCTCATACGATGTCACATTCAATACTTGTCCCTATGAAACAGGCAGAGTTTTCTCCATTCCAATCCAAGAAATATTTCACTAGACCAAGTGCTACCACCCCCCGCGCCCTGAAAAATTTAAAAAAAAAAAAAAATGCCCGCAAAATCTGCGGTGCCCAATGCATGTAACTTGCTTAACCAGCAGAAATCTCCCCCCGTTTTTTAATAAACATAAAGAAACTTCCAAAAGGAAAACATGTGTACAATGCCTAAGCTAACAATTATCTTTATATTTTTTCCCGAACCACTCTCACCTTCTCATTGAGACAATCGACATTAAGCGCGAGATCGCTAAGCTGAATCGTACCCTCGCGGAGTTGCACATCAAGCTGATCTAGGTCGATATCCCCTAATATGAGATGCCCCAATTTCTTCTTCAACACGAACTTGCAAACCCTCTTCACGGCCCAACGCGAGAACATTGCCTCGGCCGACTTCGCAATATTCCACGAAAACATTTTTAATCTTTCTCTATACAAACAAATTATGGAATTCTCAACCAGGGGGATTCCCTACTTTGCGTGGAAATTAGTGTTTTTAGGGATTAGGAAATTAGGACTGCCCCCCTTCGTCGTCGTCGTAGGTGTAGTAGCTCGTGATGGAGGTTTCCCTTCCATCGAGCATAAGAAGATGGATTTTTCTGTCTGCATAGGAGTCCAATATATGTAATCGAAATTGAGTTTTGATCTATTACGGCTTAATTTTACGTTTTAAATTCTTTTGAAACAAGGAAAAGTGACGGAAAGAACTCAAAATAACGGAATATTTGAACGGTGACGCGTCATGTACAGTTAAAATCTCTGGCGGCTGGCCAGTTCAGGTGTTGTGCATTGCTGACTGCTGAGAATATTTAGAAGGAAAAGGTCGATTCCATCCTTTGACAGAAATCTTCCACTTTGAAAAACAGATTACGAGTGTCCATCGGACTTTAATGAATAATACATATTATATTTTTTTTTTAATTCAAAAATATAATCAAAGATATAAAATATAAAATATAAAATATAAAATTTCTAGCAATTAAAAGCACAAAATATATATTTTTTCCTAATCAGAATACTATTAATTTGTTTTAAATGATGAGATCAAAAATTTAAAATATATTTTAAATTCATCATTATATTTTTTTAAATTTTTATACAAAATATAATGAAAAATTTAATTTTTTTAAATTCTTATATCATTTTTTTAAATCTCTATATAAAATTAATATTGAAAAAATATCTTATAATACTATTTTTTTTTTTATTCTATCTCCTCTTATCTCTAAAAACAAATAGATAATTTGATCAGAGAAAAAAAAAATGAATATTTCGCTTGAGATTTTTTTTGTAATAATGCATGAGTTGTATGTGTGGACATATATACGTAAATTTTAAACACCTTTCTTGTAAAATATTTTGTTATCTAGAAACGAATTTGACAATCTAATAGGGCTCTTATCCGCGGTGAGTAGCTGACCTTCTTGAACATGCATGCCCCTGCCTGAGTGAGGGCTACGTTTTCGTCCCCATGTGGGCAAGCGTTCTCGGCGATTGCTTGTCCAATAACGATCTGGCCACCCGTCGGGCATATACCAACGATTGCTTGTCCAATGATTCAAACCAACCAATAAAGAATATCAGTGGGAAATATAAATTTTAAGGTTTTAAGTTAGTACTTACAATGGAGATTTTAAAAAAATACAAAAAAATACATATAATGGAGAGGGCAATAAATTCTAAGACAGACAATAAAGATGATGATGATGCGAGAGACATAGAAGAGGGAGTGACTGTGAGTTAGAGAGGAGACTGAGGCTAGATTTGGGTAGTAAATATTTTATTCTCATAATTATTTTATATATATTTTATTATTATTATTTACTATTATTTAATATTTTAATATTATTATTTTATTACTATTTATAACTAGTCTCAATACTTTTCATTATCGAAAAGTATAAGAGATAGTCACAAATGCAAGAGGGTATTGGTGTTCGAAGGAAGGTCATCAGAGATTGAGAGTGAGATATTTTACCTTAAACGAAATGATATTGTTTATGTAATATTTAAATATCTCTATATCTTGGAAGTGGCTACAAGAAAGTAAATAGGAATGAACAGTAACTTTTATTTGACACTTTCGCTTTCATTTATAACACTGTATAATTGTGTGTACTTACGATTGTGTTCTAAGTGCAATGTTCTTTGGTTGGTTCCTACGATGTCATCCCGTCCTAACTAATCGAGGTGCTACAGCCTCCAGTGCTTCTTACACAACATCAGCACAAACAAATCAAACCCAAGTTAAAAATGATGCCAAGTTCAAAAAAGGAAAATCCACAAATGGGTCGAAGTTGAAGAGTTGGCATTTCATTGATCCAGAGTTACAGAGGAATAAGAGGGTCGCTAGCTATAAGGTATATACAATGGAAGGGAAGGTCAGAGGGTCTCGAAGAAAGACCTTTAGGTGGGTTAAGGTAAGGTACTCCAGGGTTTTAGAGCAGTGGTAGGAAGAAATTTCTTTTGCCGATTTTGGGTGCTCGTTCTTGTCATGTTTTATCTTCTAAGGCTATTCAATTCGGCTTGTAGTGCTATGTATATCTTTGAATGGAATGTTGGGTATTTATCGATATGTAAATGTTGGGACTTTGCCTTTTTTGGTGAATAATATTGGGTATGGTTTGTATATTATGCAATTTATTTATTTATCAATCCCAACTTGGTTCACTGAACTCATTACGTATGTGGTTATTTTTTGTCATATCTTGTGGTGGTTTAGGTTGTAGATCTATTTGTTGAGTTTGGCTTTATATTTTGGTGAAAATATATATTTTTTAGGCATGGCTTGATATTGCTTGACCTTAACTTGGCTATGGCTTGACCTTCTAGCTCAAGCACACTTGGCTTAATACTTCGCTCGAGTGAGATTCAAACAGAAAGTTCACTCGACACTTGTTTTACAGTCTGCTCGAGCTAGATTCAAGCAAAAAGTTTACTCGATATTTTGTTCAAGCGAATGTTTTGAAATTAGGGTTTTCATGCCGTTTCATTATAAATACATGTTTTTCTATGTATTTTTGGAGCATTCAACAGCTAGACTTTGTAAAGAGAGATAGAATTCTTTTGTGAAGAATCTTGAAAGTTCATTTGGTGTATTGGGGCTCTGGGATTGAGAATTTTTGTTATTGATCTCTTGTACTTCATATTTGTTCATAGTGAATTCGTTGAGACTGACCCCGACAGTGAACGTAAACTCGCATTGAGTCGAATCACTTTAGTCTTAGTGTTGTTTTGTGTAATTGTCGTTTTTTTCTTTTTTTTCGCTGTGTGATACTTCAAATTTAGACTTTATTAACCGGTTAATCTCAACACTATCCTTTGATTCAGTAGTATAGGGGATATAAAGAAATTAAAATCCATTTGTTTTAACAAATCAATCATCTTTATTTCTTTATTTAGTTTGATGCTTAGTTTGAGTTTTAATTCATGTTTAAAACACATGTGCACATTTGATTCAATGCTTAGTTTAATGACCAAGTTATTTTAAGCCATATTAAAATAACATATGGGTTTTAAGCTTGAATCAATAAGTTTTAACAATTGGATTTTTAATTTATGCTTATTTGTTTATTCATGCCCATTGAAATGCTTGTTTGTTAACTCGTGCCCATTGAAATGCTTGTTTTTGTTAATTCATGCTTAACAAATGAGGAAATCAACCTATTGTTTCATGCTTATTCATGCTTAACAAATTGGTTTTAATTCATGCTTAGTTGGGGTTTTGATTCAAGTTTTGAGCATGTATAAATAGGTTTTAATTCTTAAAACCCATCTTAATTCATGCTTAAAATTCATCTCTATTAAAAATTTAAAACTTATTTCTATTTACACTAGAAGCCTATTTAATGTACACCTATGTTTGCATTATAACAAGTATGAATCACATATTTTCTTGCCTACCCAACCACCAATAATATTCGTAAATAATGGAGGTGTTGCTTCTCTACCTCTTTTTATCCTTTGAAGAACTTATTATTTACTGTTCTGTTTCATTTAGTATTAAGACATAAGCTTCACTCCAAGAAAATAGGAAAGAGTTTTTATTTCCATTTGATAGATATATAGAGGATAAAATTCAAGATTTTGTGGGTTGCCTCTCATTTACCCCTTTTTCTTTTAACATTCTCTCACAACTATGAATCTAATATCAGTCCTGCAGACATGAGGTTTGTACATAGTTGACTTTTCTTCCTATTTGCCCGTAATATTATTTGGAAAAATATATTGCGTTCCGACCCTATTTGTTTTCATAGATGAAATGAGATAAAAGTAAAAAAAAAAAGAATAAAATATTGTTGTAAAATATTTTTTTAATATTAATTTTGTATGAAGATTTGAAAAAGTGATATGAAAATTTGAAAAAGTTGAATTTTTTATTATATTTTATATGGAGATTTAAAAAAATATAATGATGAATTTGAGATGTGTTTTGAATTTTTAATCTCATCTCCCAAAATAAACAAGGCCAATTGCAATTGAATGTTAGGTTTGTTTATTATGCTTGTAAGGTAATATAGATATTAAGGATGCTTTTATGCGGTTGTTTAAGTCACAATGCTTTTGGATGAATAAGACTAACGTAACTTGTATGATATATTTGTTCAAATGAATTACATTAAGCATATCATTACTCTGTTGTATTTTTTTCATTGACCAACAAATGAATTGTGGCCTACTTGATTACCTTCGTATAATGTTTTCTATGATGTTCTTGTTGCATGTGGCACCTCATTGTATATGATTTGATTGTTCATTATAAATAGTTAATGATGGCTATGTGTTGGCCTATCAGGTTGATTGTCTGTAAACTAACTCTAGATAGTCAATCTAATCTAGTTTTGAAATATTTATCACCAATTGAGTAATGCAGAAATTCATATAAGATCCAAATATATTTTACAACTTGTTTTTCTTTCAATCGGGCAAATGTGTCTCGCACGTTGCCCCACTACTAGTGTGTAATATATATCTTATATGCATCCGGGTTGGCGGGTGAAACCCAAGTAGGATAGTGCCCCGACACCAACCCCTTATTTTTTCTTAGGGGTTGACGTCCATTTCTTGGCAGACCCACTCCAGTCCTCCACCCCGAATCTAAAAGCCACTCTTATTATACGATATTAGGAATTTTTGGTAAAATAATGATAGTTTAACAACCTTGTTTATAGAACACACTTTAAAATATAAATGTAAAAAATGAATCAAATTGGTCTTGTCCGGTCCTAGGTTATGGACCGAAGATTTTGGTACATCCTTTTTTTTAGCCGAACCAATTATCCTTAAGGACTGGACCATTAACCATCGGTTTAATCGGTCTATTTGGTCCATATGAGTTAGGAACTTTTTTTCTTCTCTTTTTTGGGTAGATAAATTAATACAAAAAGTTAATTAAGTTAATAAAATAAAAAGTAAGCAAGCACTTTAATGTAAATTATATAACCAACTCGTTAACAATAATTAATTATAATTATATTTATGATATTAATAGTGACTAAATTAGTACTTTAGTAGAGTATGTATCTATATATAATAACATATATTATCATATGATTTATTATATGATATATTAGTTAATTGATAGCATATATTCCTTTACATTTTGTATGGTCAATGCTGATAGATCATAAAAAATTATATAATTAACTTAGACAAATACAATATAAATAATATATTATATATAAATATTTTAAAAAATTAAATATAAATAATTCGATCAATTTCGGTCTAGTCCAATAAAATCACATTTTAGGACTAGACCAAAAAATGAATTTTGGAGACACAACGGTACGGGACTGGGATCGAGACCGAGACCGAGTTGGTATGAATTTAGTCCGATTTGGTCCAAACTAAAAGATTTTCACCTCTAAAAAAAGATAGTGATTTTAGTGAGAAGATGAAGGTGAAATCATATTTATTTTTATGAGAAGCGAAATGATTGCAAATAGGTCCTATGAAAAAGTGTACTCACAAATTGAAATGATTTATATAATACGTTAAATATAATTTATAATAAAATAATTTTACAATATTAATATACTACATTATGTCATATCGATTTATGAATTCACTTTTATGAGATATTTTTGTAACTAAAATATTTATTTTATTTTATATATATGTCTGGAAGATATGAGACCACAATCTCTCCATAATGTTTTAGCAGATGATAGAGTGATAACTTTTTGTACAAACTTTATTTTAAAACATAATTGAAGAACATTTATTTTTCCATCATTATTCAAATTTCTTAAAATTTAAAATTGTGATGACTTTATTTCACAGAAAAAGAAATTCACTCCTCGTTTCCTTCTGTGTTGACTTTGTTATGACTCGTACGTTTTTTTACATTTTTCAAATAAAGTAGGGGTGTCAAAACGTGTTAATAGGTCGTATTTGTGTCATGTCAAGGCATATACATTATGTCTGAAAGGTCGACACAACAAATTAAAAATTTTGTGTCAAAAACTTCAACTCTAACACGACCCGTTAAGATAATGAGCTAACACAACACAACCCGTTGACATTATATGACACGACACGACTTGTTCCAACTTGCAAACCCGTTAGTGACTCATTTGAGTTTAACTTAATTGATTTTATACAAATATTAAAATTTAAATAATAGCTATAAAACATTAAAAAAAAAAGAATTAATTATAACTTACATTCCTAAAATTACAATCCAATAAATAATACACTACAAAATATGATAAATACACAAATATGATCTACACATTGTAAAATATTAAAATTGCATTCCAAACATAATAAACAACAACGAATTAGCCCATTAATGACTCATTATGACGTGCTTAAATTGGATAGGTAAGTACCTAAGTGTAAAAAACTAATTTTAAATTATGATTTTTTAAAATTTAGGTCAAGAGTATAAAAGTGATATGAGACCCCATATTTTGTATATGTTTACGTATCGTTTTTATTTTATTGTTGTCTGTTTTAATTTATGTTAATAAATTTTATTACTAGTTTATATTACTTATTTTATTTCGGATTATATTGTTTTATTCACGATTGATGTTGGTTGTTTATGAAATATTTGATTTTAATGCTTTTAGTTATTTAATTATTATTACCGATTTCATAATTTAAAAAGTTATCATTATTATTTTAATTTAATATTTTTTATTTTCATTAAAGTTTAAATTATGTGTTTCCTTTTATTTAATAAGCCCTGTATTTTATTAGATTTTCCGGACTTGTTACCTTTTTTTCATCTTATTAATTATGAGACTTTATTATTTTACTAAAATTCATATTGTGATACTTTAATTTAGTTTATTGAGTCTTTTTCCCCCGATCTATTTCAAATCTAATCTTTTGTGTAGAGTATTTACTGGTTTTATTATTTGATTATTTTACTTTAGTCATTGTATGTATTTCTTTCGTATTTTTCAGTTTAGGTCATTTACAAATTGGTTGTTTATTTCATGTTATTCATTTTATTAGTTCCTTTATTTTAAATAATTGTGTTATTGGTTTTATTAGTTTATTATTATTATCATTTGGATATTTCTAAGTTTAAATAGTGAGTAAATATCTTTATTTTATTACGATGCATTTATTTTAATGCTTGAATTAAATCTCTTTATTTTATTATGTAATATTTAATTTAATGTGCTTTATTTAATTTAATGTATTTTTGGGTGGGGTTTTGTACGTAGATAGTTTGTTGTTGAGTGGGTTTATATGTTTTAGTGGACCAAGATTTGCCCATTTAAGGCCCGGCCCATGGCTAATCTAATCCAGCCCCTTTATTCTCTCAAAATGGCATCGTTTTGCTCTATGGTTTAATGAAACCAGTCCCTTCTTCTTCTCCTTCACGCGTGTGTCGACTCTTTCATTCTTCACCGTTTCTTCTTCTTCTTCTTCTTCATCTCCAATTTTTTTCCTGTTATATCCGTGATATTCCAGCCCAAAATTGCAGTTTTTTGCCTAAGTTTTTCAAGCACATGTTGCTCTATTAGTTGTCTGGTACATTGATGCCTAAGCTTCTGGCCATGGCAATGACTCTCTGTCCTTGACGAGTTGTAAAATGACACTTGGTGTTCATTTTTGCGCCATTTCGAGTTTGTGTTGTCTCCATTTTGAGCTATAAATAGCCCTCGATTTACCCTACGAAAATCACTCCCAAAAGTCGAGTTATACTCTTCCTAGTGTTGATTTCGGGTTTTCTTTTTTTCCCACAATTCAAATTTGAGTTTTACCTCTTCAGACCCTCTCTTAATCCGAAATTTAGTATGTAGCTTTTGTTATGGGTTTTCGTTTTCCCTCATTTTGGTGTCGTTTATATTGCTTTACGATACTCGCGATAAGTCTTTTTACTCGTTTAAGTGTTTAATTAATTTATGTGTTGCTTTAATTTATTTACGTGGTTATATATACGTTTAAGCATTTAAATTGTTTTGTTCATAATATTAATTGTTATTATTTGAGTTATTTTATATATGTTTTTTTTTATATGTTTAATTGTTTTGTTAATGATATTTAATATATTTATTGTTGTTTTATTTTATGGTATCTTATTTACGTTGGTGTGATGTGTGTAATTTTCGCGGCGTGCTCGCTAATTGGTTCATAGGAGCATTTCGGCATTTTTGTGATCTTTCAGAATATTTTATCGAACGTGTTGTAATTAGCAGTCATGTGTGATTTGTGCTTTGTTTCGGTTTATTATTTATTTATTTATGTGCTAACTTTCTTTGGCAGTTTGAAGTGTTAATCAATTAATTAATATTCATAATAAAATCTGGAAGTAGGTTGGTTTGGCCCGATGCTGTTAAATAAAAGATGTTATCACCCCGTAGCTAGATTGATTGTGATTGGTTTGTTGTGGAGATTTAATGGTTTGATTTATAAATGTTGTGTGAGCTATTTTGGATTGTTGTGTGCTATTGTCATGTCATCCAATAACTACCTATCATGCATATATTATTTCTTGATTGATATGATTATTTATGGATTGTGAGGAGTTATGAGGATGGTATTGCTGGGTGGTTTATGGTCTGGTTTGGTCGTAATGGTGGATGTGTGTGTATCACGACTCCAAGTCGAGATGATGCAATATCTCGTTGGAGTTTCTCTGTTCACTCGGGAGTGGAATATATTGACTTGACGTCCCCTGGATTGTCGCTAGGCGACAATGGGATCAGATGATATGATAATGATTTCGTGCCGACTCCGTGGCTCCTCTCCTGGCGGGGGCTAGAGGATGTCTGGTCATGATACGTGTTGAGCGCGATTAGTTGGATATTGCTCGTTCTGAAGTCACATGTACGGTTATTACCCGTGGTGTGGTGAACATAGTCAGGATGTATGGATGGTCCCTAGGAGAGACCATGGTATACATGTGTTAATAAAATGGAAATGTGCTGAGAGCTAGAAACTGAATTTTAGACGGGTTTGTATATGAGGTTCTTTCTAGAAAATAATGGTTGTAGATGCGTTCCTTTATAGGAAAGAATGGTTCATTGATGAATTTCTTTTTAGGAAATGATGGTTTATTGATGTGGTCCTTTATGGGAAATGAAAGTTAGTTGTGTTGAGGTCTTTTCTGAAAAAGGACGTTGATGTGTTGTGTTTCGCTCATTTCTGAAAAAAAAAATTTAGTGTTCAAGTTGGATTTTTTTTGGGAAAAGAAGTTTTGAGTGTGAACTTAAATTACTTGTTTGAAAGTTTGAGCATATTGTTGTTTGTAACTAATTGCTTGTGTGCTGACTGCTGCTTACTGAGATTCGCATCTCATGTGATGTATTTAGTTCATCTACGATCCTTTTTTGGAATCATAAATTTTGATGCAGAAGATGAGGATGAACCTCATGGGCAAGCTCTGTCGGAGGAATAGACTTGTGTGATGTTGAAGATAGAGATCATAATCCCAGATATTGTTACTCATCCTTTATTACCTTCTGTTGGATGACTGTATAATCTCCACTTAGAGAATTATATTACAGACTGGTTTGTAAGTTTTTGAATTTTCTGGTACTAGAATGAATGATTTTCTATTTTTTGCTGTGATTAATTTTAATTCTACATTTATGCATGCTTCACACATACTCTTGAAGTACTAAGCGATGTGATGATTGATACATGTGATAATCATCTTGGTGTTGCGAGTATCTTTAAATCTCAAGGAGAAGTCGTAGGCGTCACAGGTAAATTCAAATTTCTTAATGGGTCATAAGAGATTAAATCGTTAATGACCTTTTAAGAAGTTGTGACTTAAAGGGTTGACTTGAAACCCGTTAAGGCTAAATACTAACTCCTTTTTTTATCCTGTTATGTTCGTTTGGAGTTAACGGATCGTGCCACATATTGTCACCCCTAATGTAAAAGGCGTGCAAAATATCTGCATTTATTATTTTTGTTATTGTTTATCAATTTTGCAAGTGCATGAATCTAACAAATAATAAAGTGGATGAGTAGTATCGTCCAACGAGAATTAAAAAATTACTAGTAAGTACCAAAATATATTCAATTAAGATCCATTTGATAACTTGAATAAAAATAATTAATTACTAAACTAACAAAATTAAAGAAGTAAATTTTTATCAATAAAGTAAAAATCTAGGATTTTCGATTCACCATAATTAGTCCTATTATTGATAATCAAGTTTCTCTAATTTATTCATTAATTTTTCTCAAGTATTAAAGAAATATCTCAACAGACAAATTTTTTACATCTATGTGATAATTCTAAACCTGATAAAATTTATTAAGAACAAATAAATCTTATAAAGATTATACATGCTTATAGATATTTATATTCTACGACATTTTATTCTATCTCAAACGTAGGCTAAAACAATTATTACTTCTCAGTCTCAAACTAAATTCCAAATTATATAAATAATGATACAAGCATTAAGTTTAGAATGAAATACTCAACACTAAGACATAAATATTAAATTAATCAAACTTCAAAAAATTAACATATTCAAAGTTAGGTTACATCATAACCTTAAAAAAATAAATTAGTTTATGAAAAAATTAAATGAAAATATAATAGAAAATTTTCATATCAAAACACTTAAAAGAAAAACTAATAAAAAGGAACGAAAAACTTGAAAAAATCTTCGAGTCCCAGGTCTCAGGCTTGCGGTGCCGAATATCAATCCCCCGTGGTGCTCCATTAACTCACAGTATATGCGTGTGCCGTACGTAACTTGTTTCCCAATCAAAGTTAATTCCCCCTTGCTTGTAGTTGTGCGGTCCATGTGAAATTAATTTCTGATTTATTTTGAGAGATAAAAATAAAAATTTTAATTTTTTTTAAATAAATATTATATTTTTTAAAATTTTTATATAAAATATAATAAAAATTTTAATTTTTTAAAATTTAAAATTATTTTTTCAAATTCTAAAATAAAATTAATATTAAAATATATTTTAATAATATTTTATTTTATTTTTAATTTTTATCTTATCTTATATTATCTCATCTTATTTTATTTTTATTTTTTTTCTTAAATCAAATCAGGACTAAGTTTCTGTTTTGTGTGATTAGTGCCCCTCATGCGGGCCCATGTCTTAATTGAAGCAAACCATGGCGAACAAGTGCTGTTCCATTTATCTTGAAGTTGAATTAAAAGCTGCCGAGTGATATATTAGTGGGGCCTTTCTCAATTGAAGTAAGGATGCGGCTGCCTGTGGTCTGGTATATCTCTTGCGGCTCCCTCATTCCTTCAATACAAGTAGATAAATAAAATAAAATAATAAATAAAATAAAAATAATAAATTTAATAAATAAAAATAAAATAAAATTTATATAAAAATTACACTTATTAATTATCTAACTTTTTTTTTTTTACCATTTATAACATTGGAGTTATGACTACATGTTATATTGGAATAATATAGTATAACAACTAAATATGCTTATTAAATGTGCTTATTTATATATATACATTTAATAATGAAAGAAGTAATTATTAATGAATTGATTTATTTTTTAAATTGATTAAAGAGGTTTTAAAATAATTGAATAAAAAAAAAATCATTTGTACTGGTTTGCACGTTTGGTGGAACATTTGGTAGGCACCATAACATTGTCTATTATATTTAGATGCATGATAATTATAATTGAAATTGTATAAATATTGCATAATTATTTTAAAAAATGAATAAATATTGACAAATATGAAAAGAAAATTAATTTTTTAATAATAGACTCCATTTTTTTAAAAATAATTATACGATATTTATGCATTTTACGATTATGTATAGTAAAAAATAAGGACACGACATTAATATTTAAAAAAAAATAAAATTTATAATCCTGAATTGTGCAAATGTCGTGTAAAATACGAGACTTACATAAAAAAAATTAATTTTTATTAATCAACTGCACTTCTTTTTAAAATTTACAGGATGTTTATAGTATTATACGCTCTATTATTGAATACAAACATTACTATATTCTTGGCAATTTAAATAAGAGAAATCTTGGGGGGCAGACGGGCAGCCCCCTACACAAAGCAGCCCCCGCCGCCGCCGGTGGTGGTGGGCGACACCGCCCCCTGGCGGGTTCGAAACGGGTTTAAGGCTGCCGGGGGCACACCGGAGCTCGCCGGAGCTCGCCTTCGTAGGGGTGAGGTCGCCTGAGTCCGCCGGTCCCGATGGCGTGGGCGGTGTCGCCCACCGCCACCGGCGGCGGCTCCGTTCGCTCCATGGCCGAATCCCCTTAAATTCATCTTCATTTTATTTTTTTATTGTGTTTTTTATTATGTTTTTATTTTTTTATTGTGTTTTTCATTATGTTTTTTTCATTTTATTTTTTTAGTATATTTTTAATCTTCATTTTTTTATTTAATCATATTTTTTATTTTATTTTAATGTGCTTTTTATCATCAAGCAGCCTAACGTTGGGGACAGCCCAACGTTTATTTTATTTTAATGTATTAGTTGGGCTGCTTTAGACGCTGGAGACAGCCAGACCGGTCCCCAACATCCACACAGAAAAAGAAGTACAAAATACAATATCGACTTTGCGTTGTAGCGCCCAGAAATAGGAGATAGGTTATTTATACATGATCCCAAAACGGCAATGGACCCAACAGCCGGCAGACCTTTCGAATCTTTAAAATTTTACTAGACAATGACGAAAACGAGCAGCGATGGTAGGGCCGTAGGACTAGGACGGACCTTGTCAAGTTTGGAATCTGGACCTCGCTGAATCGAAAACAAAATTAGCCTCCAAGAGCATCCTCAATACACACGCCAAAGGCCAAATTATTGAGGATTTAATTACGAAATCTTAAAATAACATCACATTGAATTCATTAAATCAATTTAATTTCTAATTTTAAAAGTGGTTTTTCATAGGTCAAATCATCAAATGTACATTTTATTATTATTTTTCTCTTTCTCTCTCTCTCTCTCTTTTTTTTTTTTTATCACAATTACTATTATATCATATTATTATGTCATAATTTAATTAGAATATAATTATTAATTAATATGTGAGTAGAATGATAAAATATGATAAAATTAATAAATTAACAATTAAAATTAATTTTTTTTAAAGTTAATATTATTTTATTACTATATAATAAATAAATAGATAATTTAATATAAAAATCTTATGTGAATAATTAAAACCAAATTTATCTCATATTATTTTAATTTAACATAAAGATTTGATGTGAGTAATTAAAATTAAAATTACCTCATATTATTTTATTATTATATAATAAAAAAATAACTAATTGAACGTAGAAATTAGAATAACCAAAGCTAAATTTACTCATATTAACTGCCTTGTTTGTTTTTAAAAATGAAATGAGATGAGATAAAAATGAAAAAAAGAATAAAATATTATTATAAGATATTTTTTTAATATTAATTTTGTATAGAAATTTGAAAAAGTAATATGAGAATTTAAAAATATTAAAATTTTTATTATATTTTATATAAAAATTTAAAAAAATATAATAATAAATTTCAAAAATATTTTTAATTTTTAATTTCATCCTTCAAAATAAACTAGGCATTGTCATTAACTTCAATCCATTAGCATGCTCTAAGCGATGATGTTGTTCTATAGAGAACCCTTTGGGTTTTCCATTTTTCCTAACTGCACCCCTTATGTTTCCTGAATGATGTGTGTGTGAAAGTTTTTTTTACTTTGATTTTAGAGAATTTTAACATTTAAAGGGTAGTCATAGGGTCGATCAGAAAACGTCATTATAGACCACAAATGTTTTGAGTTTAAGAAGGAAATGAATAAGTGGTGGAGGATCATAGAGAGCAATCATCGCCTGGTGAAACATTTGGTTATTGATCACAAGACATTAACATGGCTGGCCTCAATGGTAAAAGAGGGCATTACGTATGATGGGATACTTGACTTCATCAGATCACAAAGAAGAAGGTCAGTAGTTATGGTGTTGTAGAGAAAACAGAACCCTCATGGTAGATTTTTTGCTATTTTAGAGTTCAGCCCTGAGAGATGAAAGGGTATGTTAATAGTGCCGAAAGGGAGACTGGGTATAGGCTGGAAAAACTTCGAAGCTACCATGATGGAGATTACTACTCCATCGGCGTCGGAAGGGATGGCTTTGCGAAACAGTCCATGGAGGAACCCTTTCCCGACGCAAGGCTTGGAGCCCCGGTTGCGGTCCATTAGGTCTTATAAGGAGGCGCTACAGCAGTCGAGGGCAGTGGATGGTGCTCGAGGTTCGTCTGCAACACGAGACTTGTCCTTTGTTAATGCAGGTCAGAAGGAATGGAAAGATGACAGTTTGGCTAGACTTCAAAAGGAAATTGAGATGGGAGTGATCTGCGAAATGGAAAAGCATATGAGTTACATGCAACACAATTTATCTTGGTTAAAACGCTGCATTGAGGTTTTAAACGCAAATGTAATGGGCCCAGGCTGGGATGAGGAATTGGGGGAGGCAGAAGGCTTGAGAGGGTCCCAACTTTGTCATGAGCTAGGCAATAGGGAGAACGTTAGGCCTAAGGAAGTGGGTGTGGGGGCGTTGGGCATCCTTTCAAAGATTCAAGTGTGTGGGCCGGTGGATAATCACAATGTTGGACCCAAGCCCATAACTATATATCATCAGCAGACTCAGAACGAAGTGTCTTTGAGTTGACCCAGCTCACCAGTGCCGAAAATTCTGGTAGGAACCCACCGGACGGCGACGCGATCTTTGTTGGAAAATCAGATTTCGTTGGCGATGTCCTTCTCATCAGAAATTGTGTAGGAAACAATGCTGAGCAAGAATAAGGGAGAGATGTCACCTTTGTTAGCGCCGAAGGACTCTCGTGAAACGCAGATATCGTTGACGACGAACTTTTCTGCCCAGAATACGTCGGAAATCCCTTTGGGCACATTTTCATCTTAGGTTATGGTGTACACTGCAGGTGAAGAACATCTTGAGGCATTATCGAAGGGGGAGGAGGTCCAGAAAGTACCCTCCTCTGAAGGGTCCCCTAAGCTGCACCTTGATAGAAGTTTGGAGACTGTGGAGCCTATAACCACTTTCACCCATTTGCTAGCCAATGAAATAGCTCGCTCAGAGGGTTGCATGGTAGAATGGGGAGGCATCAATCTCTTTGGGGAAGAGGAAAATAAGAAGACTATGCAGGGGGATCTCTATCCCTTAAATTGTGAAACACCCTCTGATTTTGAGGTGTCTGAATGGGTACTCAGTAGTGTTAAAAGGATTCAGCACTGTATTGGCATGAGGTGTGTGGGATATGAAGATCAGTTTATGGTGCTACTCAATACCATTGATGTGGGGCATTCACAATCTAAGAAATCAGAGGCTAAAAAACATAGAGAACTTAGAAGACTCGCTTGATCCTTGAACGATGGCAGCACCAGCAGTAATCGTACTAAAGGGAAGGGAACTCTCTTGACTTTATGAAGTTAAAAATCGTGTCTTGGAATGTGCGAGGGCTGAATGATATTGATAAACGTAGGCATATTAATTTCTTGCTTCGGGGGTGGAAGGCGGACATCATATGTTTGCAAGAAACAAAATTGAAACTAATTACTAGAACCTTAGTACGAAGTATTTGGAGTTGTGCGTATGTGGATTGAGTGTACTTGGCGTCGAATGGGAATTCAGTTGGCATTCTTGTGATGTTGGATAAAAGGGTGATAAAGAAAATTGAGGATTTTATAGGGGAACATACTGTGGCCGTTTCTTTTAATTTAGTGGTGGATAACTCCTCATGGGCTTTTGTAGGGGTTTATGGGCCTAATATTGATAGTGCTCGTAGCCTCTTATGGGATGAACTCGCAGCATTACTCAGTTGGTAGGACCTTCCTTGGTGCATAGGGGAGATTTCAACATCACAAGGTTACCTAGCGAAAAATCTGGTGACGTTCGGTTGCGCCCAGCAATGGTTGATTTTTCAGCATGTATTTTTTACCTGAACTTAGTGGATCTTCCACTGTTAGGGGGTTCCTTTACTTGGTCCAACAACCAGACATGGTCGAGGTTGGATAGATTTCTGATCTCGTCGGAGTGGGAAACACTTTACTCAGAGGTGTGTCAAAGGAGATTGCCTCGTTTTTGCTCGGATCACTTTCCCATCATGTTAGATGGTGGCGGTATTCAAGGTGGACAGTGGCACTTCAAGTTTGAAAATATGTGGCTTAAGAGTGAAGGCTTCGTGGATAGGATAAAAAATTGGTGGTCTTATTACCATTTTCAAGGTACACCTTTTTTCATTTTTGCAGGCAAATTTAAAGCATTGAAAAATGACCTCAAGCTTTGGAACTCTCAAACTTTTGGCGACATCGGGGAGCATAAAAAAACTTTGGCGGGTGAGCTACAAGTAATTGAGAGGATACTTGAGACTAGAGCTCTTTCTCCAAAGGCAATTGGTCGTAAAACAGTGTTGTCTACAAAATTGGAGAGAGTTTTCTTTCTAGAGGAAATTTCTTGGTGCCAGAAGTCTAGAGCCTTATGGCTAAAGGAATGAGATCGCTATACCAAATTCTTCCACAGGGTGGCTAACTCCCACAGAAGAAATAATACCATGGAGATGCTAAACATCAGTGGGGTAGAGTGCATTGAGGCCCCAGTTATAAGAAAGCACGTGGTTGAGTTCTTTGATCATATGTTTACAGAACGAGAGCAATGGAGACCCAAGTCGAATGATCTTGCTTTTGACTCCATCGAACCTCAGTTAGCATCTTGGATGGAGAGACCTTTTGAGAAGTCAGACATGTTTGAGACACTAAGGAAAATGACAAGTGATAAAGTACCAGGACTTGATGGTTTTTTGATGGGTTTTTTCGAAGCTTGCTAGAAGATTGTGAAAGAATACCTGATGAAGGTATTTCATGAATTTTTCTTAGTAGGAAAATTTGAGAAAAGTCTTAACTCTACGTTCATTATTTTAATTCCTAAGAAAAATGGTGCTTCAGAGTTACAAGACTTTAGACCCATTAGCTTTATAAATGGTGTCTACAAAATTATTTCCAGAGTGCTTGCAAACTGTCTTGGGGAGGCTCTATGCAAAATCGTCTCAAAGCCACAAATTGCCTTCATCAAGGGTCGTCAGATATTGGATTCAGTCTTCATTGCCAATGAGTGCCTGGATAGCAGACTAAAGACAGGGGTAGAATGGATCATTTGCAAGTTAGACATTGAGAAATCATACGACCATGTAAACTGAAATTTCCTCATTTATATATTAGAGAGATGTGGTTTTGGGGAGAGATGGTGCAAGTGGATTAGATGGTGCATCTCAACAGCAAAGTTTTCAGTGTTAATAAATGGCAGCCATACAGGTTTCTTCTGTAGTTCACGAGGTCTGAGACAAGGATATCCACTATCTCCACTCCTCTTTGTTATTATTATGGAAGTGTTGAGTAGGATGTTATCAGCTGTGGTTCAAGAGGGATAGCTGTGGTTCAAGAGGGATTTATGTCGGGTTTTTCTGCTGGTGACCCCTCGAGAGACATCATCTCTATCTCTCATTTATTATTAACTGATGACACCCTAATTTTTTGTGAGGCAGATCATAATCAACTTAGCGTGCTGAAGGCTTTCCTTCTATGCTTTGAGGCTGCTTTAGGCTTGAGAGTTAACTTCTATGCTTTGAGGCTGCTTTAGGCTTGAGAGTTAATTTTGAGAAATCGAAGCTTATACCAGTTGAGAATGTCTTTGACCCGCAACAGTTGGCAACCATTCTTGGTTGTAAAGTAGCCACTCTCCCTATGAAGTATTTGGGGTTGCCGTTGGGCGCAGCTTCAAAGGCTTATTCAATCTGGGATACAGTCATTGAGAAGATTGAAAGAAGGTTAGCAGGTTGGAAGAGATTGTATTTATCCAAATGTGGCCGGGTGACTTTAATCAAAAGTACCATATCCAATCTCCCAACTTATTATTTATCTTTATTTTCCATCCCTGTAGCTGTGACACAAAAGATTGAAAAACTTTACCAGGACTTCCTATGGAGTGGGATGGAGGATTAATTCAAGTTTTACTTAATCAGATGAGACAAGGTGTGCAAACCAATATCTTTAGGTGGTTTGGGCCTAAAAAGTATAAGAACTTTCAATCGGGCTTTTCTTAGTAAATGGTTATAGAGGTATAATTTAGAACCTGATGCGCTATGGAAACTGGTAGTAAAAATTAAACATGGAAGCCTGTGGGGGCTGAAATACTAGAGAGGCGCATGGGGCCCATGGAGTGGGGTTGTGGAAACATATTAGACAAGGATGGGGGGTCTTTACCAGTTATACCAAGCTGGTATTGGGTGACGGATTTCGGATTAAATTTTGGAAGGACACTTGGTGTGGGGAGGAAGCTCTACAAGACACTTTTCCTGCCGTTTTTAGGCTAGCTAGTGACCAAAAAGCTTCAGTGGCAGATCTCTCATTTCGATCGGGCAATCAAGTTCAATGGAATGTCACATTCAATAGAGCAATGCAAGATTGAGAAATGGTCAGTTTTCATACTTTTTTCAGTTACATTTATTCTAATATGCCAAGAGGAAGCAGAGCTGATAAACTTTGGTGGATACCGTTGAGCAAGGGTAATATTTCGATTCAATCATTTTATAAAGCGCTAACACGCTCAACAAATACACACTTTCCTTGGGGGATAATTTGAAGGAATAAGGCCCCCTAAAGTCCTTCTTCTTCACTTGGACAATCGCACTGGACAAGATCTTGACCATTGATAACTTGAGAAAGCACAAAATCATTATCACAAATTGGTATTGAATGTGCAATAATTCAGGAGAATCTATGGATCACCTTTTGCTACACTGCGTAGTAGCCAAACACTTGTGGGATAATGTCTTAAGCCGTGTTGGCTTGAACTGGGTAATGCCGACCTTAGTGATTGAGCTGTTGACTAGTTAAATATCTCTTGGAGGTGCTACTCCCATCAAATCAGTGTGGAAGATGATTCCTATTTGTATTATGTGGTGTATTTGGCAAGAGTGCAACAATAGAACCTTTGAAAACAAAGAACGAACACCAGAGGAACTTATCTCTCACTTTTATCGCACTTTATTATTCTAGGCTTTAGCCATAGATTTTAATAATCTTAATCTTCATGATTTTCTTGTAACGTCCTATCCACCCACGACTTAGATAGGTCTCGTCTATTGTATATCATCTTATATATTTGAGTTTTGCCTATTTCTATCAATAGAGTGGAGGAAAGAAAATAAAAAAATAAAAATAAAATAAAAAAGAAAAGAAAAGAAAAAGCCTCTAAGCGAAAGGCTTAACAAATTAGAGCGAAACCTTTTAAAGAACAAAAGGGAGCCCAGAGTTCGAGACTTTGACTCTGTTTCTCTCTATCGTTGGTCACAAAGAATCGGAGTGGCGATCACATTCCAAGCGAAATGGAACTCAAACCTGGCCTATCAGCTCTGGTCACTGGTGGAGCCTCTGGAATCGGTAAAATGAAAAAAGTTTATTCGGAGTATTATCTGTTTCTTTATCTCTTTCTCAGGGAATCTAGAACTTCCTATTAACGTAGCCGAGTTGACGTATCTACGTGAGTAATATAGGCTACCGATGAATCCTGCACTTCTTTTTTTGTCCATCGCTCGCGTTGATCTTGCAGTTGAGGGTTGTATTCGGCTGTGAGGATTTGGATTTGATACTGAATTTGAATTCTGTAGTCTTGGTTTGCGTGCTTGTGTTTTATTTTTTATTTCTTATTTGAGGTTCATAGGTTTTGTGTCCAATTTGAACTCCACTGGAAGACGTAGCAACTGGACTGTGGCTTTAGGTTGGGAGCTTATGGTCCAATTTCGAAGTATCAATTTCATGTAATCAAGCACAGCCTAGAGCGTGTATATTTTTTTAATTTCTAGTCAATAATATGTAAGCATATTTAAATATGCTACTAACTTACTAGTTACTACAAACTGATTGGTTCACAAATGGAAAATCGATAATAATAAATAAAAAATATATTGGCAGCTTGTCCATTCAAAAACTGCTTATAATCAAAATGATGGATATCTGGCGTTTTATCATACACAAATCCTCCATACCACCAACATGATAGAACTTGATTTGGAATAGAAATAAAGTTTATTTGCTTGCATATTTTACTCTCTTGAAAATCAAATTCTACCATGTCAGCTGTGCAGAGAGTATAATTTTTCATATCTTGGATGCTAAAAATGGAATTTATCCAAAAGATGCAGCATGTCATATAACTCGGGCATGCTCTTGATATATCATTGATGTAGCATGTCATAAAATTTGGTCATCTCATGGCAATTGATATTTAGGTAAGGCACTTTGCTTGGCTCTTGGAAAGAAGGGAATATTTGTGACAGTTGTTGATTTATCTGAAAAGGGAGCGGAAGTGGCATCCCTAGTTGAAAAGGAGAATGCAAAGTTCCACTCCAACTTAGAATTTCCTGCTGCTATGTTTATAAAATGCGACGTGACAAACACAAGTAAGAAAAATACTATCTGTCTCTAACAGATATTCTTGTCTCAGTACTTCTCTCACTGAGTTTTATATTTAAGAAAAATAAAATATATAGATATATAAATATGTATCATTTTAAATTATGAGACCAGTATTAGGGTCCTGAGTTTTATGTTTTAACAACATAGATACACACACACATATGCACATATATACCACTATTAGTTATTGGTCAGTTGCAATATTACCTAACATTAGTGTGGTTTGTTTTCATAAATAAGATGAGATAAAAGTTAAAAATTGAATAAAATATTGTTATAATATATTTTTGTAATATTAGTTTTGTTTTAGGATTTGAAAAAGTTGAATTGTTTATTTTATTTTGTATAAAATTCGGAAAAGTAGTAATGATGAGATGAGATGAGATGAGAGTGTTTGTAAAAGTGAACAAGGCCTTAGTTTCACAAAACTTCCACCATACTCAACCTTAACATTTATGTGCTTATCTTTGTTTTAGTTGTTCTGTGATAACTTAACAACAACGTGAATTAAGATAAATATCATAAGCATTGAAGAGTTTTTAGAAATTGGAAAACATTGCAACTAATTACTAGTTCAGGAGGTTTGATTGCTCAAGTATAAAATTCATTAGGATATCCAAATTGGCACAGCTGTTTGAGGTGAGCAAGTGCAATTTTTCACACACACACAAATGAAAACTTATTATACTGGAAATATGTATCTGCTTCAAGCTCAGTACTGAAGAACTAGAGAGGGACCCTTTTATTTTTGTGGTATTTCTATCCAAAAGTAGAGCAGTTGTTATTTGGGTCAATTTGTGATTGTCACTATAAACTTAATGTTGTTGGTTTGTTCCTCTTCGCTCTATTTTCATTGTGTAAAAAGAGCACAAGATTAGCAGATGTACTTTGTGCAATGATACAACAACATTGTACTGAGAGACTAATGTATGTTAAAGGGTTAACAAGATTGCTGTCATGGATAAATAGAAAATCTAGCATGCGTTTGTATATGCACACAGATACGGAAACATTTGGGTTTATATTCTTTTGGTTTTGTCTCTTATTAAACCTGTGAGTAGAAGATAGTTTCTTCAATTGTAGATTGTTTTCCTTGCATATGTACACTTAGCAGTGCCTTTAAGATAAAAATGTAATCTTCATGGGGATGAACAGGGGATTTAAATGTTGTTTTTGGGAAGCATTTAGCGACTTATCAAGGATTGGACATCTGTATTAATGGCGCTGGAATTGGCACTTCAATACCATTCCGTAAGGACCAAACTGATGGCACTCGAACATGGAGACATGCCATTAATGTAAACTTGAATGCAGTTATTAATTGCACCCAGCTTGCGGTATGTAATCTTGTAATATAATGTTTTTACTCTATGCTGCCAGAAATAGTTTTGATGATGTTGAGGCCACTTTAAATTCTTTGAGATGCCAAGTCATAAAATTTATACTAGCGATTTATTAATTTTTTTTATAAGTAATAAGGAAAATTTTATTCCAAATAAAGAGGTATTGCCCAAGTATACAGGGAGTATACAATTGGGAACACCTAATTACAAGCTGAAACTGAAAAATTAGAGCAGAAAGTACAATCATCTTCATTTCTTACAAGATTTTTCACCCAAAAACTTAAAGTGCTAAGAAAAAAAATCCCAAGAATACTCTCAAAAGTTTAAATCCCAAAAGTTTTTCCTTGACCTTATTACTGTATCAACTTCATTATCCTTTTTGCCAATTCTTCACCAATAAAACGAACTTCCACAAGCCCATCTTTGGGTCATCTAACAATTTCTTAGAAAGAGTAGTTGCCTGGAGGCGATAGATACAATAAAAAGACTTTTCTAAGTTGTATTTTCTATATGATTGATAAATTTTATTCAAACATGGGAGGCTCAAAAGAGTAGATATTCCACAAGATTTCCTGGTAAATTTTACTCAAGGAATGACCTTTCCTCTTCCATCCCTGGCACCTCATCTTCCATCCCTAGCGCTTCTCGCCGAGGATAGTCCTTAATATTTCTAGTCTCCACTGTTTCATGGTCCATTTGTCCTTAAGTTTTCTTTACTTCAGTTCTTGAGATTTTTAGTGTTTAAAGGGTAGTTATGGGGTCGATCAGAAGCGTCATTATAGACCACAAATGTTTCGAGTTTAAGAAGGAAAGGAACAAGTGGTGGAGGATCACAGAGAGCAGTCCTCGCCTGGTGAAACATTTGGTTATTGATCACGAGGCGTTAACATGGCTGGCCTCAATGGTAAAAGAGGGCATTACGTATGGTGGGATACCTGACTTCATCAGATCACGAAGAAGAGGGTTGGTAGTTATGGTGTTGCAGAGAAAACATAACCCTCCATGGTAGATTTTTCGCTATTTCAAAGTTCAGCCCTGAGAGACGAAGGGGTATGTTAATAGTACTTGAAGGGAGACTGGGTATAGGCTGGAAAAACTTCGAAGCTACGGTGATGGAGATTACTGCTCCATCAGTGTCGGAGGGGATGGCTATGCGAAATAGTCCATGGAGGAATCCTTTCCCTGCACAAGGATTGGAGCCCCAGTCGCGGTCCATCAGGTCTTACAAGGAGGCACTATAGAAGTCGAGGGTAGCGGATGGTGCTCGAGGTTCGTCTGCAACACGAGACTTGTCCTTTGCTATTGCAGGTCAGAAGGATTCGGAAGATGACAGTTTGGCCGGGCTTAAAAAGGAAACTGAGATGGGAGTGATCTGCGAAATGGAAAAGTAGATGAGTTACATGCAACACAATTTATCTTGGTTAAAATGCTACGTTGAGGTTTTAAACGCAAAGGAAATGGGCCCGGGTTGGGATGAGGAATTGGGGGAGGCAGAAGGCTTGAGAGGGTCTCAACTCTGTCATGAGCTGGGCAATAGGGAGAACGTTGGGCCTAAGGAAGTGGGTGTAGGGGCGTTGGGTATCCTTTCAGAGATTCAAATTTGTGGGCCGGTGGATGATCACAATGTTGGACCCGAACCCATAACTAAATCTCAGCAGCGAACTCAGAACGAAGCTGTGCCTTTGAGTCAACCCAGCTCACCGGTGCCGGAGATTCTGGCAGGAACCCACCGGAAGGCGACGCGTTCTCTGTCGGAAAATCAAATTTCGCCGGCGATGTCCTTCTCGTCGAAAATTGTGCAGGAAACGATGTTGAGCAAGGATAAGGGAGAGATGTCACCTTTTTTAGCGCCGAAGGACTCCCATGAAACCCAGATATCGTCGACGACGAACTTTTCTGCCTAGAATATGCCGGAAATCCCTTTGGGCACATCTCCATCTCAGGTTATGGTGTACATTGCAGGTGAAGAACATCTTGAGGCATCATCGGAGGGGGAGGATGTTCAGAAAGTACCCCCCTCTGAGGGGTCCCCTAAGCTGCACCTTGATAGGAGTTTGGAGACTGTGGAGCCTATAAACACTCTCACCCCTTTGCCAGCCAATGAAGTAGCTCGCTCAGAGGGTTGCATGGTAGAATGGGGAGGCATCAATCTCTTTGGGGGAGAGGAATATGAGAAGACTATGCAGGGGGATCCCTATCCCTTAAATTGCGAAACACCCTCTGATTTTGAGGTGTCTGAATGGCTACTCAGTAGTGTTAAAATGATTCAGCACTGTATTGGCATGAAGTGTGTGAGATATGAAGATCAGTTTATGGCGCTACTTACTACCATTAATGCGGGGCATTCACAGTCTAAGAAATTAGAGGCTAAAAAACATAGAGAACTTAGAAGACTCACTTGGTCCTTGAACGATGGCAGCACCAGCAGTAATCGTACTAAAGGGAAGGGAACTCTCTTGACTTTATGAAGTCAAAAATCGTGTCTTGGAATGTGCGGGGCTGAATGATATTGATAAACGTAGGCCTATTAATTTCTTCCTTCGGGGGTGGAAGGCGGACATTGTATGTTTGCAAGAAACAAAATTGAAACTGATTACTAGAACCTTAGTGCGAAGTATTTGGAGTTGTGCGTATGTGGATTGGGTGTACTTGGCGTCGAATGGGGCTTCGGGTGGCATTCTTGTGATGTGGGATAAAAGGGTGGTAGAGAAAATTGAGGATTTTATAGGGGAACATACTGTGGCCGTTTCTTTTAATTCAGTGGTAAATAACTCCTCATGGGCTTTTGCAGGGTTTATGGGCCTAATATTGATAGCGCTCGTAGCCTCTTATGGGATGAACTCGTGGCGTTACTCAGTTGGTGGGACCCTCCTTGGTGCATAGGGGGAGATTTCAACATCATAAGGTTCCCTAGCGAAAGATCTGGTGACGTTCAGTTGCGCCCAACAATGGCTGATTTTTCAGCATGTATTTTTGACCTAAACTTGGTGGATCTTCCACTGTTAGGGGGTTCCTTCACTTGGGCAACAACCAGACATGGTCGAGATTGGATAGATTTCTGATCTCATCGGAGTGGGAAACACTTTACTCAGAGGTGTGTCAAAGGAGATTGCCTCGCTTTTGCTCGGATCACTTTCCCATCATGTTAAATGGTGGTGGTATTCAAGGTGGACGGCGACACTTCAAGTTTGAAAATATGTGGCTTAAGAGTGAAGGCTTCGTGGATAGGGTAAGAAATTGGTGGTCTTCTTACCATTTTCAAGATACACCTTCTTTCATTTTTGCAGGCAAATTAAAAGTTTTGAAAAATGACCTAAAGTTTTGGAACTCTCAAACTTTTGGCGACATTGGGGAGTACAAAAAAACTTTGGCAGATGAGCTACAAGGAATTGAGAGGATACTTGAGACTAGAGCTCTTTCTCCAGAGGAAATTGGTCGTAAAACAGTGTTGTCTATAGGATTGGAGAGATTTCTCTTTCTAGAGGAGATTTCTTGGCGCCAGAAGTCCAGGGCCTTATGGCTAAAGGAAGAGGATCGCTGTACCAAATTCTTCCACAGGGTGGCTAACTCCCACATAAGAAATAATACCATTGAGATGCTAAACATCAATGGGGTAGAGTGCACTGAGGCCCCAGTTATAAGAGAGCACGTGGTGGAGTTATTTGATCATATTTTTACAGAACAAGAGCAATGTAGACCCAAGCCGGATGGTCTTGCTTTTGACTTCATCGAACCTCAGTTAGCATCTTGGATGGAGAGACCTTTTGAGGAGTTAGAAGTGTTTGCGACACTAAGGAAAATGGCAAGTGATAAAGCACCAGGACCCGATGGTTTTTCGATGGGTTTCTTTAGAGCTTGCTGGGAGATTGTGAAAGAAGACCTGATGAAGGTATTTTATGAATTTTTCTTAGTAGGAAAATTTGAGAAAAGTCTTAACTCTATGTTCATTACTTTAATTTCTAAGAAAAGTGGTGCTTCAGAGTTACAAGACTTTAGACCCATTAGCCTTATAAATGGTGTCTACAAAATTATTTCCAAAGTGTTTGCAAACGTCTTGGGGAAGCTCTATGCAAAATCGTCTCAAAGCCACAAAATGCCTTCATCAAGGGTCGTCAGATATTGGATTCAGTCCTCATTGCCAATGAGTGCTTGGATAGCAGACTAAAGACAGGGGTAGAAGGGATCATTTGCAAGTTAGACATGGAGAAAACATACGACCATGTAAATTGGAATTTCCTCATTTATATATTAGAGAGATGTGGTTTTGGGGAAAGATAGTGCAAAGTTGATTAGATGGTGCATCTCAACAGCAAAGTTTTCAGTGTTAATAAATGGCAGCCCGACAGGTTTCTTCTATAGTTCACTAGGTCTGAGATAAGGAGATCTACTATCCTCACTCCTCTTTGTTACTATCATGGAAGTGTTGAGTAGGATGTTATTAGCTGTGGTTCAAGAGGGATTTATGTCGGGTTTTTCTGCTGGTGACCCCTTGAGAGAGACCATCACTATCTCTCACTTATTATTTGCTGATGACACCCTAATTTTTTGTGAGGCAGATCATAATCAACTTAGGGTGCTGAAGGCCCTCCTTCTATGCTTTGAGGCTGCTTCATGCTTGAGAGTTAATTTTGGGAAATCCGAGTTTCAACCAGTTGGGAATGTCACTGACCCGCAACAGTTGGCTACCATTCTTGGTTGTAAAGTAGTCACTCTCCCTATGAAGTATTGGGGTTGCCGTTGGGCGCTGCTTCAAGGGCTTCTTCAATCTGGGATACAGTCATTGAGAAGATTGAAAGAAGGTTAGCAGGTTCGAAGAGGTTATATTTATCCAAAGGTGGCCGGGTGACTTTGATCAAAAGTACCCTCTCCAATCTCCCCACTTATTATTTGTCTTTATTTCCCATCCCTGCAACTGTGACAAAAAGGATTGAAAAACTTTACCTGGACTTCATATGGAGTGGGATGGGGGACGAATTCAAGTTTCACTTAATCAGATGGGACAAGGTGTGCAAACCAATATCTTCAGGTGGGGCCTAAAAAATATAAGAACCTTCAATCGGGCTCTTCTTGGTAAATGGTTATGGAAGTATAATTTGGAATCTGATGCGCTATGGAAATTGGTAATAGAGAGTAAACATGGAAGCCTATGGGGGGGCTGGAGTACTAGAGAGGTGCATGGGGCCTACGGAGTGGGGTTGTGGAAACATATTAGACAAGGATGGAAGGTCTTTACCAGTTATACCAAACTGGTATTGGGTGACGGATCTCGGATTAAATTTTGGAGGGACACTTGTTGTGGGGAGGAAGCTCTACAAGACACTTTTCCTGCCGTTTTCAGGCTAGCTAGTGACCAAGAAGCTTCGGTGGCAGATCTCTTGATTCGATCGGGCGATCAAGTTCAATGGAATGTCACCTTCAATAGAGCAATGCAAGATTGGGAAATGGACAGTTTTCAGACTTTTTCAGTTACATTTATTCTAATATGCCAAGAGGAAGGAGAGCTGATAAACTTTGGTAGACACCGTCGAGCAAAGGTAACTTTTCGGTTCAATCATTTTATAAAGCGCTAACACGCTCAACGAATACACACTTTCCTTGGAGGAAAATTTGGAGGAATAAGGCCCCCCCAAAGTCCTTTTCTTCACTTGGACAGCCGCACTGGACAAGATCTTGACCATTGATAACTTGAGAAAGCGCAGAATCATTATTACAGATTAGTGTTGCATGCGCAAGAATTCAGGAGAATCTGTGGATCACCTCTTGCTACACTACGTAGTAGCCAAACACTTGTGGGATGATGTCTTCAGCCGTGTTGGCTTGAACTGGGTAATGCCGACCTCAGTGATTGGGCTATTGGCTAGTTGAATATCTCTTGGAGGTGCTACTTCCATCAAATCAGTGTGGAATATAGTCCCTATCTGCATTATGTGGTGCATTTGGCAAGAGTGTAACAATAGAACCTTTGAAGATAAAGAACAAACACCGGAGGAGCTTATCTCTCACTTTTATCGCACTTTATTGTTCTTGGCTCTTGCCATAGATTTTAATGGTCTTAACCTTCATGATTTCCTTGTATCGTCCAATCCACCCACGACCTAGATAGGCCTCGTCTTTTGTATACCATCTTGTGGATTTGGGTTTTGCCTATTTCTATCAATAAAGTGTTTACTTATCAAAAAAAAAATTTATTCAAGAAAGTAGAAGTATTGATAAGTTGGGGATGCTATGGATCCATGAGGAAAGGATTTATATCAATGTCATCATTTAATGGACTCATTAAATTGTAAGCATCAGTAATCATGTACAGTTCTAAAACCAGATTAAGAACATGGAAGCTATGCAAAAGCCTGGTGTAATTATAAACATGGGATCTGCTTCTGGTCTTTATCCGATGTACATCGATCCTATCTACTCTGGCTCAAAAGGTTTGTTCGTTGTGTTACTTTTCCTTTCTACACTTTTTTCAGTAAATTTATGCATTTTATGATAAATATATTATATAACCCCATAATCCTAAAATGTATTTTAATATTTGATTAGTGGATTAAAATATTTGATTATTGGATTCGTTACATACGTTAATACTCAGTGGTTATGTTGTTGTAGGTGGTGTTGTCATGTTTACTAGATCACTTGCACCCTACAAACGTAAAGGGATTCGCATCAATGTGCTTTGCCCCGAGGTAAGATTCTTGAATCTTAATGTTTTCAGTTACATGTTAACTCCAATTTTTTTGGAAATTCCAGTCGTATGAGATATGATCACCATTTTGTTGATGATGGCTGATCCTGGTTGAACTGTAAATTGAATAGGCATGTGATAAACAACTACAGTGTTTTTGGGTAGAAATTAACACCCCTTTTGTAATGCATCTTTTAAACTATTGATTTGCATAATGAATCTCCCTAAATTGTCATGTTTAAGGATTGCACCAATGTGCCCCCGCCTCACCGTTTAAATCACTCCGTTTGTCTGTGATTTGATAACATCAGGATTTGTCTGGTAAGTTTTATATTGCAAATAGTGGTAATGGACCTATGGATTTTGCTTGCAGTTTGTTCAAACAGAGATGGGCTTAAAAATGGATACTAAATTTGTTGATTTAATGGGGGGCTTTCTGCCTATGGAAATGGTGGTAAAAGGTACGCCCAACATATAATCTTTCCTTGAATGAAATTTTATTCCAGTGCTTATGTGTCAAGTAGATTTCTACTAACAAGTTGCTCTTTTGTATTTCTAGTGGTTGGAAACTTTTTTCAAACCCCTCGTATTTCCTTTTCTTATAAGATGCAAGATTTTATTTTTTGTAGCATTTTGATACTGACGCATTCAAATGTCTATATTACCTAGTCTCAGCTCTTTTTGGTGGTATATGCGGGGGTTAGGGTGGGACGGATCTGCATTTTTTTTTTGGGGGGAGGGGGAGGGGGGGGGGGGGGAGGAGGTTAGAATACATTTTTATGGATATATGGTATGATAGCTTTTCAAATGCTTGGGCCCCATGATATTTGTTAAATACAAAAGCCAAAATCAGAGAGTATATATGTCTAGTATCAGTGGCTAGGAAACAGTGTTTTGCATAATGTCAACCTTACGTTGTTCTAAGTTAAGAATTTGAAAGCTTTGAGAAAGGCCAGTGGGTAGACTTTGCCACCTGCTTCAAATTTCTTATATATATATATGTATATATCTTCGAATATGTTAGGTTGGTACTTTAGATATATTATTTATGCCACCATGTGTTTACTCTTGAAGTTAATAATATCCATGCTGAATAAAAATCTTACCCAGGTTTTAAAGCCAGTGATTTTTTAACCTAACTTCTCTAAAAGCAATTTATGATGTTTCAAGCTATTTTGCCTTTTAGGTACTTTTGAACTTATCACCGATGAGAGTAAAGCTGGTTCATGTCTATGGATTACCAATCGTAGAGGCATGGAATATTGGCCCACTCCTGAGGAGGAAAAAAAGTACTTGGTGCGTTCTTCAAGTTCCAAGAAAAGGTTTCCGCTCAAGGTCTCGTCAAATTTCCAACTTCCTGAGAGTTTTGAGAAAATGTTAGTATGCCAAACTTTTATCTTTTAAGCTGTAAAAGAAACGAAGTACAATTCTTGTTGATGTGATTTGAACTTGAAGCTCCCCCCTTCAATCAGATGGCCAACCTGAACCTTCCATTTAGGAAACTCTGTGCACCAGAGTCTTATATGCCAAGGACAGCCATCTTCAGTTCAACTAAAAAACTCCTTCAGCATACCCAAGATATTCTTGTGATTGCTCCTATCTGTTTTTGTGAAGAACTTATCCTCTTTTAAGTAGCGAAATCTGTAAAGAAAATAAATGAATAAGTAAAGTTTTGAGGAAAAAATTAGAGGTGATCAGGTAAGGTTACAGACCACATTAGATGAACTCCAGCAGAATTGAATGGAGAAGTTTGAAAAACTAAAAAGCAGCTATTAATAGTGGTACCTATGCTAGCACATTTACAGTGCTCATACACTTTGTTTGTTGCAACGGCTTGTAAAACTTCCATGAGGCGGGGTTGTTTTAATCTTCTTTTATCTTCATATTTTTTATTGATTTAGTTGGCACTTCATAACTTCATATAATTAAATTCAAGTGCTTATTGTTTATTTGGTCTTGAATTTCTTGAAAGACAAGTGATTTGTTCGTTTATTTCATTTGTTACAGAAAAGGGGTTTGGTTGTGCATTCTGTAAGTTACTGATTTTTTTTTTTTTAAATTCTTACTCTTCAGAGTTGTTCACATCTTAAGTCACAATTTTCGTAATGCTACCCGCATTGTGAGCACGCCATTGAGATTGCCCATCAAGCCAAATCATGTTCTTGTGAAAATCATTTATGCTGGTGTAAATGCTAGTGATGTAAGTAATACTTTCCTTGAAAGGATCATTTTGAGTTTATAATTTTTCTGTTATCAAAATTACTTTTATGCATACAACTTTCTCTGTCTCTCTGGATATGTCTAAACTCCATCACCCATTCTGTTTTTCTGGTTCCGGTGTTTCAACTAAATTAGCAGCTGTCTTTTGTAGTAGCACTGTGGAATGTGGATATTGCTGTTAATATTTGACTGCAAAACATAGTTAATACAATGAGTTTTCAAAACACTGTTTCTCATGCAGTAATCTTAGGCACACTAGGTGATACTTGGTGGGAGAACGTGTATTTCATTGCTTTTTTGGTATGGTACCTTGACTACATGAACAGCATTCCTATTTTTGTCTTTGGTAGTTGTTTTCCATTTAGTGCATGTGAAGTCATCAGACTAATGCATGGTTTTGAGGACTTGCTGAGATATTGAATTAAGAATAAAGCTTGTTAGAGTTTATACCAGTTTTCTTGTAATGTAAGGTTCATATGATTTGGCGACCCTTTATCATCATCTAGTTATTTCACTGAGAGACCTTGGTAGGTAAGTAAAGGCATTAGTCTGTCTTCTTTGTTGTGGTGAGAGAAGGATTATGATCCCCACTGGCGATGGAATCTCTGAAATAGAAGTGTTGTGAAGTGTTTGTTACCAAGTATTATGATGTTGAGTTCTTTATGTCCTTATTTTGTTCAATAACGTTAGTCTCTCTGTCTCTCATGTGTGCACAATCAGTTGTTTGTCAATGTATTCTGCTGAAGACATTTATTGACAGGTAAATTTCAGCTCAGGGCGTTATTTCAGTGGCCAAAATAAAGACCAAGGCTCCAGTCTTCCATTTGATGCTGGTTTTGAGGTTAGGAATGAATGATGCTATTTGTTGATACTCCATCGTTTGATTCAATAGTTATTCTTTAGTGCTAGCACGGTTACCTAGGATGGCTGGTTGATATTCGTTCCACTTTGATTTTGCAGGCTGTGGGAATAATTGCAGCAGTTGGGGACTCTGTGTCTGACTTGACAATTGGCACCCCTGCTGCAGTCATGACTTATGGAAGTTATGCCGAATTCATAATGGTAAACTATCTCAGAAGAAACTGTTTTAATGCTTAGTAAAATTTGTTTTCATATCTATTTCAGATATAATCGAGAAATTCCACTTAATGTTGGATATTGTACCTGGGTTAGGTTCCTTCCAAACACGCCCTCCCTGTGCCAAGACCAGATCCAGAAGTAGTTGCCATGCTTACTTCAGGATTGACAGCATCCATTGCACTAGAAAAGGTCACTCTCCACACCAACTTTATTTTTTATCCTTTTAGATGGACCTTTATCATCATATCAGCCATTATAGCTTCCTGTTCAATTCCTTGCATATCTTTACCGATTATTCACAATATTATTGGTTCTGAATTCCCCATTGTTTTTAATATGGTATGTTCAGGGACCACCTTTACCTTCATTTAACAATAATTTTCTCATGCGGAACTTTTAGGTTGGACAAATGGAATCTGGAAAAGTAGTTCTTGTTACTGCAGCTGCAGGAGGGACGGGCCAATTTGCTGTCCAGGTTTTCTTTTGACTCTTGAGATACTTCTCTATGACACATCTGCTATTTTGTTGTTGAAGATTTCATTGTTTGTGCAATAGTGAATTCTTGTCCACATACCAGATAGTGACATGGTAAGTTTAAATGTGCAAATATGGAACATAAGGAAAAAAATAAGAATAATATGGAAAATTAGACAACTAATAGCTGTACTCCATTTCGCCTCTGATTGTCCTATTGAAAATTGCTTTTCACTATGTTATGATATTCATAATACAATTATTTAACAGAAGCAATGAATGCTGGGAATAATAGCATCAGTTTCAATGTTATTGGTTCTTATTTTTACTCATTTTTCTATTATTAAGATTATATTTCTTATATTGAAAGGCGATGTGAAATTGCTGTGTCCGCAGCTTGCAAAATTAGCCGGAAATACAGTGGTTGCAACTTGTGGAGGTGAGGAAAAGGCCATGCTCTTGAAAAAGTTGGGAGTCGATCGGGTCATAGACTACAGAACTGAAGATATCAAAACCGTACATATCTTTACTCAGTTTTCTTTCTGTTTTCCGTTTTCATTTTTTGTTTGTAGTGGTACATGTACTTGGACATTAGTTGCCCGTGTTATATATGCCTTGCATCTTGCTCATCCCAAACCATGGAGTATTACTATGTTTGGTCACCTAAGTTCATATGCAGGGAATCTTTACATCTGAGTTTTGGGTGATGTTGACAGCATCTAACTTTTCCAGGTTCTTAAGAAAGAGTTTCCCAAAGGTGTTGATATTGTCTATGAGTCTGTGGGTGGTGACATGTTTAACCTGTGCTTGAATGCTTTGGCAATCCATGGACGACTTATTGTGATTGGAATGATATCACAGGTACTTTTTTTTTTTTTCTTCCTTTTCATTATTTCTCTAGTCATCAATTTTTATCAAGCTTACAGATGGCTGGTGTTTCATTGACATCGATTCTGCTTAATTTGTTACTTAAACGCCGTTAAAAACTGTCTATTAGTAGGGCTTGTCATTTCATTGGATTATGATTTAAACTTCATCTTAAATATTTTCATGTTTAGATATGAAGATCTGTTAGTGAATTCGCTATGAATCTTAGTTTTCTCTGATATTCTTGAAAACAAATTTGCACAGACACATATGCATGGATAATTTCTTCTTAAATCTAAAAATAGCTGGATTTGATACGAGTCTAGTTCATATAGTTCTCTTAATATGGTTGAGAAGTAATGGTCCACTCAGTATTTTATTGTGAGAACTACGAAGTGTTTTCTGTGGATGTTTCCTTTTTTCTAAGAAGGAAAAGTTCATAGATAATTGGTTTAAGTAGTAAGGATTCTGTATAACAATTGCTTCAGTGAAACTTTAGCAGAATTTTGAAACAAAGATATGGCACTAATGGTTTATAATTTTTTAAGGCATATCACTGGTTATTGCCTAATGAAGTTGGAATATGAAGGATATAAGCTCTATATTCCAAAATGTCATGCTCATTGTTGAAATTTATTAGCATATTGAATTTACACATTAGCCCACGGATCTTTAGAAGTCAATAAAGCCTTGCCACTTCACTTAAAATTGTGAATAAATGTGAAATTAATCATAGATCAGGATATTGAATCGTAAGCTTACTTAACTTTAGGGTCTAATGGATGAACAATATCACATGGATTCCAGTCAGCAACCTCTAGGGTTTGGCTTAAGTCGTAAGGGCCTTGGCCTTGATGGAATGCTCCCTTGAGTCTAAGGTTCAAACTCTTAGGTGCAAACAATATCTAGGGGCCACATCCTATTTGTGAAAACCCAATGATTTACCTGATATATGCGATGGGGATGTGTTACACGGGCTGCTAGTTTAACCGGATAAAAGACATTTTGCATCTACACTATCTCCAGAATTCCTCATCATTTAAAATTAAAAAAGGATTCCTGTTAGCAATATGTATCAATGTCTTTATATTCCCACTTCAATATCTAACGATAAGTTACCTCTGGCGCTCCTTTTCAAGTTCTTGACGACAAAGTCTTGTTCCACATATCTAATGATTGACCTGCAGCTTTGGAGAGCTCTAATGTATGGAATCTAGCTATCCTTATAAAGTACCCCATAAAAACTAATTTCATCAGTTCATGGAGTTAACAATATAGCAAAGTAGATGTAGCACTATGTCCTGTTAGCGTTTTTTCTATGTTTGATGGCTGTTCTTTAGCATGGATCATCAATTAGATTTAGACTTGATAAACTGATTTATTCTGGTGTCAGTATCAAGGGGAGCACGGATGGAAGCCATCAAATTACACCGGCCTATGTGAAAAGATTTTGGCTAAAAGCCAAACTGTGGTATGTAGCTGCTGAAGGCTAAAACTTCTATTGTGGTATATTGTCATTAATAACGACAACATATATTTTTGTTTTAGGCAGATAAATTCATATGAAACAGATATATTTGGATCTATTACTATATTTTCATTAGTATATTTCTTCCAGATGTTCTCTCATCTAACTTTTTAAACTATTGGAATGCTAATATCCGATTGTTGGTAGAAAGTCCTATCCTTGACCCCTGCCAGATCTTATGCAGACAAGTGCTACGCAGGACATAAATTTTTGTTCTTTCTTAGCGTGTCTAGTTCAGAGAACATAACTTTTCCTGAGGTCTTATCAATGATGTCATCAGTAACTAATGCATTAAAATCAATCTTCATTGATTCTCCCATATTTGGCTTATGCCTGTCACCATTTTGAGATTCTAACACCATGTCTCAGTATTATGCACTAATGTAGTGTGGATGACATCAAAGAGAAGTGACGGTTCCATAAATCTTCCTTGAAAAAGAAAAATGAAAAAATTTCGAGCGTTGCCCTTTTCATTATTTGGCCATTGAACAAACACCATGAAAATAAGCCTGTCAAATGTTCTCATGATAATCAGTTAAATATTTTATTTTCACGTTTTCTAGATATTTTGTAGTCTAACCATCCCAATTTTTGTTTTTTGGTTTTTTTTTTTTTTTCAGTCTGGCTTTTTCCTGATACAACATAGTCACTCATGGCAACAGCATCTGTACAGGCTGTTTAATATTTTTTCCGAGGGAAAGCTGAAGGTAATGATGTACCCTAGAATATGTTTTATCTGTTACTTGAATCAACTTTTTTTTATTCTTTGCGAGTACTCGTTCTTTTTTATCTGGATGCTTATGCCAAGGTAGATGAAGAATACAGACTAGCATTTTGATGTCATTGCTCGTTATATTAGCCAGCACGTCGAAATTAAAAGGCTAAATTACACGTAATCTATAATTTTGTTTCGAATAACGCTACGCAGAAATATTAGAAAAGAAAGTTAAATTGCAAGTCCCTCCCAAAACATAGATGTCTATCATGAAGTTTTCTTGCATTCTAAGCCATCCAATCATTCTCTATAATCTATGTCATTGTTTAGCCCTCTCTTCAAAGGAATTTTGTCGGACTCAGGTGTTTGGAATTTCTCAATTTTTTTTTTTCTTATTCCATCGTATTAGATTGTCATAGACCCAAAAAGATTTTTGGGCCTCAATGCTGTTGCAGATGCTGTTGAATATCTACATTCCGGTAAAAGTGTTGGCAAGGTACGTATGAACTTCTGCAAAAAAATATATGTTTCTTACGGGCCAACTTGCCCCCTAAAACGGTTGCATCTTACACCAGAATACTTTTACAGGTTGTCGTTTGCATCGATCCATCCTTCAGTCAACCGACGGCAAAACTGTGAGCAAATGTCAAATTATGTCCCTATCTTTGTTTCATTTTCTTAACAAAATAAATGTCAGTCTGTCAAAAAGAAAATAATATCGCGGGCCATAGTTTATACAGCTGTTACCCAAAGGGTGGATGTTATAAGGAAGCACTGCTGATACCCCCGTTTTAGCTTTTATTGATTTCATATGATGTAATCTCAACTTTTTGTTAGAATTTGAGGGATTCAAGTAAGAAAGAAATAGATATAAATATTTTAGAATCTATTTCTTATATTTTTCTCACTCACAACTTTTTAAGTTCGAACATGAACTAGAAAGACCTTTTTTTCGGTGAAAATCAAATGGAAAGTAAGAAAATATTAAGTAAAGGTTTGGTCCGTATAATCACGTGGGGGCGACTCGATTGTTATGTGATCTTCTTCTCTCACTAAATGATACAAGATTAAAAAGGTGGCATGTACGTTACTCATTGAGGGCTATTATAACACGCACGGCATGATGTAGAAAGTTGTAACGATTGAGAAATTCTTTATTAAGCAAAAAGTTTCCAGATTTGTTTCGCGTACTAAGAAAGAAAGCAAAAACATTAAAAAGATATTAGAAGTGGTAGCAAAATGTTCCACATCCAGAATTTCTGATATACCAAAAATATTGGTATATGCAGCTGTTGGATGTAAGTCTGGGAGTTGTCTCTGGTGTTAGAGATACCTCAGAAAATAAAGCTGTTTGCAACACAAGCAACCGAAATTGAAAGTTGTAACTGTGTTGTTGTATCTTCTATGAGGGTAGACGAGTGTCGCAAATAGGGGGAAACCGTCCTATCTAATCTTTAATCTCTATTTAGTGAAAGGTGTTGTAAATAGTAATAAAAAGATAATAATAAAATATTACATAGTAATTAATAATAGTAAAAAGTATGTGAAAAGTAATAATAAAATAACAAATAATAGTGAAGTATTATTCTTGTTGCCATACGTAGCCCGAGTTCAAGCAGTCTTCCCACGGGTGCCATACCAAAACATAAATAATGTCTTGAATAAGCAAACAGATTTTATCTAAAAAGAAAGAAATGCACCACAAAATCATAAGAAATAAATTAGTAAGCTTCAATCCCACGGCATCAATATCGTTACTATGGTTCATTACATTCCATTAACAAGGCAGGCTAACCACAAGAGAATATTTTTCAGAGGACAACAACTATAAACAGAGTTGGGGAAAATCCTCGACAACGATGAACCCTACGTTAGTTACATTAGAAATTGTACCGCAGCTTTTTCTTTGAGCAAAATAAGGAAGAATCCAGTAAGACATCAGATGCAAATACTACTTTCTGCCTGCCAAGAATAGCAATAGATGAAAGTGAGAACTGTGAACCATGATAAATCAGTTGCTATGCAAAAACCAAGTTTCAGAGTGGAAAGCAATTACTGGATTTGATTCTTTTGGTACTCCTGTCCAAGGGCGAGACATCTGAATTCGTGTCATTTTCTTCATTATCTGTTAACTCAGATACCCTAATAATGAACACCTAGGAAGAATAAAACAGGAAAGTACCATAAATAGAGCACCAATATGATCGAAATATTTACTTTCAAAATCAAGTAGTCTATGGAATTAAGTTACACAACCATCTCTGAAATGAAAAATAACCTTGAAACATAGGGAAAAAAACATAACTCATGTAATTCAAGCAGACACAAGAAATGGGAAAACAACAACAAAATTAATGCTATCTAGCAATCATGGCCTGCCTTTCAACTCATAAATACCTCTGTTACCTCAGGAAAAAACTTCACATCATTTCTCTTGAAACACTCATACATGGATGTTTAAAGCTCTAAGTGTATTAAATAGGCATCCATCCGAGTTCAGCTTCTCACCTTGAACGCGGCAGGCTTAATTAACTGGAACACCAATGCATCCCCATCAACAAGCTGATGATCAATAGCAAACCCTCTCCAACCACCACTAAGACCAGTTTTTTTAGCAAGATATTTAGTTATAAACTCATTGCCATCCTCATCTACTAAAGTAATCAATTCATCCTTGTGGGGAAGATGCATCTTGCAGAACTGGACAGGCAGGCCCTATAAAATGGGGATAAAATTAGAAGTTAGACCAACTCTATACTCTATATGTGAAATCAAAATTTTACCTACGATTGATGTTGTTATTTCATTCAACATAAAGAACAAGAAATCATGTTAAAAGGAAACGCAACCACAAAACTGTCAAACAAATGTCCAAGTTTCAATTTTTGGGCATGAGTTCAAGCAATAATTATTGTCCCCTATTCATAAACAATGTCAGTCTACAAGAATTTAAGAACAACCAGTGAGTCAACAATACTTGCCAGCATATATTACTGAAAGAACAGTCTTCGTTCATAAAATCATATTTTCTTTTCTATAAGAAGAGATTTTATCCATGCCAAGAAAAATAGGCAAAGCCAATTATACAAGACATACACATAAAAACAAGTTAAAGAAATACAAGAAAATCATGGAAACTTAACCCACTCCAATTGCCCATAGAGATGTAGTATTAAAGAAGAGACTTCTACGTTTCTTCCAGGAAGCACTCACTATCTTCAAAATTCTGTTCGTTCCTTTCCCTCCAAATGCACCCATAGTATCATCTGTACTGTTTGTACAGATCATAGACTTACCAGCCAAAATCCACCAGTGACATGTGACTGAAGCATGGGCTTCAGAAAAGTGGGGAAGTCAGATCCCAAGCCCAATTCAACTTGTTCTGCTCTCTCAACTACATCTTGCCGTGCTTCATCTGAAGCATAAAATCTATTCAACAGATCTCTTCGTTGGTAGTTCCTACAAGTCAACCCCACGTTAGTATAGGATAAGCAACCTATGGAATACTCAAGTCTTTTCTTGAGTACAGGAACGATTTTTTAATACTGAGATATACTAACCTTCTGGGCCTCCAGGTCCTCCCCAAAGGTTCAATTGGGACCTGCCAAAAATCAAGAAGTTGGTGAACCAATAAAGCATCAATTAGTCATTTGAACAGCATAAAGCTATTTAGGTATCCATAACTTCCAAACATTACCAAACTATTTAAGAAAACAATGTAGTTTATAATTGTAACATATCCACCCCTAGGGGTTGGCTCAAGTGGTAAAAGGCCTTGGTCTTGGTGGTATGTTCCCACAAACGTATGAGTTTCAAATCTCATTGGGTGCAAACAATTTCTAGAGTTTGTTGAATTGGAGGATGAGGTGCACTTGTAGAAAACTCTTTGTTGAGGGCTTGTGCTCTCCTGAATTACTCGAGTGTTCCTAGACACCCGGTGCAATAAAGAAGAAGAATAATTTTAACGTATCTAAAACTCCAAGTTATCATTTAAGATGGACCCCATAATCTAGTCCTATGATCTTAATGGCCCTCCGACATATAAATAAGGTAGCATGGAGTTCAGAAAATGAAAAGGCAGGAAATAACAGCTTCATTAAATGCAAGATATAATCAAACTCAAACCTAGCGCTATATGTAGACAGCAGCAAAAGTTCTTAATTCTACAACAAGTTTAAACTACAAAAAGCATCAAATTAATACTTGATACTTAGGACTTGAAGACAAATTGTAAAAAAAAAGAACGATCAGGAATCAACCTAGTAAACGCCTTAAATCTTCCACATCAACCTAGTAAGCACCTTAAATCTTCTACATCAATCTAGTAAGCACCTTAAATCTTCTAAGACAACGCGTTCGATTTATCAAGTACAGAGGAACTGTATATGTTCTGCACAAAAGAAACTTAAAATGAGGGGGCTAAGTGCTAACTAGCGACGCGGCTTGTAAAATAGAGAGAGAGCGACAGGGAACTTACTTCCTTGTAGTTGGCAGGGGGCTTGCTAGCGACACGGCTCGATCTTCTCACCCGCACGGAAGAGGGGTCCACAGGCTGCGTAGGTCGCTTCGCCTGCTTCATCTGCTCGTAGGAGGAAAAGAGTCCACCAGAACCATCAAACTCGAGAATCAAAATGCAGAGGGAGTAAATAAGAGAGACAAAGTTATCCAAACCTACCGGAGAGGGTTTAGGGCTGGAGACCTTGAGAGCTTGGGCGAGCTTGCCCAGATTGAGCTCTTCCATTCGCTTCCTGTTCTCTTCCAGCCTCTGTCGGCGGCATTCCTCATAGCTACGCTTCGCTTCGACCACCATAACGATGCTCTCTCGTTCTTACAAGTTAAGGTGAAGCGCCCAAACTACAAGAAAAAGAGGAAAATAGGGGGAGAGGGTGGGGGCGAAACGAAAACAGCAAGATGACCGTTGGAATTTGGAATGTTAATCTATACCATTCTTGACAATACGACCGTGTTAGGAGCAACAAATATGCATGGGAATGATATTTATAGAAGAAGTAAATTGTGTAATTGTCATGCAGTTTTTTTGAAAAAATAAATAAAATATGAGACAAATAAAATAATTTTTTAAAAGCAATAATATTATTATACAATGTATAAATATCGCACAATCACTTTAAAAAAAATATATAAAGTATTATTAAAAAATTAGTTTTTTTTTTCAAATGGACTTCACATCTACTTTAAAAAAAAAAAAAATATTTGCACAATATTTTTGTATTCTCCGATTATAAATATCATTTCTTTTTTAATGGTGAACTATCTTCCATTTTTAAAATAATTACGTAAAGTTCGTACACTCTACATTTATATGTAATATTACCAAATAGGCCTACCGACCCAAGTTTGAAACTTCAAATTAAAAAATGTTACCACGTCATGTGTTTAACTTCCATAATAGTTTATAGATATTGAGTAGAGGAATGTTTTATTTGATTTTAGGATGTCTAAATTTTGTATGCTCTATTTGAAAAGAGTGAAGTTTATTAAAAGTGTTACTTCCAATCACAAGATGGGAGTACTCCTCTTCCTTCATGCTCTTTGGATGGGCGAATGTGGGATTTGTCCCTTAGAATTTGTCCCTACAACTCGTAGTTGTTGGATTTTAGGATGTCTAAATTTTATATGCTCTCTTTAAAAAGAGTGAAGTCTATTAAAATTGTTACTCCCACTCACAAGATGAGAGTACTCCTCTCCCTTCATGATTTCTAGATGGGTAAAGGTGGGGTTTGTCCCTTAGAATTTATCCGTACAACCCGTAGCCTTTGGGGTGCTCCATATCTGCATGCTGGGGGATGGATTGATCCTGTGGTCTGTCCATCTCCCATCTTCCACCGCCCACCCACAACCAAAAATAACCAGAAAAGACAAAATTCAAAACAACTAAAAAACAACAAATTTACAATCTCTCTCTAAAATTTATAAATATAACCTCTACCAATCAATCAAATAATATACAATATACATGTCAAACAATATTAAAAGTACAAACTGTGATACACGTCAAAAAAATATTAAAAGTCACTGCCATGACACACGACAAGACCACGATCTGAGCAAAGAAACTATAACCACCCTTCAGGAACGTTGAAAATAGGGCATGAATAATTGATGTTTTGGGATGAAGAGCAAAAGGGGGAGAAGAATAAGAGGAGGATGAGAAAGCGGTAGGCTTATAGAGGGAGAGAAAGAAGAGAGGAGATGAGACTAGAGATAAATGAAGACAATAGAGAGAGAGAGTGGAAATGCTAAGAGCTATAATTTTTTTTATATACATATTATAAGTATAAAACGATTTTGTTTTGGAGTTTTATCTAAAACAGCGTCGTTTTATATTTAAAAATTAGTTTATATATAGTTATATATGTTAATTGGGCTTAATCGGGGCAGGGTAGTAAAGCCCCCGACTCTCGCTACTTCAAATGTTATAGGTGAGGCACCCCTTCCTCGAACGGTGCAAACAAGGTAGCCTAGGTTACCTAGACGGGATCAAGGTTGGGGCGGGGTGGTAGAGGGCGGTGGAGGGTAGTTTCCCATTGCCGCAGTGTCCCACTGCCTAGCCCTAAGGTCCATCATTAAGAAATAATTTTTTATGCAGATATTAAATTTATCTACATTTTTCAAAAAATGTGCGAAAAGTTTGCATCTTAATACCATAAATATTATTTCACTATTGATTGATGTTAAAGACCCAACGATTAATTCAAAAGTCCTAATTTGGATAATTTGGTTAAATATTTAATCCTCAAGATTATAACTTTCCTCCACGCTTTTGAATATGTCGTCCACGACAACCCAATTTATCGGTGGTGGTAGCCCTTACACTTTTAGGGGTTTCACTTATCTATCAATATTCAATAACTTAATACTATTTTCATACATAGTACCAAGATGTTTTGATCCAGCCTATAGGTCTCTCACTCCGTTATTTGAATTCGTGACATAGTGCTTGCTTTGATATAAATTACAAAATACCTAACCATTAATCTAAAAAGAAAAATTATACTCATTTTATATTTTCTCTTCATCCGCTCATCATCCCATGATGTGGTATTAAATGATAGGTTTATAAGTAAAACAAAATAAATAGTCTCTAATAATCTAATATTGCATCATGGGATAATGATTAACATTACTCATCTAATAATCCTAAAATTGCTAGATACTAATTTAGTTAAATTTTTAATGCTCAAGCCAGTCAACAAGATTGAATTAGGCTTTCCAAGTTCTTCTTAGGATGAAGATCTTGGTCTACGGATATCGTCCTCTTCAAAGTCCAAGGTTCAACATCTAATGAGTGCAATTAATCTATAATTTTTAATTTCATACTGTACTAATCAGTACAATCGAAATATGTCGTACCGACCAGTTGTCTGGTATAAAAAACATAGTTGTTTTGTATCGGCCGATATTTCAGTCATACCGGCTGATGTTTTGATTGTGTTTCGATTGTATCGAATTTTGGTTTTTTACTATTTTTTTCAATTCTTGCTATTTTTTTTTACTTAAATTCAAATTAGACTATTTACATTTATATATTTATATAATTTATTCATATATTGATTATTATTTTGAAAAATAATATATATAGAATTTATTTATGTATAGACTATTTCGAAATGGTATACAAAACGATACCAGTATTAAAATATTTCGTTTCAATGTCTTGATTGATACATATATCGTTACAATATTCAAAAAATTGAATCAATTCTTTGAGGCCATGCTCTAGTAAAAAGTTAACAATTTAACTAATTTTGTATAGGAAAAGTTTTGAGAGTGTGGTGCACGAGATTAAAGTTTACTTCGCATGAATAGGTCTGAAGGACTGATCCTAGGAGAGGTCCTACACTTATAAAAAAAAATAAAAAAATCTTCGTAGGAGTTGGCAAAGAGAATTAAAAAAATACAAAAATAAACATATTTATAAGTTGCGAAACTGACAACCATCATTTTATAAAATTATAATAAGTCTCATAATACAGTAATAGTATAATGAACGATATTTAAGATTTATTTTATGGTATAAAACTTTATAATCGAGTCTTTCAAGGTATGTCTGTCTGTAAATTCGTTTTATTGAACTTTTTGTGGATGAAATATTTCTTTATTATGTTAAAATAATGAACCACTCTCTGGATTTACACGACCAGCTTAATGAGCTCCCATTGGAATTTGAAGGTCAAAGCTTCAGCTCCCGTGGGAATTTGAGTATCTTTTTTTGACGTGGAAATCTCGGAGTTCATGTGAATCAACACCATGGACGCATCCAATCATCCCCAACAGCACAATGCATCTTCAACCTTCAGAAATTCCAACCTTGGACGGACTTTCTTATATCAAACTACAAATAAGTAATAAAATATCATTATATTTAATAAGAACCATGGCCCACTTATTTTTCAGATAAATGTCTAAATTTCTAACGTCTGTTTACAAAAATGGAGGCACAGAACCACATCTAACATTCCACTATACAATCTGAAGTATCTTCTTTTTACATATTAAAAAAGGGAGCAAGGAAAAAGAAAAAGGAAAAAAAAAAGAACTTACCACTAAATTTTCCTCTTATTTACATAGTACAGGTCTCCAGCCTCATGCTTGACATTTGAAGCTCGTGCACCAAGTATTGATGCTTGAACGACACGCAGAATATTTGAAGAGAATAACATACACTATCTGAGTCACTTCTGAATCTGCAAACATAGGAGCTTTCACCTCTGGGTCATGAAAGTATATACACCTGACTCTGTACGTGGGATCTTTTCCTCATTTTTCTGTAGACTTGCATAGCTTGTCGAACAGGTGGGCAGGAGATCATAGTCAAGTATACAACTCACCATGCACCTATGATGTGCATATGTTCTTATCCTCATTTGGCCGTGAACTTTGTGAATTGGTCTAAGCGCAGAAACTATTCTAGTCTTTCCCCAAGATGTCCAAAGGAACCCCACTTCACTACTTCTATTCACAAGAGTCAATTCATACAAACATATACCAGAGTTTCACATGATGTAGGAGATATTAGAGTCTTGACCGACGAATGGATTTAATACCATGGAAAGGGGACGGTCTACGAACAGAAGCAAATGGCTGTCCGTTCAGAGAGCCACCAAATTTTATATCCCAACCTTCAACGTTCTTGGGAACACAAGCATCAAAGAGGATTTGGCCAAGCACACCATGTGCATTGATGCTTGACGGGTTTGGCAAAGAAATTGATCTTTCTTTTTGTTCTTCTTGTAGAGATGGAGAATCTCTACCATAGTTATGTTCTGCTGAACTTGGCAAAAAGAAGTGGTCGCTCGGCCCTAGCGCAACTCTTGTGAGGCTCTGGTTTGAGGTAACAGCAGCATTCTGGAGGTCACAGATTAGCTCAGATATCTCATCTTGCATACCTTCCATGCTAGTTCTTTCTCCCAGTAGTCGAATCTTTTGGGAATAAACCGAAGCTGCCTGGTCAAGCATACTGGACACAGCAGCCCTATACTGGATTGGATTATGCTTGTAATGACCTGAAACAACGTATAGATCATGTTCAGTTCTATATAAGCAACAGAGATGTAAATTGAAACGCTTAAAAGCCATTCTTTGTTACAAATCCAATATGGGAAAATCCTGATCTTTTAGCACATAGAAAGAGCACCAAAATAACCAGTAAACCATTTTTTTTATAAGTAAAAAATAACCAATAAACCTAATGATATCTGCTTTGGGTAGATTCCAACTTAAGGGTGATATGGGGAGTTAAATAGATAATTACTTTCATTTGCAAACCTTTCATGCACTTTCCGACATCCCACCATCTATTATGAATGAGAGGATTAGATTTATTCATTTAATTATGTTTGGGAACCTCTCCAAGGTAGGGCCCTTCAGACCCACACCTACAGAGTAAACTCCGGTCCCGTGCATTGCGCCCTCATAAGTTTTCCTACACGGAACTGGTTCAATCGCTGGTTTTTCACCAGGGGGTGTGGCCCCAAAGAATTATTGATCAAATGAGCTTTTGAGCTCAAGAAAAATAAAAAAGAATAAGATTTGATGAACTTTTGAAAATTAGAACCATTAAATCTGAAATTCTAAAACATTTAATTTAAAAGATTGCTGCTGTTTCTTCAGAGTAAGAAGGTATATCCAAAAGGTCAAAACTAAATTCATTCTAATTTCTACCATGTACATTGCTTAGATTGCACCTGCCACCCACCCTTTTTATTCAAATGTTTTTTGGGTATCAATCACTATGATACCAGCCACAAGGTGAAAGAGGGAAAATAATGCTGCTTATAAAGTTATGTGCTTGGATTCAAGATCTTATAAGCAAAGACAAATATTCACAAGCCCTTGTGATGTAGGATCTAATAATAATACTCAAAACTACACCATGACGGTAATGAAAAAGAAAGAATTGTTGAGACAAACCCATGTGAGGGGAGCCATTCAATTTAACAAGCTTAACATCACCCCCAAGATCTTGTAAATGTTGAGCAAAATTGCAGATCATTTGGTAAGGTGCAAGGTCATCCTTTTCTGAGCATATAATGAGAAAAGGAGCACTAAAGTTCTGCAGAAAAGAGAAGGAAATGTTGTATTAACTGATGAAAATGAAGAAAGGACAAGTTTAGCGGCAAAAAAACTTACAATAGAGGAGTACAAAGCCCGCCAATACTCAACGCATTGGGATTCAAATCTGGTAAGATATAAAGCATCCAAACCAGAAGTAATGCCTTTCGCCAACCAAGAAAAAAATTTCGATGATCCAGGCATTCTCCTAAGAGAGGGGTGTAGTGTGAATCGTGCACCCAAATCACTTGTAAGATCTACTGGACTAGAATCATAGATGTGGCCAGAAACGCAATTTCTGATCAACTGATATTCTCCCTTCAACGACCAAAACAGCAAAAAAGGAGAAACAGTAAGATTTTAAGGAATAAAGTTAAAATGATTAAGTAGTCAATGTCCACACAAAACGCGATGTATATGCTCAGAGAATGAAATGCACAGCAAAGAAACAATCCTACCGGATACCTCTCTCCACATGTTCCATCAATAACCTGTGGATGATGAAAGACAGATATATTACGACTGCGGAACTCAAAAGTTAATTTACAATTTAAGCTCGTATAATAAATGCTTGACTTACAATTGCATGAACCAACTTCCAAAATATAATATCAGTCATGTCAACTGAAATTTACCTGAAAAATCTTGTACATGCAAGCTTTTGGACTACCAGAAAGCGCTACAAAGACTATAGGACATGGCCTAATCCTTAGCTCCTGCACACCCAAAACCAAAAAGGGAATTCGCCCCAAATCATAAATTTTGCATCAGATTAACGATCTCCGATCTTTCGGTGAAATTTTAACTGAAATATGTAAATGCATCTGTATTTACGGACCTCAACAAGCTCATTGATAACAAGAAATGCCAACGACATGGCCCTCTCAGGATAAAATCTGCAAAAATATTAACCATTAGGAAAATAAGAGGCATTCTCATTCGAAATGAGCCAAACCACATCCTGAGATTACCAATTCAATAGAAATCCGAAGTAATGCAACAAGTATCCCAACACCATATTAAACCACAAAACAAAAAGGAGAGAAGGAAATGGAGAAGTTACGCGTTGAGAAAATCGGCATGACAGACAAGGCAATTCCATCCCAGGGATGCGTACAAATCGATGTAGCTCTTCAAGTGACGCTCTTGAATCGAAGCCCAAGCGAAGATCACGGTGATTCCTCTAGACTCAGTCTCCTCCTTTCTTCCCCAATAGATATCACCCCCAACTCCACCACCACCCCACATAGTGGTTTTAGAACACGAAAAAGAAATCAATAACAAAGTGGAAAATAAAAAAGGATTCCAGGTAAAAGTTCAGCTGCGAAAATATTCAAGTATCGGGGAAATTAGGGTTTTGGGATGGATGGAGGTGGGGCTGGTTTCAGCGACAGCCACTAGAGAGAGGGTGATTTTATGGTCGTGGTGGTCGGGAGTTGACTTTGGCTGAAATGGAATTCAGGAATTCCGAAGGGGGGCCACGTCGGATCTTACCCACCACGCGCCTTTTAGGATAAGGTTAGCCCCTAATTCTTCTTCGATCGGAAAATAATTTGTATTTTCCACGGACTTTTTCTATATTTAAGCCGTCTACAGTGGATGCTTGTAATATGTAACACTGGATGCTTTAGTTGTGATATCACTTGCCTTTAGAGAGAGAGAGAAACAAAAAAAAAAAACGTCTACAGTAACCAAGACCACACATTAGTTATGTGATTATTTATTTATTTATTTATTACTACAGTAACTTTCACTGAATTTTCTCTCAACTTCTCCAATTTGTTCTCTTACTCTCTCAACACAAGCCAACCCTACATATGCAATTTCTTCATACCAAGCCAGATTTTCAATCCAACCAAAATACCAAATTTATTTTCTATTCGAATTCAATCAAAATGAACAAATAGAAAAAAAAAAAAACTACATTCAAAAGTAAAGATCGAAAGAGAAATGCATTATACATGGGTTTCCTATGCAAATAGCGTCATCGCCTGCCACAGTGACCTTCAACCATCTTCGCAGACCCCTTCTGGCCATTATCGACTTACCTTTGCAACCCTAGCTTCGATCTACCCCACATGCATGAGACAATCTCATACACGGGTTCTCACCTCTTTAGCCTAGATCCATCACTATAAGCCGCCACCTATGTCACTGCACTACCACCACCAGTCTCTTCCCTCACCAGTGACCTCCCCCTAACCTTCCCATGCCCAGCTAAAGCTCTTAATCCCATTAATGCTCTCTCACGACATCTCTCCACCTCACAAGTCTAAATGCACTGTCGTAAAGTCACCACACCCCTCCAAGATGCCACCACAACTTTGTTGAAGTCTTCCCAAACCCATCCATGCTCAGCCTTTTCAAATTTGCCCCCTCTAGCTCTCCCTCCATGCCCAGACGCTATTTGTCAATTGCGAGAAGTGGAACAAAGAGAGAAATGAAGAGAGAAGGAAAATTAGAGAGAAATGAAGGAAGCAAAAATTTTCTCACGAGAACTTAAAAAACACGAAACATTGTTGCTAGCGAATAGAGCAACAGAGAAGAAGGAAGCAATGTTAGAGAGGAAGGAAGGAGAAAGGAACAAGGAGAGAGTCGAGTGGTTTATGTGCAAAATCGTGACATAATGGTTGGAATGGGTTTGTCATGTCACGGTGTGTGGAGTTGGAGCATGAACCGGCCTAGGAATAGATTTATTCCTTTTTAATATAGTTTGGGGCCTTAGGTAGTGGGGATTTTTTATAATATTCTACTATTATTCATTATTTTTTTTTTTTTACCTACTTTCCAATATTATTTACTACTATTCAATATTTATAATTACTTTTTCATTTCACTACTATTCACAAATACTTAAGATCATTTCATTATCCAAATGCAAAATTAGTGTAAATAAATATATTAGTTTAAATATATATTATTTTTATTTTTAAGTATTTTTAAGTATTTTTTAAAAATGATATCTTTAATTTTTAAGAAAAATTAAATATATATATAAGTTTATTGATAGTTACTTTTTTAACCATTACCAACATATTATAAATAAGTAAATAAATAATATATGAGTGGACATATTTGATGGGCATATTTAGAAATTATACTATCAATTTTTCCTTTGTATTTAGGGTAGACAAGTACGTATTCATTTTCAAGAAATTGAATATATTTTGTTGAGAAATGAAATATATTGACGGGGCTTAATATCTTAACCTATTTTATACTTTTTAATTTAAAAATTTAAACACATTTAATGCAACGACAAAATATAACTATTCACAACTCAACTAAATCAACTCAATTCATCTTAACATTCAAATGTAATTGCATTTCAGTAAGGTATCTTGCATTTTATTGAAATCAATAAATAAATATAAATCTATATAAAAAATTATTTTTTAATAATATTCCTTCCTTTTTCAAAGAGAAATATACATAGAAGTCGTGCAACACATACATCTATTTGATTAATATATAATTTGTCATTTTATCCTAATGCTTAAATATGTATAACTTTAAATAAAATAATAAAAATAATAAATTATATGTTGAATAAATTACATGATAACATAACAATAAAGTCACATCTTAAGATGGAATATAAATATATATATGTATATATATATATATCTAACCTGGGAAATGATGCTTGCTGCATTGACAATGCGTACCGATTATTATTATTTGGGTAATGCTACGTACAGTCGTGTAATTGCAAACGGCGTGCAGTCGCTTTAGAAAAAAAGTTAACTTTTTCACGTGAGTTCCATATATATTCATTTTTTTCTAAAGCGACTGCACGCCGCTTGCAACTCCATGATTGCATCTATCATTTCTCTTATTATTTTCCCTGCATTGACAATGTGTTCTTAAAGCATTTGTGTGGGTGAAATATTTTAAATACAATCCAGACCTTAAGGTTCCGTTTGTTTTATAAAGTGGGTTCAACTCATCTTATCTCATTTCGTACTTTTAATTCATTTTAACCATTCATTTTAAATTTTAATTCATCTCAACCACTTATTTTATTACTATTCATAACTCATCTTAGCTCATCTCTGAATCCAAGCGGACACCTAGAAGATAAGAATACGTGGGCGACAAATATAAAGAATGTAGATTGACATACGCAATTCAAATAATCTATAAAAGGACCCTGATCAGATGATAAGAAGATAGCTTTCTGGCTGGACAACAATTCTTCTTTTTTCTAGGATCGCCTGCTTCGTCTTCTCAGATGAACCCAAGAGCTCATACTAGTAAATTTATATATATTACTCATATATAGTGTAAGCCCTGAGAAACTGTAAAAATACTCATTATAGTGAATCCCTTTCCCCAAACCTCTGTGGACGTAGGCCTTACGTCGAATTACGTAAATATTATGTCTCCATCTATTTATTTATCTGCTATCTGAGTATGTATGGTCGTATCGGAGTCTCACCGGGGGTCCCAAACGACACCCATCAAAACCCAACTCGCTCCAGTGGGCTGTGAATGACTTTTTTTCCTATCCTGACCTGTTGGCCGATTTTTGTGGCATCAACAGTTGGCGCCGTCTGTGAGATTTTTAAGCTGGTGGTGGGAAAATGATGATTTTCTGGAACACTGGACGACTTATCAAACAAGTAAAGAACGCCTCTCAGATAAGTATTCTTATTTATTATTTTTCCTTTATTTGGCAGAGACTTGCCAAACATCTTATCCCTCAAATCATGTCATAATTATGGCTCTATTCCAGTAAAGTGTGCACGTAGCACCTATAAAGTCATATACACGGACACAAAATAGCTATAATGAGAGAAATGTGGTCGAGTCAGCACTGTACACTTAAGTGCACAGTGCATAGTGCACACCAATGGTGCCCTCGCCCACACAACGTACACAGTACATATCTTCAGCTTACACTAGCACAAGAATAAAGGACACGATATTAAAACGCATATTATGCATAAGGCGGACACTGTGCACTTAAGTGCACAGTGCCATGTTTGCACAGTGCACACATGCACGTATTGTGCATGCATGCACAGTACGTGCATGCACGGTGCCATGTCGTGAGCTCCGTGGCCCTTCCGGCGATCCCTACCTGGACTACCGGAGATTTCTGTTTCTGGCGGGAGACCGGTCATTCTCCCGAAAACATTCTCGCTGGCACACACGGACAGATCGCCCAAATCAAGGCACCACTGCACCAGACGACGAAAGCAGGGACGCCGACACCCACCACTGGGGTCGCCGGCGCCATCTGTCCTCGATGGGACTACCCCCGGCCAGTTGCCCTATCGGCAACGTCAAGTTCTTAAACCACATGCTTCCCAAAACGGCGTTAACGTCGTGCCCAATTGCATATGGGCGTACGCCCAGGTACTCGCAGTGCTCTGCCGCGAGTCGTGGCACCCTGCCGGCGGTTCCATTGTGACAGTCGGGGTTTTCTGGGTCCGCCACCGTGGCGGGCCTGCGACCAGTGGCATGCATGCATGCCCGCTGTGCACCCACGGGACTAAGGCTAGTCCCGTGGCCCATCGCCGGAGCAACCACCGGCGGTCACCACCGTGACCGCCGGGATTTTTTGTATTCGACAGGACATTCGCCTGCCGGAGGCATGCACGAAATATGTGGCGTGCATGCATGAAATGTGCCGCGAGCCTGGGCTACCCACTGGCAGTCATAGTGGTGACCGCCGGGATTTTCTATGTCCATTCACCCAGCTCAATGCACAGTTCGCTCATGGACCACCTCACCGCACGACTCGCCAACAGATCACTAAACTAGCTCACCATGCATGCTCGTCGATCAAGCTCGCGTATGCATGCTCGCCAAACCAGATCGCCATTCATGCTCGTCGACCTCACTGTGGCCCGCCGACAAGCTCACTACTCACCTCACGCTCATTCTCCTTCACCCCCTCGCCACACTACACGGACTACCTCTTGCCACTTCTCGGGCGCCAGATCTTTCGCCCACAGTTCATCTGCGGGCACATTCTCACCCAGACCACTAAACATGGCTCTCGCCACACATGAGCTCACCTCACCCAGCTCGCCAGAGTTGCCCAGCTTGCTCAACTCGTCTATTGTTTTGTCGTGCCCGCCAGCTCGCCAACACTTCACTCACGAACATTATCTTGTACAGGACTTGATTAGGCGAAGGGCATGTGTATAGTGACTTAATGAGGTCACGTGTGGGAGTTCAAGTGAAAACTCACGGAACCAACTTGCACAGACTCGCTATACATGCTCGCTTAACCCATGGCACATAACACGTTGCTCGCCACAACTCATCACACATCATGCTCGCCCATCGCAAGTACGCTCATACAACTCACCTCATCCGTTTGAAAACATATAGGAATTTACATACAACAAGTCTCCATTCGGGCTCACATATTTTCTCTTTTGTTTGCTTGGACAAGTCACTCGCCACCTCGGATCACAGAAACTCAAAACGCAGCGATACTACGGAATCGATTTTGACAAATTTTATACTTCAACTGTGTACATGCAAATTCGAACTTAGCACTCGGACTCAGTGGCATGAAAAATCATATTTCTATTAATAAAATTGTTTTGCAGCGCAAAGCCGAAGCACACCACTCGTCATACGGGGACGGGTTTAGTCGCGGGGTCATCCGGCCATCCATGACCAGCCCAACGTTTTGCTCGTCAAGGGTTCGAGGCTTGAGGTCCAGTACCCAAGCACACTCGTCAAGTCCTCACATCCATGATAGGCTCGAGGCTTGCGATCCGCCTACCAAGTATACTCGACAAGTCTCATCTTAGATGCTGCGAATCGCGGAGTTGAGTTCTGGGTTTAGGCTTGCGTGTCAACCCTCGCACGCCTGATTTTTCGCCAATGACTGATTGTGGATCGCGGGTCGTAAACCTCCGCACGCCTTATGGCATTTTCTAAATAAAATATGTATTGCATGTTTTTATGTCTTTCTTACCTCATGTTTGGAAGACGAACTACCACCTTCTCAATTTTCGGATATTTTAGAATTCTCACCAAAGTACCTTTGGTAAGAATTCGTGGGGTTCTGTGAGAGTGAAATATCTCAAATAGGGCCCAGACCTATTATGTAATGCACTAGAAGACAAGAACACGTGGGGGACAGGCATAAATAATGTAGACTGACACACGCAACCTAAATAGTTTATAAAAGGACCCTAATCAGATGATAACAAGATAGCTCTCTGGCTAGACAACAATTCATCTCTTCTCCAGGATTGCCTGCTTCATCTTCTTAGATGAACCCAATAACTCATACCAGTAGATTTATGTATATTACTCATGTACAGTATAAGCCCTGAGAGACTGTAAAAATACTCATTATAGTGGATCTTTTTCCCCAAATTTCCATGGATGTAGACCTTATGCCAAACCACGTAAATACTTTGTCTCTATCTATTTATTTATCTGCTATCTGACTACGTATGGCTGTACTGGAGTCTCACCGGGGGTCCCAAATGACACCCGTCGAAGCCTAACTCGCTTCAATGGGCTGTGAATGACTCTTTTTCCTACCCGGACTTGTTGGCCGATTTTTGTGGCGTCAATAGCATTAGTGTGTGTTTATTTTCTAATATTTTTAAAAATAATTAAACACAAAAATGCTTTAAAAAAAAACAATATATATATATACCCTTTTCGGTAACGATTCTCGGCGAATGTAATATCATCCATCCAACATTACTCAGCTTAAAATTTACATTACAAATATATATATATATATATATTAATAAACCTCATTATTTCAATAAAAATATTCAAGATTTGTATAGATTATATTTAACATTACTCTCTTCCATCTCCATCTCGTGGGCTCATTTTCAACTTTGCTCGTCTCAGAATTTTTTGTGAAAAATCTGAGATTATTTTCTCAAATCCTTTCAAGTTGGATAGGAAATTAATTAGGAATATCATAAGGCATCGTAAAATAAGTTTTATCAATGTAAATTTACAAAATTATATTATGTCTTATGATATATATATATATCTTATATATCTTTTTATCATAAAGAAATCTAATAAAATGATAGGTACAGTACCCTAAAATGTCCCCTCTTATTTTTACCAATTATGTTTTTTTAGAATTTATGTTTGTTTTACATATTTTAGCATTGTATCTTTTTGTTTTTTTTTGTACTTTTTTAATATATAATAAGAAAGAAAAAAAAATTATATTTTTATACAATTTGTCGATAGGTTAATTTTCTCAAGTAGTCATAACATTATCATTATAATTCACATTAGATTTCATAAAAAGTTAAACTCACTCCAACTTATTTTATACATTTCAACTAAAAAGTAATTAAAATCATCTCAAATATTTAAAAATATTAAATTCATCTAAATAACACTTAAAAAATACTATTACTTATAATTTAATTCTTATAATTTAATTCAACTCATCTCAATATCTAAAAATAGCCTTAGCTCTTTTTTGTGGATCGAAATTAAGCCAAAAGCACACAATGCCTTTATCGTGCAGATTCTGTGAACTAGTGGGAATTTAACTCGTTTGGAATTGGGTTAAGTTCCTAGAATAAAAAGTTTTATGTATTGGACTTTTTTTTGTGCATTCTTTTATGCACGCTATTAATATGTTTGATTGCGTCATTTTTTTTAATATAAAATAAAAATTTTAGCCAATCATATGAATGAAGTGTGCAAGTATATATATAATATGCAAAAAATGACTGTACATAAAATAACTCTTCTTAAAAAGGTCCATTCACATCTCTTTAAAAACTCTTTTAATAAAAATGTAAGTTGTTTGGGTATTATATATTGATTTTTTAAAATGATCCAATAAGTTAAAAAGTCCATTTTTTTGGATTACAATTATAAGTTGAAACGAAATTTATACTGCATTAAATTATATAACAAAATTTTGGAACCATCCAAAGAATAATCTTACTACTAGATGACTATAGATCAGTCTTGAGGAGGTGGATCTCACCAGTACCCAAGCCTATAGTGGAGGGCCACTCTTATTAGGTGGTTCTCCAGATTTAACTTTAGTTTTTGAATTTTTGTGACGTTTAGGAATGAAATTATGAAAAAAAATTATGAATTTCATATCTCATCTTTGTGTCTAAACATCCCCTAAGAGACCTAGTTTTAACAAAGAAACACTTGTTAGTTTGGTTTCACTTGTGACTCTCTCATTAATCCAAGTTAATCTGAGTTCTCTTATATTTTTAAGTTTTAATCAAATCTAAATGGAAATCAACAACCTTGGAGCAACAAAACACATTGTTAAATAGAAATTTCTATAGTACTTCAAACTTTGGGTGGAGTAAACACATTGATATAATAATTATAAATAAGAAATTTTAAAAAATTAAGACTTTTTGTTGTTTGGATACAAAAGTAGTAAGATAAAATCATTTCATCTAATCATCTCATCTTAACAAATAATTTTACTATTATTCATAAATTATTTCAATTCATCTCATCTAATTTTATTATCAAATATGTCCTTAATTTTCAATTATACTATACCTTTCCCACTAATTTAATTTTAATTTTTTTCCGTAGAAACTGCTATGTAAGCACAATTAATATCTGTCTAGTAAAGGGAGAAATGAGTGAGAGACAATAATATTGAAACCAACGTGCTTTGGTTAATAAAATTAGCAACATTCTATTCCCAAAACTATATATCTTTCAATCTATCATGCTCACCTCTCTATATCCGTGCAATTAATAATAAAGGGCGTCAGATCCAAAGCAAGCCAAGTACAGGAGACCGACAGGCCACAACTCCACCACTGCACGTGCTGGCCACCCCTTTTCCATGTATTTTCTCTCTCTCTTTTTCCCTAATTAATTTCCCTATGTATCTATCTATAAAGCTTTTTTTCGCCTTTGTAAAATTTGTATCTTTTTGTACTTGGAAGGGTAGAAGGCTAGAAGCTGAGTATAGAAATCCGCCCCACATGGGATAAGACATAAGACTCTAAGAGTACTGCTTTCTCTTCCCAAATGATCCCTCTCCCAGCGCACTTTCATTTAGGGTGTATTATGCTTGAAACTTCAATAGTAGAGTGCATCATGCAGTGTCGGCATTTGAATTTTATTTGCAGACTCAAGAAATCGACAGCTCCATGCACATTTTGTTTTATTTGGAGCCCGAATATCAGTACTACCTGGTCCCACATCTATCATCCTCAACCCATTGAGAAAGAATATTCCAAAAATAGGCTCATATTACTCTCACACCAAACTGTAAAAAAAATTAAACGTAATGCCATTCTTCTTCTTATCCTTAATTAATTCAATCAACAAGGCAAAGAATATTTCTCTTTTTTGTTTTTAAAAAAGTAGCTGAAACAAATTTAATGTGAAGAAAAACTGCCAGTACAACAAATGCCAAGACCAAAACGTACGTTCCACATCCCAATTCTACCTACGATCATTCATCAATGACACTAGTCTTTCAAAAGCAGAAGACAAATATTAAAATAAAAACAAAAAACAAAAAATGCATGAATGTTACTGTACGGTACTGTGAAACTCAGAGAAAGTAGAAAGTTTTTTTTTTTTTAATTTGTTTTTAAAATTATGCTTCAACATTCCGAAAGGGATGTTTGCAGAAACTGAAGGTTCTTTTACAAGTTGTACTAGTACAAAGGCAGGCAGAGCTTCGTTCCTTCTTACATAGTAATTATGGTACTACTACGTATATACTAGTCGATAGATGACAGAATGCTGTACAATAAACCAAAAAACCACCTTCTAGTTCTACCTCCTCAGGCTCAGGCAGCCCAAATCAGATAAATGAAGTCGCATGCAACCCTTTTATGCTACCCAGTGTCAGTTTAGCTTATCTTCCTCCATTTGTCATGGCTTCAAACGAACCCACTGGTACTGACCCTCCAAGGGCACATCCTTCACAATGTCATAGTTGTACCTGCAAGAAAAGAAAAAGTGGGGAAAGTTGTTAGTTAGTTAGGGTTCGATTCTCCCTCTGCTAAAATGCGCTTCTAGTATGCAACCGCATATTCCGTGCACAGGCGCACATTGAAGAGAAACCGGTACTCACTTCTCCGCGAACCGCTTTTGCTCATACTTGTCGGCTGTTGCAAAGAACTCCTCGATCTCCTCCTTCGGTGGAGTCTTCGCGACCAGGATGCTTGACCGATGATTCTCTGCCGAAGGCTTCTTCGCCAGCGAGTCCATTTCGTCCGAGTCTCCGCAGAGTTCGCTCAACGGCGTCGTCTCTCGGCTGAGTAGAACAATATTATTGAAAGAAACGAACCGTCACGAAAGATTTCGTTTCGAATTCCAACAATTTTTGTGTGTGTGTGTGTGTGTGAGAGAGAGAGAGAGAGAGAGTTAAAATAAACCTGAATTTGTTGTTGATGTACGTTGAGTCTACGGTTTCGAGACTGATCTTGGCCTGTAATTGCACATTAAAGAAGCATGAGTAGATATATAATACATAACCAATTAATACAAGAAATTAAAGTCGGGGAACAGAAAAATCAAACGCAAGCCGGTGAAACTTCGTTTGGTTGCTGAGAGGAAAAAGGAAAAAGGAAAAAGGAAAAAGGCCAAAAAAAAAAAAAAGTATAAACAAGAACTTCAGCTCAAGTAAACCTAAATATAACTTTTCCATTGCTTGTGGAGCTTTTTCAAATTTCTTGGGACATCAAAAGCAACAAAAAAAAAAAAAAAAACAAGAGAGCTCAAAACTTCAGTCAAGTGGAAACCAAATTGACCTACGTGACCGCGTGCACTAAATTGAGAAATTCAAATTTGAAATTCACCTCCAGATCCATGAGCCTCAAGTTGTCTCTCACGACCTCGTTCGACTGATCATTGCTAGAGCAACAAGACGCCGTGAGCTGGTCCGTACAAAAGCTCGAGCATAAAACACCGGCGTTTGCCACTCTGGAGTCTGCTGAATTAGCTGGAGCAGCCGCATTCTCAGGCAAGTACAGGAAGCTGGAACGAGATGAGTACCGCTCGAGCTCAACATTCTCGTCAGACAAACCAACGATTATCCTCCTCTTCGACACAGCCGTACTGGCGCCGGTGCTTGAGCCCTCCAATGGTGCATTTCGCTTGCAATTCCTCTTACAGTCCCCCATTTCTCCCACCTCCTTCACTACAACTGTTCTTTTTCCTTGCTTTCTGTTGTAAATGTTTTTCTTTGGCTTCGAAAGAAAAGAGAATGCGTGTTTGTGTGGGAAGGTGGGAAGATCCGAGAGGAGGGAGTGGCGATTGAATTAGATGGACGGTCGAGATTCGATGCAAAAAAGTAAGGTTTTGAGGTTTGTTAATCTGTTACTGTAAAATTTCATCTTAGAAAGTAGAAATCTGTTACTGTATCTTCGAGTGGGGGTGTGGACCTGTGGTCCAGAGTCTGACTCCGTAAACGGTGACAAGACGGCGCGAATAGTAGTACTGCTGTCACCGACCGATCTGGGCGGTTAAGGGATCCCATGAATTCATCCCCTCTATATACATACATACATATATATTATTATTATATAAGCACCATTTCAGATCTTATAAAAAAAAAATTTCTAAAAAATTAAATACACTGAATTTAATGAATGCAATTAATACATAATATATATATTTATGTTGAACCCAAGGTTTCAAGTTTCGTGTAATTATAAATGTACACATGGATTTTGACGATAACAAATGAATTCAAAGAATAAAGGAGTCTCAAACTCAAGTTGTCCACACAATAGAATCAAGCACATCAAGGAACCAAGCATGAGCAAGAAAGGAATAAGTTCACATTAAAATCATAGAATAATGTTGTAAATCTCTTAAAAATTCGAAATTAGGATTAAGGCTCAAAATTAATATTTATCATAATGCATTAAAATACATTTTCCACATGTGCATGAATATTTTAAAAATTAAATTTGAAAATTTTGAAAGATGATTGATTGTCATCTTTCACATGTGCATGACATGATTAAAGGTTTGAACTTTAAAAATATTAAGATGATTGATTGTCATCTTTTACATGTGCATGTTTTATTTGAATATTTTCAAAAGTGATGGATGCTTTTCTTGACTTATGCAAAAGATAGATGTCTTTGTTTGAAAATTTTAAAAAGTAAAGTGTGCTCCTTTTGTCATATGCAAAAAGTAAAAGATTAGGTTTGAAATTTTTGAAAAGTAAAGTGTGCTCATTTTGTCACATGCAAAAAGTAAAAAGATTAGGTTTGAAATTTTTGAAAAGTGAATGATGATGTCTTTGATATGAGAATCTTTTCAAATTTAAAATTGAAGACTCATTTGCCTATAAATAGCTCACTTGAGTTTTGTAAAAATTATAACAAGAGCTTACACATCTATTACTAAGTTTTGCATCATTCCTTCAAAGCTCTCATTCTCTCTTTTCTAAAGTTTTGAGCCTTAATTATTGTTCTTGTTGAAAGAGATATAGGTTGCGCTGTATTGTTTTTATCTCACTCGTTGAAGAGTGTACTTTAATAGTCTACCCACTATCAACTCTTGTATTTGTAAGAGGGTGCGTATAACCCGTGTGTGTATAGAAGGTGTTCTACACGGGGAATAGTTAAATCACCAAGTGTGAGGTGATTGGAAGTGTAGAGGGTGTTCTTTGGAGCGGTGCTGCTCAAAAGTGTAATAGGTTTTTATATCCACCTAAAGGAGATTGACTAGTGAATTCGGGATTCTCAAGGGGTAGCTTGAGGCGAGGACGTAGGCAGTGGGGCTAAACCTCGTAAAAATACTGAGTTTGCTTTCTCTTACCCTACTCTTTACATTTCTTACTGCTTTACATTCTGTTTATATTTTATATTGTGTATTTGATTAATAAGTGTTAATTTTTATAATATAACTCAATTCACCCCCCCTCTTATGTTAGTCATCTGGGCAACAATTGGTATCAGAGCTAGAGCTCTATTATAAGATTAACTATCTTTTAAGTTAAGGTCTTATGGCTAACATTGCAGCTTCATTTGGTGAAGGTCAATCTAGCAGTCGGCCTCCACTCTTTTGTGGAGACAATTACTCATTCTGGAAAGTTAGAATGAGAATATTCCTTCAGGCTCAAGGTTGAGAAATCTGGAAATGCATTGTAAATGGACCTTATATTCCAACAAAAGTGGTTGATGGAGTAAAGGTCAAAAAGGAAGAAAAAGAGTTTGATCGTGAAGACGATAGACTTTATACTTTGAATTTAACTGCTATGAATTTATTATATAATGCTCTCAATGGTAATGAGTTTAATAGAGTAATGACTTGCGCTACAGCAAAGGAAATTTGGGATAACTTGGAAGTTACTTATGAATGAACTTCTCAAGTCAAGGAATCAAAAATTTATATTCTTACTCATGAATATAAAATGTTTAAGATGAATGCTGATGAATCTATTTCTAGTATGCACACTCGTTTTACTAACATCATAAACAGCTTGACAGCTCTTGGCAAAGTTTATTCCAAAGTGGAGATAGTAAGAAAAATTCTCAACTCTCTACCAAAACGTTGGGAATCAAAAGTGACAGCGATTCTTGAAGCTAGAGACCTCAAGAAGCTCGAAGTGAATAAACTCATCGAGTCACTTATCACCCATGAGTACACATTGAAAAGATGAGAAGAAGAAGGAAAGCCAAAGAAGAGCTTGGCACTTAAAGCTGTTCCATATGAAAGTGAAAGTGATGAAGATGAGGAAAATGACGACAAAGATGAAGAAGTTGCGATGATAACAAGAAGAATTCAGAGGTTCTTAAAGAAAAATAAAACTCCTCCAAGGAAGTCCTTCAAAAAACTTTCCAAGAAAGATTCAGGTAAAAATGACACTTTAATTTGTTATAAATGTAATAAGCCTAGTCATATCAAGTCAGATTGTCCTCTACTAAAGAAAGATCGAAACAAAGGCAAAAAAGCAATGAAAGCTACATGGGATGATGATTCAAGTAGCTCAGATAGTGAAGCAAGCAATGGCGAATCAACAAATCTTTGTCTTATGGCTAAAGATGACATTGAAATAACAAATCTTGATAATATTGAAGATCCTTCATATGAAGAATTGCAAAATGTTTTAGAAGAGGTATATGAGGAATTTGAAAAATTGGGTATCAAGTATACTGCTTTGAAAAAGAAAAATTCTTCTTTAACAAACGAAATTGATATTTTAAGAAAAGAAAGTATTGTTTTGAAATATGAAAATCTTGAGTTGAAGAAAAAGAAAACTGATTTAGAAAATATTATTGAAAACTTTACGAATGGAAAAAGAAATTTTGAAAAACTTCTTGGTAGTCAAAGATGTGTTTTTGACAAGGCAGGCTTGGGATATATGCCAAAACAAAAATACAAACCTTATAAAAACTTTTTTGATAATCCTTCTACATCAAAGTCCAATAATCAAAATTCTTTTCATAAAAATAATTTTGTTAAAAAAGGATATTATTATAATCACTCAAGTTCTTCATATATGTCACATGCTATTTGTAATTTTTGTAATAGAAATGGTCATAATTATTTTACTTGTCCTATTAGAAGAAAACATACAATGACTATTAGGGCTATATGGGTACCTAAAAATCTTGTTTCTTTTAATACTAATAAATAAAGGACCCAAAGAATTTGGGTACCAAGAAAAATCATTTTAATTATTTTTATAGGTGTGCATGAAGTCTTCCACAAACAAAAATAAATGGTTTTTAGATAGTGGATGATCAAGACACATGACGGGAGACAAGACTAAGTTCTTTGATCTTAGAAGAAGGACACGTGACATTTGGAAACAACTCGAAAGGGAAGATCGTGGGAATAGGTAAAATTGGTAATGAGTCTTCTCTCATAATTGAAGATGTTCTACTTGTTGAAGGTCTAAAACATAATCTTTTGAGCATAAGTCAATTATGTGATAAAGGATTTACAGTTACTTTCAAAATGGATAAGTGCATTATTTTGAATGATCATGATTGTAATATTTGTTTTATTGTTTTTAGAAGCAACAATGTTTATACAATTGATTTTGAAGAAATTATCTCACAAGATGCTATTTGTTTTTCAGCTCAAAATGAAACTAATTGGTTATGGCATAGAAGACTAGGTCATGCCAACATGGAACTTATTTCCAAACTTTCAAAAAATAATCTTGTGAGAGGTTTACCAAAGCCAAATTTTCTTAGAGACAAAATTTGTGATGCATGCCAATTTGGTAAACAAACAAAAATTTCTTTTAAAACCAAGAAACATATTTCCACTACTAGACCACTGCAACTGATACACATGGATCTTTTTGGACCAAATAGAGTTGCAAGTTTATGAGGAAAATATTATGCATTTTTTATTGTTGATGATTTCTCTAGATATACTTGGGTCATCTTTTTTGCTCATAAAGATGAGGCACATAATGCATTTACCAAGTTATGCAAGAGAATTCAAAATGAAAAGGGTTATACTATTTCAAGTATCCGAAGTGATAGGGGAAAAGAGTTTGTTAATAAAAATATTGAAACATTTTGTGATGAAAATGGTTTTATGCATAATTTTTCTGCTCCTCGAACTCCTCAACAAAATGGGGTAGTAGAGAGGAAAAATAGATCTCTTCAAGAGATGGCAAGAACAATGCTCAATGAGAACAACTTGCCTAGTTATTTTTGGGCCGAAGCGGTAAGTACTGCATGTTATGTTATAAATAGAGTTATGTTAAGGTCCAAATTAGATAAAACCCCCTATGAGCTTTGGAATGAGAAAAAGTCGAACATTAGTTACTTTCATGTATTTGGATGCAAATGTTTTATTTTAAATGACAGGGATAATTTAGGCAAGTTTGATGCAAAATCTGATGAATGTATCTTTCTCGAGTATTCTACTAATAGTAAAGCTTATAGAGTATTTAATAAAAAGACTTTGACTGTACAAGAATCTATGCATGTAGTATTTGATGAATCTAATTCTCTACTCTCCAAGAAATCCATTGATGAAAAAACAGGAGGTATAAATAATACGGAAAGTCTCAATCTCAACAAAGAGAACACAATAGAGGAAGTCCAACATGGAGACATCAGGAAAGATTATCAAAATTTAATACAAGATGCAACCAAACAGTCAAAATTTGTGAAAGATCATCCAGTGGAACAAATTCTGGGAGAACCTTCACGAGGTGTAAGCACTAGATCATCTCTTAGAAATATTTGCAATCATACTGCTTTTCTATCTCAGATTGAACCTAAAAATATTGATGAAGCCCTTCTTGATGAATCTTGGATTCTAGCTATGCAAGAAGAGCTTAATCAATTTGAAAGAAATGATGTTTGGACACTTGTTCCTAGACCCAAAAATCATACTATTATTGGAACAAAATGGGTTTTTAGAAACAAGAAAGATGAGTCCGGAGTCATTACTAGAAATAAGGCTCGACTTGTAGCCCAAGGTTTCAATCAAGAAGAAGGAATCGATTATGATGAGACATATGCACCAGTCGCAAGATTATAAGCTATTCGAATGCTACTTGCATATGCTTGTTATAAAGATTTCAAACTTTTTCAAATGGATGTTAAAAGTGCTTTCTTAAACGGTTTTATAAATGAAGAGGTATATGTTGAGCAACCTCTAGGTTTTGAAAATCATATTTCTCCAAATCATGTTTTCAAACTCACAAAAGCACTATATGGACTCAAACAAGCTCCTAGAACGTGGTACGAGAGACTCAGTGGTTTCTTGATTGAAAAAGGCTTTTCAAGAGGAAAAATTGCTACAACTCTTTTCATTAAATACGAAAATGATGATATTCTTTTGATTCAGATTTATGTTGATGATATAATATTAGGTGCTACTAATGAAAATATGTGCCAAGTTTTTGCTAAGACTATGCAGGAAGAATTTGAAATGAGTATGATGGGAGAGCTTACATTCTTTCTCGGATTGCAAATTAAGCAAGCAAAAAGTGGGACATTCATTAATCAATCGAAATATATTAAGGAATTGCTGAAGAAGTTTGGGATGGAAGGTGCTAAGGAAACTGGAACATCAATGAGCCCATCCACTAAACTTGATAAAGATGAATCCGATAAACCAGTTGACTCGAAGGTATATCGAGGTATGATTGGTAGCTTATTATATTTGACAGCCAGTAGACTAGATATTATGTTTAGTGTGTGCTTATGTGCACGCTTTCAATCATCTCCAAAAGAATCACATTTAATTACAGTTAAGCGCATTCTTAGATATCTTAGTGGTACAATTAACTTAGGGTTATGGTACCCTAAGCACACATCTTTCGATCTAATCAGCTACACAGATGCAGATTATGCTGGCTGTAAAATAGATCGAAAAGCCACTAGTGGAGCATGTCATTTATTAGGTCATGCACTAGTTTCCTGGTTTAGTAAAAAACAAAATTCTGTTGCACTATCTACTACTGAGGCAAAATATGTTGCTGCGGGTAGTTGTTGTGCTCAAGTTCTTTACATGAAGCAACAACTTGAGGATTTTAAACTTATGTACAATCACATTCCAATCAAATGTGATAATACAAGTGCTATAAATCTTTCAAAGAATCCAATACAACATTCTCGAACCAAACATATTGAAATTAGATATCATTTTCTTCGAGATCATGTGCAGAAAGGCGATATAGTACTAGATTTCACAAACACACATGATCAGTTAGCAGATATATTCATAAAGCCTTTACCAGAAGATAGATTATGTATGATTAGAAGAGAAATAGGTATGATGCATGTTATGAATATCTCTTAAAAGATAGATCAGAATTCATAAAAATAGAGAGATATTTTTTAAATACTTTTACATAAACTTGAGGTTCTTAGCCTCGTGTTTGAGACGCTCATTCTCTTCATACAATATCATGTCATCTCTATCCATGGGAACTGGCAAGCGGAATGAAGAATCCAATAGAGATTTCAACTGTTTATTCTTCTGTCGAAGGATTACTTCCCTTATGTGAGACTCTTGAACAATTCGTTGAAGTACAACAATTTGTTCTTTAAGCTTTTCAACCTCATGGTTTTTGACTTGTAGCCGCTGGGAAAAAGCAACAATAGAAGATGAGTAGCGAGTCCCGAGACTCACCAAGTCGTAGATAGCATCGGAGTCTGACTTATTAGCCAAACTATTATTTTCTTGCTGCAACATGGCGCCAATGATAGCTGCAGAAAGGACATGAGATTGAGGTGTAGAATACCTCATAGATGGATCTAGAGGAATGTTAGAAGAATGAGCCATTGAGAAAAGAATTGAAAACTTAAAGCGAGAATATTGAAGGAATGCAGATGAGTTATAGAGATGAGAATAAGATTCGATGCAAATCGGATGAACTTTAAAACTGATTTTATAGAGATAGCATAAAGAACAAGATAAACTATTGTCTCTTCAAATCTTATTTAGTCAAAAGAAATACAAGATATGCTGGACACACATTGTCAAAAGTTTTCTTACTAGAAAAACGGTTCTCTGCTCCTATCATGGCATTGACGGCCTCAGGAGAGAAAATTGATGGTTGATGCGTCAATGGTTCCTGATTCAAGTCTGGAACATTAGTGGAAGAGAATTGTTCGGCCATTCTATCGTTATGGAAAAATAGAACTCAGGTCAAGAAGCGATTTTTTTTGGTATCCGATAGGTGAAAATGATCATTTTTTTTATAGAAACTCAGAGCCTTCAATCTCGTTTGTCAACAACATCAGGCGATTGTTTAAATCTTCAGCCGCACTAAATTCATAGAGTTAGGCCTCGAGGCTTTGCAGCACTTGTCGAGTTACGGACGGCTCCCTTTTTTTTTAACTATCTACAGTGTCTATTAACGCACCGTTTTTTTCAGTCTATTTACTTGCTGCAGATCCTTTTTAATGATGCCAAAAGGGGGAGAAGTTTTAGACTAGAACATTAACATTGTTTAATTTGCTAAACTTGTTATATATGCTTGGAATTATATTTAAATTTTTGCTTGAAAAACTAACGCACATTCTCAGGGGAGCTTAAGTATTAATACAGGTTTCAGGTTCTATCAAATATTTGTCATCATCAAAAAGGGGGAGATTGTTGAACACAAGATTTCAAGTTTTGTGTAATTATAAATCTACACATGGATTTTGATGATAACAAATGAATTCAAAAAATAAAGAAGTCTCAAGCTCAAGTTGTCCACACAATAGAATCAAGCACATCAAGGAACCAAGCATGAGCAAGAAAGGAATAAGTTCACATTAAAGTCATAAAATAATGTTGTAAATCTCTTAAAAATTCAAAATTAAGATTAAGGCTCAAAATTAATATTTATCATAAAGCATTAAAATACATTTTCCACATGTGCATGAATATTTTGAAAATTAAATTTGAAAATTTTGAAAGATGATTGATTGTCATCTTTTACATGTGCATGACATGATTAAAGGTTTGAACTTTGAAAATATTAAGATGATTGATTGTCATCTTTCACATGTGCATGTTTTATTTGAATATTTTCAAAAGTGATGGATACTTTTCTTGACTTATGCAAAAGGTAGATGTCTTTGTTTGAAAATTTTGAAAAGTAAAGTGTGCTCCTTTTGTCATATGCAAAAAGTAAAAGATTAGGTTTGAAATTTTTGAAAAGTAAAATGTGCTCTTTTTGTCACATGCAAAAAGTAAAAAGATTAGGTTTGAAATTTTTGAAAAGTGAATGATGATGTCTTTGATATGGGAATCTTTTCAAATTTAAAATTGAAGACTCATTTGCCTATAAATAGCTCACTTGAGTTTTGTAAAAATTATAACAAGAGCTTACACATCTATTGCTAAGTTTTGCATCATTCTTTCAAAGCTCTCATTCTCTCTTTTCTAAAGTTTTGAGTCTTAATTCTTGTTCTTGTTGAAAGAGATATAGGTTGCGCTATATTGTTTCTATCTCACTCGTTGAAGAGTGTACTTTGATAGTCTACCCACTATCAACTCTTGTATTTGTAAGAGGGTGCGTATAACTCTTGTGTGTGTAGAAGGTGTTCTACACGGGGAACAGTTAAATTACCAAGTGTGAGGTGATTGGAAGTGTAGAGGGTGTTCTACACGAATTCTTTGGAGCGGTGCTGCTCAAAAGTGTAATAGGTTTCTATCTCCACCTAAAAGAGATTAACTAGTGAATTCGGGATCCTCAAGGGGTAGCTTGAGGCGAGAACGTAGGCAGTGGGGCTGAACCTCGTAAAAATACTGAGTTTGCTTTCTCTTACCCTACTCTTTACATTTCTTACTGCTTTACATTCTGTTTATATTTTATATTGTGTATTTGATTAATAAGTGTTAATTTTTATAATATAACCCAATTCACCCATCCTCTTGTGTTAGTCATCTGGACAACACTAATAAATAAAGGATCCAAAGAATTTGGGTATCAAGAAAAATCATTTTAATTGTTTTTATAGGTGTGCATGAAGTCTTCCACAAACAAAAATAAATGGTTTTTAGATTGTGGATGTTCAAGACACATGACGGGAGACAAGACTAAGTTCTTTGATCTTAGATCTAAAGAAGAAGGACACGTGATATTTGGAGACAACTCGAAAGGGAAGATCGTGGGAATATGTAAAATTGGTAATGAGTCTTCTTTCATAATTGAAGATGTTCTACTTGTTGAAGGTCTAAAACATAATCTTTTTAGCATAAGTCAATTATGTGATAAAGGATTTACAGTTACTTTCAAAATGGATAAGTGCATTATTTTGAATGATCATGATTGTAATATTTGTTTTATTGCTTTTAGAAGTAACAATGTTTATACAATTGATTTTGAAGAAATTATCTCACAAGATGCTATTTGTTTTTCAGCTCAAAATGAAACTAATTGGTTATGGCATAGAAGACTAGGTCATGCCAACATGGAACTTATTTCCAAACTTTCAAAAAATGATCTTGTGAGAGGTTTACCAAAGCCAAATTTTCTTAAAGACAAAATTTGTGATGCATGCCAATTTGGTAAACAAACAAAAACTTCTTTTAAAACCAAGAAACATATTTCCACTACTAGACCACTGCAACTGATACACATAGATCTTTTTGGACCAAATAGAGTTGCAAGTTTTGAAGGAAAATATTATGCATTTGTTATTGTTGATGATTTCTCTAGATATACTTGGGTCATCTTTCTTGCTCATAAAGATGAGGCACATAATGCATTTACCAAATTATGCAAGTGAATTCAAAATGAAAAGGGTTATACTATTTCAAGTATCCGAAGTGACAGGAGAAAAGAGTTTGTTAATAAAAATATTAAAACATTTTGTGATAAAAATGGTTTTGTGCATAATTTTTCTGCTCCTCGAACTCCTCAACAAAATGGGGTAGTAGAGAGGAAAAATAGATCTCTTCAAGAGATGGCAAGAACAACGCTCAATGAGAACAACTTGCCTAGTTATTTTTGGGCCGAAGTGGTAAGTACTGCATGTTATGTTAGAAATAGAGTTATGCTAAGGTCCAAATTAGATAAAACGTCCTATGAGCTTTGGAATGAGAAAAAACCCAACATTGGTTACTTTCATGTATTTGGATGCAAATGTTTTATTTTAAATGACAGGGATAATTTAGGCAAGTTTGATGCAAAATCTGATGAAGGTATCTTTCTTGGGTATTCTATTAATAGTAAAACTTATAGAGTCTTTAATAAAAAGACTTTGACTGTACAAGAATCTATGCATGTAGTATTTGATGAATCTAATTCTCTACTCTCCAAAAAATCCATTGATGAAGAAACATGAGGTATAAATAATACGGAAAGTCTCAATCTCAACAAAGAGAATACAATAAAGGAAGTCCAACATGGAGACATCAGGAAAGATCATCAAAATTTAATACAAGATGCAACCAAACAGTGAAAATTTGTGAAAGATCATCCTGTGGAACAAATTCTGGGAAAACCTTCACGAGGTGTAATCACTCGATCATCTTTTAGAAATATTTGCAATCATACTGCTTTTCTATCTCAGATTGAACCTAAAAATATTGATGAAGCACTTCTTGATGAATCTTGGATTCTAGCCATGCAAGAAGAGCTTAATCAATTTGAAAGAAATGATGTTTGGACACTTGTTCCTAAATCTAAAAATCATACTATTATTGGAACAAAATGGGTTTTTAGAAACAAAAAAGATGAGTCCGAAGTCATTACTAGAAATAATGCTCGACTTGTAGCCCAAGGTTTCAATCAAGAAGAAGGAATCGATTATGATGAGACATATACACCAGTCGCAAGATTAGAAGCTATTCGAATGCTACTTACATATGCTTGTTATAAAGATTTCAAACTTTTTCCAATGGATGTTAAAAGTGCTTTATTAAACGGTTTTATAAATGAAGAGGTATATGTTGAGCAACCTCCAGGTTTTGAAAATCATATTTCTCCAAATCATGTTTTCAAACTCACAAAAGCACTATATGGACTCAAACAAGCTCCTAGAGCGTGGTACGAGAGACTCAGTGGTTTCTTAATTGAAAAAAGGCTTTTCAAGAGGAAAAATTGATACAACTATTTTCATTAAATACGAAAATGATGATATTCTTTTGATTCAGATTTATGTTGATGATATAATATTCGGTACTACTAATGAAAATATGTGTCAAGTTTTTGCTAAGACTATGCAGGAAGAATTTGAAATGAGTATGATGGGAGAGCTTACATTCTTTCTCGGATTGCAAATTAAGCAAGCAAAAAGTGGGACATTCATCAATCAATCAAAATATATTAAGGAATTGCTGAAGAAATTTGGGATGGAAGGTGCTAAGGAAACTGGAACACCAATGAGCCAATCCACTAAACTTGATAAAGATGAATCCGGTAAACTAGTTGACTCGAAGGTATATCGAGTCGTTGAAGTACAGAGACAGTCTCGCTAAGCTTCTCAATTTCGCGAGTTTTGGACTGCAACCGAGCAGAAAACACGACGATGGATGATGAGTATCGAGTTCCGAGACCCACAAGCTCGTAAATGGCATCATGATCTGATTTATTAGCCAAATCAGTCTCTTGTTACTTCATGGCACCCACGACAGATGCAGAAATAGATTGAGTCTGAGGTGAAGAATACCTCAAATCTTGATCAAGAGAACTACTGAAGGGAAATCGATGAGCCATTGAAAATTTGTAGAATGAGAATGCAAGCAAATTGCAAAGATGAGAAGAAGATTTGATACGAAATAGATAAAGCTAAAGATTGCTCTTATAGAAATAGAAATAAGAACAAGACAAGCTTACAAATCCTGATAATATCTCATTTTTTAGCAACATCAAGCGGATCAAATCTCTGCATCGAATTGCCAGAGCTACGCCTCCAGCTTTTGCAGGTTTTGTCGGGCACGGGTGGTTTCAATTATTCAGCTCTTTACAAAATCTCCTTCCGCACCAAATTGCCAGAACTAGGCCTCCAGCCTTTGCAGGTTTTGTCAAACACGTGTGGCTACGCACCGAATTCTTTACAGTCTCTACTAACGCAGCGTTTTATTTATCTATTGGTTATTGTAGGAATATATCTTATTGAGCTAATTATGATTCCTTTTTAATTATGCCAAAAAGGGGAGAAGTTTTAGACTAGAACATTAACATTGTTTAAATTGCTAAACTTGTTATATATGCTTGGAATTATATTTATATTTTTACTTGAAAAACTAACGCACATTCTCAGGGGAGCTTAAGTATTAATACAGGCTTCAGGTTCTATCAAGTATTTGTCATCATCAAAAAGGGGGAGATTGTTGAACCCAATGTTTCAAGTTTCGTGTAATTATAAATCTACACATGGATTTTGATGATAACAAATGAATTCAAAGAATAAAGGAGTCTCAAGCTCAAGTTGTCCACACAATAGAATCAAGCACATCAAGGAACCAAGCATGAGCAAGAAGGGAACAAGTTCACATTAAAATCATAGAGTAATGTTGTAAATCTCTTAAAAATTCGAAATTAGAATTAAGGCTCAAAATTAATATTTTATCATAAAGCATTAAAATACATTTTCCACATATGCATGAATATTTTGAAAATTAAATTTGAAAATTTTGAAAGATGATTGATTGTCATCTTTCACATGTGCATGACATGATTAAAATGTTTGAATTTTGAAAATATTAAGATGATTGATTGTCATCTTTCACATGTGCATGTTTTATTTGAATATTTTCAAAAGTGATGGATGCTTTTCTTGACTTATGCAAAAGGTAGATGTTTTTGTTTGAAAATTTTGAAAAGTAAAGTGTGCTCCTTTTGTCATATGCAAAAAGTAAAAGATTAGGTTTGAAATTTTTGAAAAGTAAAGTGTGCTCCTTTTGTCACATGCAAAAAGTAAAAAGATTAGGTTTGAAATTTTTGAAAAGTGAATGATGATGTTTTTGACATGAGAATCTTTTCAAATTTGAAATTGAAGACTCATTTGCCTATAAATAGCTCACTTGAGTTTTGCACAAATCACAACAAGAGCTTACACATCTATTGCTAAGTTTTGCAACATTCCTTCAAAACTCTCATTCTCTCTTTTCTAAAGTTTTGAGCCTTAATTCTTGTTCTTGTTGAGAGAGATATAGGTTGCGCTGTATTGTTTCTATCTCACTCGTTGAGGAGTGTACTTTGATAGTCTGCCCACTATCAACTCTTGTATTTGTAAGAGGGTGCGTATAACCCTTGTGTGTGTAGAAGGTGTTCTATACGGGAATAGTTAAATCACCAAGTGTGAGGTGATTGGAAGTGTAGAGGGTGTTCTTTGAAGCGGTGCTGCTCAAAAGTGTAATAGGTTTCTATCTCCACCTAAAGGAGATTGACTAGTGAATTCGGGATCCTCAAGGGGTAGCTTGAGGTGAGGACGTAGGCAGTGGGGCTGAATCTCGTAAAAATACTGAGTTTGCTTTCTCTTACCCTACTCTTTACATTTCTTACTGTTTTACATTCTGTTTATATTTTATATTGTATAATTGATTAATAAGTGTTAATTTTTATAATATAACCCAATTCATCCCCCTCTTATGTTAGTCATCTGGGCAACAATTTAAAAACTCATTAACGCCCAGTTTGAATCGAGAGTTGATATTTCAATCTCATCATTATATATTTTTTTAAATTTTTATATAAAATATAATAAATAATTTAAAATTTTCAAATTTTAATTCAAAATTTTCAAATTTTAAAATAATAATAATATTAAAAAATAATATTTTATTTATTTTTTAAAATTTATTTCATCTCATCTCTCAATCAAAATAAAGAAATGTAACCTTTATTTATAAAAAATCTATTGATAAATCTTATTTTTTACACATGCAACAAATTGTTGATGTAAAAGCTTTTTACATTAATTAAACTAAAAAATAATTGATATTTTAATTATTTTTTAAAAATTATATGAATCTCACTGTTAGTAATGTGTAAATATATGATTTATGTATAATAGCAAATTATTTCTTCTTAACCTGATAAATATATTACAGTATATATGTTTTTATCATATATTTTGTATATAATGTACAGCACCATACACATGAAAAAAAATATAGTGATAAAAATTCTTAAGTAATAATATACTGATTATATCTCTCGATGATAAATTTCTAGAATTGCAACCAAGCATTGTATTATGTTTTGCCTATGAGTAATGTACATTCTATTTTTCAATTGCAATAGTACTGTTGATCACATGCTATGTATTAAATGATAGATTTACCAATTAAAATATAATAAATAGTTTTTAATCGTCTAACATCACTTCTTAAAAATTATAAAAGATGATAAGTAGCATTAGTCAGTAACTTATTTTTAATAAGATATTGCATTTTTCAACTAAAATACGATGCTTATCGCATGCCAAGTCCTAAGGTAGTCATTTCGGTCTAAAGAATTGGCAACATAAGTATTTCAATCTTCTAATTTATTGAAAGATGTTGATTGTAGTTGTGTTCTTGCAAGACCTTTCTCATGTTTTCATTTTTATCTAGTAGAAAAGTTTTATTTGCAGTACTCGAATGGGGATTGTGTATGCAGAGCTCACTTAAACAAAGAATCATATTACTCTATATGTTGAATTTATTAATATTTATTATTTTGTCAGTCGACTCCAATTTTCTTAACTTTGCTTTTGGCTCTATTTCGATTTCTTAGGTAACTAGAATTCTAGTGGCTAGAGTGAGGGTGGTTGGCATTTTTATATGAGTGAGCAATGAATCAATGATGCTTTTAAAAATTCAACTATAATGCTTTCTCAGTATTGTGTTCTCTCTTTTAGTTATTTCTCATTCAACTAGTTTTGAAAATGGGACAATTTAGTCAACTCCAAGATAAAAATGGAAGCAATTTAGATCTCGTTTGATTGTCAAAGTATATTCAATATACTATAATTTAAACTCATTTTATCATCCAAACACATAAATTTAACTCACTTCAACTTAAATTCAGTAAAATCAAATACTGTAACATTATTGTAGCTATACTGTAGCTAAATAAAGCATCAGTAGCTTTTTAGTTTTCCAATAAAGCATTGATTTGTCTGATTTTTTTTTGTTATCTCTCTCTCTCTATGGACAGCTTCCATTGCTCTTTTTACCTAAATTTTTTGCAGTTTGCGCGTGACAGAGTTTACTATTATTGTCAGTGAAAATTTTTTAGATTCTACAAATTTCACAACATTTTATAAATATATCTAAACTTATCTAATAATTCAAACATATTTTAAATTTATCTAAGTGGATCCTATAAAATTCACTCAACCATCTCAACTCATTACTATTAAAAAAGAACTTAGCTCAATTCAACATATTTCAACATCTAAATACAATTTTAACCAATTCAATGATAGGACTGCAAAGAGTCTCAACTAGAGGAATGTATGTAGCATCTTTTCATCAGTACTGAAGCTGGCTAGCACCAGCAGATCCAATTGAGTTGTTTGTTTTGAGGCTTGTTAACCCAATAAGATGGGCCGTTTCCCTTGGGGGCGGAGGCCGAGCCCAGAAGAACAGAGCATGATGGGTCTTCTTCCGTTCTACTGGCCTCAAACGTATAGGCCTTTCTGTATCAAGTTCAACACATTACTTTTCCACAGTTTCCATTCTCCGTGTCTACGCAACAAGCATGTAGCTAGGACCAAGGGCAAGGTTGTTAATTTTCATCTCAAATTTTAAAATTTCTGTATTTTTAAGTCGTTTTCAGCACTTTTTTCAAAATGAAACGTTTCATCTCAAACAATCGTATATATCATTTCTCCATCAATTAATTTAATTTTTATATAAATCTTTATAACTATAACTCTTTTCTAAATAACCTTTGATCGAGGTCACTGTCGTGGTCAAGTAGGAAGAAACGAGTGGTTGAAATAAACTGCTATTAGAACCATGTGATCAATTTGTTTATAAGAGAACGACTAGTGAGTAATATACATTCAATCAGGGCCCAGGCTGAATAGATACAACATATCCTTACAATATCAAAACAAAAGACCAAACACCGACCCTTGCATACATATGTGTGGCCCAAACCCAAATGGACCCAATTTTCTAGTACTGCAAATGTTGCGTTTTTTCTGTCTCTCTCAGGGCTGGCGCCAATTGATGAAAGAAACAATCCGGTCGAGCATAGCCACAGCATTTTCACCATCCGGGTTGTCCAAATGAAAAACATGGCCTTCCCCCGATGTCTCCATAACCTCAACGACCCCTCCCCACCCACTATTCTCCAGTAATTCACGGTAATACAATCCTCTATCCCTCAACAAATCCTTCTCTGCAACACAAACAAGCACTTTCCCACATCCCAATCTCCCCAATTTCGGATCCGTAGCCGGGTTTATGTTCGGGTCATCGCACCCACTTGTCCCTGGGAAAATAAACCGCCACAAAGCATCGCCTTTGGCTTTCTTCTCAGCCTCGGCCACTTCGCCACCAATTGGTTTTTCGCCCCAGAAATATGGATGAATTAAGACAAGCCCTTGGAGCTTGACACGGCCACTTAATTCTTCTGCGCCTACTCTCAAACTCATGTGGTGCGCAATAGTAGCCCCAGCGCTGTCCCCGGCAAAAACCACTCTTTCAAAATCTACAAGCTGGTTTTTTAGCCATTCATCTGGACCATTACCACTAACATGAGATGCAACCCATTTAAGCACATCCCATGAATCGTCCAAAGCAACAGGAACAGGGTGTTCTGGGGCCCTCCTATAGTCGACAGAGACAGCAACAACATTGGCTTCGGCAACGAGGGAGTTAAGGTATCTATGGTATCGGGGAGAGAAAGCAGTATCGACGATAAAACCTCCACCATGAAAATAAACTAGGAGAGGAAGCTTTTTCCGGATCTGGCTGGTGGTATTGGGCGGTCTGTAAAGCCTGGCAGATACGCCTGTTTCTGGGGAGATAACGACGTCTTTGGATTCAACCCCTGTTTGGCGATCGAGCGATGGAGGTACGACCTCCGTGCCTACCATTCGCTCTACTCGACCATCTTTGTAGATTTTAATATAGGGAGAGTAGTCAACTGCAATATCACTGCTGCTTGCATCGATATCAATGGAAGAAGAACGAGGAGGAGACGAAGAAGTAGAAGAAGAAACTATGATGAGACTTGCTTTTCTCTGGTTTATGGGAGATCTGAAAAGGACAGGATTTGATAGAGATAGAGCAAACGAAGCATGCGCATTCGAGTGGAATACGCCGGGTCTCGTCCGGGGTATACAAAACTTGGAGGGAATCAGAGATAAATAGAGGGAGGAAGAGAGAGATAGAGAGAGGGGCTGATTCATTTTCCACCCTTCGAATTTCTTTCTACTAAGACTTCTAAGATGATGGACAAATAAATAGGTCGAGTGCCTTCCTGTGGATGCTATCGGACTTTCCCGTTTGGTGAGGATTTTTACACGTTTATGACATTGGACATTGAATAGAACATGTGTATCTCAACATTACAGTCCGGTTAAGTTCTCTTGGTTGCGTTGGGCTATTAAAAATATTTTTATTATTTTTTATTATTTACTTTTTATTATTATTTAATAATTTTAATTTTAATTTAATATTTTATTATTATTCACAACTCTTTTCAATACTTTTCACTATCCAAATATCAATTTCAAATTTGGCAACGAGAATATTTTAAAATATTTCATTATTACTTTTTATATATTATTATTATTATTATTATTATTATTATTCATAACATTTCTTAAAAATCAAGTCTTTATAATATAATGCAAAAAAAAAAAAAAAGTCCTTAAGACATCATAACCACATGCAATAAATAAAAGCCACCAATTCTCACATTTTCTCAAGTTCAAAAGGTAATTCAACTCTCTGTTTAGTGATATAAATTATAATTAATATATCCTTGATTGAGATGCCATGTAACTTGAAGTTACTAATTGATATATTATGCTCAAAAGTCAAAAGTCAAAAGTCAAAAGTCAAATCAATATCTTTAGGTGCCAGGTGGGATCGAAAGATTGACATAAGAAACTATAAGTACTGCTTGTTTTAGATATCTATTTTTCTCACACTTTGAGACTCTTAAATTCAAGCAGAGCTTGTATATATATTTTTCTTAATACCCACCCCTCTCAAAACAAAGCATACATCAAAACCACCTGCAACTGCAAGTTTTTAGCCGACAGTCTATAATTAACAAAAAGAGAATTCGTAAATGCTTAGGTTATGTATAGGAATTAAAAGATTCTAAAAAGTTTCATACACTCAAACTTCAATAAAAACTCTCCATATATAGACATGCTTCTGATTTATAGATACTTATAATAAGTCCCACACAAATCTCATAAAATCCAAGTTTTTTTTTTCCAAGATTTTACATGTAAATATCTATCTCCTAGCCTTGCTTGACGAAGGAAGCCAACCTGTTTATGAGATCTAAAGCTTTCTCGCATTTGGGCTTCCTCAGATGGAACACGTGGTCCTCCTCCTCATGTTCCACAATCTCCACCGTTCCTTTCCACCCACTTTTCTTCAAGTCTTCATAGTAACCCGTCCCCCTCTCTCTTAAATGGTCTTCGGCAGCCACAAAGATCAGCACCCGCTCACATCCTAGCCCGGCTAGATCCTCTGCGGCCGGTTTCAGCCTAGGATCCTCCAGACCTCTATTCTCCGGACACATGTATAGCCACATCTTGTCATCCTCCGTACCTCCAAAATACGGGTGCACCAAAGCCATCCCAAACAGTTTCGTCCCAGGCAAAGGCAAACCGCTTGACCCGAAACGAACAACCAGGTGATGTGAAATATTTGCCCCGGCACTGTCGCCGGCCAAAAAAACCCGGCGGAAGTCCGCATGGTTATTCAACCAAGGATCAGGACCATCCCCATTTGCATGGGATGCCACCCACTGAAGCGCGGCCCACGAATCCTCGTAACACGCCGGTATCGGGTGCTCGGGGGCTAGCCGATACTCCACCGAGACGGCTATGGCTGAGGCTTTGGCCGCAAGAGCGCTGACAAACTCGTGGTAACCAGGATTGAATGCGGATTCGATGGAAAACCCTCCTCCATGGATGTAAACAAGGAGAGGTAGCTTCTTGTTCGGATCGGGTATCTGGGGCAAGAAAATACGCGCAGAGACTGAGGGTTCGGAAGAGATAACTACATCTTTGGATCGAACGCCAGTGCTTGGGTCATCAGAAGGAGGGACTTTCTGGGTATCAGAAAGCAGGAATCTTTCCACACGACCATCTTTGAAAACTTTGAAGAAGGGGAAGAACTCATGGGTTGTCTCATCGTTCCTTGATGATTCCATTCGTGTAAGTATGTAGTTAGCACGAGGTGTTGATTGGAACAACAAACTCAACTATATATGTTTTGGGTTTTCAGTAAGAAGTTAGCAATGGGTTTAAGTACATATATAATATGGTCTTGTTTGAGCTACTTCAATTTTTTTTGCAGTTTTCTTTTAACTACGCTTCTTACCTGTCATTCTGCATTGCAAAATGGGAGGGAGGGGAAGATAAGATTATAATAATTTGAACCTTCATTCGGAAAGAAGAAAAAACAACATTAGAATCGTAGTTTTGGAGTCAAACATGGAAATTCAGGTGACGATGTTGTTGGGGCTATAATTGGTGGTAGCTGGCAATTTCTGTCGTATTATAAAGGGGTCGATCCGCATGGCCTACAATCAACTAAATTTATTGTTTTACAAATCACACAAGTAATCTTCTATTGCAATAAAAAAATTTACAGAAACTGTTTGGTGTTATTCGTAATAGCATAACTTTCTGCCATTTTGTCGTCTCTGTTTTTGCTGTCCCTTTTCCACTTTTCTTCCGTTTTAGAGCTCCACTTCTGGTTTGAAACCATAAAACAACGCGATTCAATTTCTGAAAATGTGCAATTCAAGCCAAAAAGAAGTCAAGTAGGCGTTCTAAATATGTGATGGACATGGATGGAATGAAAGAAGAAAAAAGAAAAAAAAAAAAGGGTATACCTAAACTTAGAGCTGGGTCTTTCGGAGCAAGATGCATATGATTTTAGAACCAAAAATTGAAGGAAGTCGTGTAGATAGGAAGTCAAAGATGAGATTGCAAAACAGGAATTTCAAAATCTAAAATTGGAATGGTGGAACTCGGAACTCGGGTTTGGGTCTTTCTTATGAAGAAGATACAGCTTTTGGGACTCTTACCATTTTCACAGGCTTGAAGAAGAGAGTTTGAAGACGTACTAAAGGCACGTGTTTGTATTATTGACCTTGCATGGGACCTAGATGATGGGGAGTCGTATCGCAACAAAAAGACAAATTTGGCGAAGTCGGTGAGGAGGAATAATGGACGTTAACATCATATTTTCATAGTTGTAAATTGTAATTATTAAAATTCAAATTCATGACTTTTTATCTATTAAATTAGAGTATTGATATTGATTTCATTAAAATAAATCATCAAATTTTAATAAAAAAATATAAATTTATATATATATCAAAAAAATTTCTCAAAAAAAAAGTATGAGAAATAACATAAAAATATTTTTTGCTTATCTTTTAAATAATAAATCATTAAATCTCATTAAATTTGATGATTTACTATTTAAAAGTTAAGTAAAATATATTTTTATGCTATTCTCCATACTTTCTTTTCATCATATTTGATTAAATATAATGAAATTTTTTTGATATGTGTACATATTTATATATTTTTTAATCAAAATTTGATAATTTATTTTGATGAAATTAATGTCGATGCTCTTATACGGAAGCAAGTTTTTTGTCAGTAAACCATTATCCTTATTAAATAGAATGTAACTCCAAGTAATTAATCAGTATAGAGTCCGTTTAGCCAATAGTATTCGTTGTGCAGAAAGTTATTAGTGTAGTAGACTATGTGTGTATATAAAAAAAATCTTATATTTGAGACTAAAAATTTGTTATGTAGGTTTTTTAAAGTTATTATTTAGTATAGAGTCGTTTGGTCAATGTCATAGTTGATTGTTTGACTAAATATTTTAGGCATTTTCTTAATTTGATGGTGTGGTGAAATAATTCTCTTGAATTTGTTTTTCATATTATTGAGCATGATATTTTGTTGTATCATTGTTTTTTATAAATGAATTTTAACTTTCATAAAAAAAAAAAACTACAAGTAATTGATCCAAAGTTGAACCTCGCTTGAGATCTAAGAAAAAAACATGTGCAATCATCACGTGACTAAAAAGAAAAAGTAATAAGATTTAGGAAGTCCTTATAAATCGTGAAGTAAATGGTTTATGTTTTAGCCACTATTTAGATACTAAAAATATTTTATCTTATTTTATTACTATATTTTTTTTCAAATTTTTACATAAAAATATAAGAAATAATTTAAATTTAAGTTTTGAACTAATAATAATATTAAAAATTAATTTTTTATTTAATTTTTTTTCATCTCAATTCATTTTATTTTAAGTTAGTATCCAGAAGGCATTTAAGATATATTTTTGTCAAATGCCATTATTGTTGTTTGGGCCAATGGCCCAGAAAGGGCCCAAATCAAAGGTATAAGAGAGTCGGCCCGAGTACAAAGTTCAAAAAAGTGAACCATACATAGAGTAACTCTAGAATGGATAATGGGCCGTTGACCCATGGCCCATATGAAAGATTCAATTTTTTTTTTTTTTATAAAACGAGGAAGGATTCTTATTCAAATATTGAAAGAAAAAGAGAATGGGAAAATTGTATAGAAAGCGAAAAAGCGAAAAAGTCAAGGAAACATAAATTTGAGGTTGTAACTAAACAATGATTAAAGAGCTTTCTGTCCGAAGCAATTAACTTCGAAATAATCTGTCAACGCCGTACCGTTTCAGTGGGGAAATGTAGACCAGCTCATTCAGAACGCCGTTGAATGATCTCATTTCCTTTTCCCTATTTATTTTTATTTATTTTTTATTTTTAAAATTTTCCTTTAAGATTAATTGATTATTTGACTAATTATTTATATATTACATATTTAATAAAAATAAAAGAAATTATGTATATTACAGTGTGAAGTAGCAGTTTTGTTTATAAAAATATGTATTCATGGGTGTGTTTATCGTTTCACGTGCCAAATGATCAATGTACTAAATAATACGCCTAACAAATTTATAGTTTTCTATTTAAATATTAATTTTTATTTAAATTGTTATTTGAATATTTATTATTAAAAAAATATATATTAATTTTATAATGTTCATATTATTTATAACTATTGATGATTATAAAAATAAAGACATTACTTTTTTTTTTAAAATAAAATAAAATAATTAATTTTCATCCTAAATATTTCTAAAATATTTAAGAAGAAATGATTTGGGAGATTTACAAAAAAAAAAAAATTGAAAAGGTTCTTTATTTTTTGAGAATACCTAGAACTTCGTTCGATCGAACTCCTTCAAAGATACGTCCTTGTCGTCATCAGTGGTGGTGGACGACACCGTCCATGCTATCGGAATCGGCAGGCTCTGGCGAACTCACCCCTGCGATAACGACCCCCGACGACTTTCGATGTGCCCCCGACAACCTTAAACTCGAAATGCGTCCGTTGGTTCTGTTCGGCTGAAGGTCGAATCTCATTTAAAATAATCTTTATTTTATTTTTTTATTGTATTTTTATTTTTTTAATGTGATTTTTATTGTGTTTTCATCATTTTATTTTTTTATTTTATTTTATATTTTATTTTTAAGATGGATTGCATTTGTAAGGGTTCGAGCACCTTTTTTTTTTTTATGTGTGGGAGAATAAGTTAGTGAGATGAGTAAATATTTTATAATTTTTAATTTTTAAGGATGTGAATATAAGTAGAGTTATGTATATATACATATCTTCTTTTGTTATTTTTTTTAATGACTAAAAATGTTAAAAAAATATTTTGAAAAAATGATTAAAAAAAAAAAAAACTCAAATAGACTAATAAATTATAAATTAATTATAAAAGAGAAGTACGTTTATCAGCACTCATTGTGATTACTCTTACATTGCGCGCAGTCGGTGTGAATTCTGAGAGAGAGAATAGATGAGACAAGAGTAAGAAGGTGCAACGGTCGAAGCATCTAATCATTTTGTTCTGCACACGAGAAGATACTCATACCTATCAAAGATTCAAACCTATCTCTCTTTTTTCTATTTTTTTTTTTTTTTTTTTTTCAGGCTTTCATTTTATGGGAAAAAATGAGAGATAAAGCCGTAGAATAATCAAGGGAAGAAACTAAGAAAGGAGCTGCCAAATGCGCCTTTTGCTTCCGCTTCCTTTTTGAGCTTCAATACAATGGCTGGCAATCCGTTTTCCTTCATCAAGGTCAGTATTTTCATTATGGTAATATTGTTTTTCACATTTATATTTTTGTAGTGAATTGTTTTGCTTAATTTGGTAATAATAGAATACTCGGCATAAGATTCGTTGTTCCGATTGTTTTTTAATGGGCAACATGTGAACTGTCCGAGACTCCGATCCATGTGTTGAGTAGTCAAACATTTTTTTCCCCTATGTTTTTGGCTTTGCTTTTTTCAATGAATTTCAAGCTGTTTTTAAAAAAAATAATATTGATTATATATATTTGCTTCTCTTCTGCCACAAACTAAGCCTTTATGGGTATTTTGTTTTCTTCTTTATACGGAATCAATTTGCCCTATTTTTGGCTCAATCATGTTTGAATTGTTGTTCCTAGAAGCAAGGCATTTAGACCCATATAATATATTCTTGTGATGATTAACGTCTGGGTACTCAGTCAGGCGGGGTTGTCAATTTCAGGCTTTTGTTTGATCCAATTTGGTCGATTCTTGTACTTTCTCTCTTGCTAAGTGGATAAGCATTTTAACATCAGTTAGTTCTTAAATTACAGGATATCATTGCAATAAAGACCCCCAAGAAATCAACATTGGTGCTTAGGATGATCGTCTTTGTCTTTGCAATGGTGTTTGGTGTGTATATATGCTCAATTTGTCTAAAGCAAATTAGCACTCACGGCAGGGCCGGATTTCTGGATGTCCCAGTGATTCGAAAGCCATGTCCAGAACCTCAAATCGAACCATGGGAAATTCCTTATGTTCACTACCCTAAACCTAAAACCTATAGCAGGTAATTGCTACCTGTTTAATCTTGTCTTCGGGTACCAGTTACATTTCACTGATATGAATTTACTTTTTTGGTGCCTAATTAGGGCTGCATGTGCATGTAATCCTGTTCGATATTTCGCCATTTTGTCAATGCAGAGATCCGGAAGTGGATGGTTTGAGACATTGTTAAACAATCATACTAACATAAGCTCCAATGGGGAGATTTTCTCTGTTAAAGTTAGGAGAAGTAATGTTTCAACTATCATTGAAACTTTGGATAAAATTTATAATCTTGACTGGCTCAATAGTGCCTCAAAGAACGAGTGCACAGCCGCAGTTGGCCTAAAGTGGATGCTTAATCAGGTGAGTGACATCTCTCTATTATTCAATCTATACTTCTTGCAAATTAGATATGTTATTTTTTTGGCTGAGGGGACATAACATGCATCTATTTGTTGGGATTGTCCCCTATTGGTTTTTTAAGGGACTAGTGGTTAGTTTATAAGTGTGAAAGAAAACTTTACTTACTGGGCTAGTTTTTGAGGTTGATAGAGGCCCAAAATCACCCAACACTAGTATCAGAGCCCAAGTTTACCAGCAGTCTCTAATCTAACAGTCTGCGGGAGAAACGGGTTAATGTTGTTCCAACCCAGGACCTAATGTATAAGGGGGAGAGATTATTGGGGTTGTCCCACATCGGTTTTGGAAGGGGTTGGTGATCAGTTTATAATTGTGAGGGAAAGTTTCACCTTTTGATCTAGCTTTTGATATTGAGAGAGGCATAAGACCATCCAACACTATTAATGTACATTTCCTTGTGTGGGGCAGATGCTTATGTCTCCTTAGATACTCATCTTCTTCTCTTTCATGATGTCTTAAGTTTTTGGATTAATATTACATTATTAACTTAGCAGCCAAATAATCACAACAAATGGATTCATCCCCCTTTATGCTTATACATATTATAATAGCTATTGAAATTCCCATATAGGTTCTAATGTCCCTAGAAAATAGTTTAATTTTTTATGTGCACGATTTTGGTGACAAGAAAGCGAACTCTATCAACCCACTTTAACCATGGACATTTCTGTTTCTCCAAAACAGAAGTCCATGCTCCTGCATCCTACCCAAGTCAACCAAAGGTCAGGCTCCCTCCCCTTCCAACCTCTCCTCTGTACTGGCCATCAAATTCATTCTCAACCCAATAGGTCTTCAAATACAATGTTTTCAGGGTAGCAAAATTTCAGATTTCTCTTATTCAGTGCATTTGCTATGGTTGTAAACTACAAAACAAGCTCAGTTTTCTAGTTAAATTCAAGAGCCTAATCCATACTGTTCTACATTAAGATATGCTAAATTATATATATGTATCTATGTATGTATGTATGTATGCATGCATAGATGTACATACATATAATGCTTCATTGTCCATTCTAAATCCTCATATTTAGAAGTTGGTTTTTTGGACAAACAATTTGATATGATGATGACATTCTGATCCCTTTTCTGTTTGTTTCTTGGATAAGAAAGACGTGCACTTGGATCTGTCATAGTGGTGCAGTATCTGTGCATCATGAAGTAATACTAACACAACAGAGCTGGTTAGTGTTGATGCTTAAAGAGATTTAAATTCAAACTTACCCGGTTTTTCTTTGGAATTGGGATAACTTTTTTTCTGAAAAAGTCAAAGAATGTGTTCTATTACATTTTCTCGCTCTATCTGGCAAGCTATGGACTTATCCTTCTTGTGACTTTCTTATAAATACTAAATGAAAAGGCCTTTGCTTTTGAATATTCCTTCTTTCCCAACTCCTGGTAGGCAGAAGAAAACAGGGTGAAATATAGAAAATCTGAGCCAACTAGCTTTAGCTGAAATGATATTTCATTCCTTATGAGTAAAGGTTGGAGAGTAAGGTTATGGGTTCAAAATACAATCTAGTGCATTTTGTAGCATACCAGGAAGAAAGAAATAAGTTTTCACGATTGGACTAGCTTCTGACTGGTGTTGGTGAATGAAAACCTTGGCAACAAGTAGGCAATCCTCCAGATCTTGTGGGGTCTCAGTAGTTGGGAACTAATTCAGAATTATTAGTGAGAATAAAGTTCCCAATGTGCGAGCTTTTCTTTTGGGGGTACAATTAGGCCTGTTCATCAACCCGGCCCGGTTTAAAATTTTATATATTTATTAATACTTTTGAAATTTTTTTAAAAAAAAGTTTAAGGAAATTTTGAATCCGGGTTCCGGATTTGAGAATCCGGAACCCGGATGAACACCCTAGGTACAATATTATGTGTTTGTATAAGACATGTTGTGCAGATGAGTTTCTGTGTACTTTGCTACTTACATTAGGTCTGGTAGTTTTTTGTAGTTAAACACACAAAACGGTATGACTGGTCTGTTTTATGATAGATTTACTTTATATTGGTGTATTATTGTAGGGTTTGATGCAGCATCATGCAGAAATAGTAGAGTACTTCAATGCATGGGGAGTTTCAGTTATATTTCTCATTCGAAGGAATCTTTTGCGTAGAATGATTTCAGTTTTGGCAAATTTGTACGATCGTGATGCTAAGCTTTTAAATGGAACCCACAAATCTCATGTGCATTCACCCCATGAGGTCTCTCTCTCTCTCTCTCTCTCACACACACACACACACACACACTCACAATCGCAAGACTTTTAATTTCATTTTTTGGAATGTTTTTTATTGTGGTTTCATATATAACATTTTCAACCTATTAAGAGAAATGATTTCAGGCAGAGATACTTGCAAACTACAAGTCTATGATCAATGCAACGTTGCTGATACCCAATCTGAAGCAAGTAGAAGAAACAACTGCCAAAGCTTTGGAGTACTTCAAGAGCACCCGGCACATCATTGTATACTATGAGGACGTAGTAAAAAACCATACTGTAAGTCTAACTAATTCAGCACATAGCTGCTTTAACTTAACTGTATGATAGTGTACTCATTATCAATCTACTTATACCGCTTAATTGAGGTTCAACGTTTTAGAATTTTCTCCCACACTCAAAAGTGAAAATGAAGATTCGAAAATACCTTCTAAAGATTTACATGTTTGCAGAAGTTGATAGATATTCAAGATTTCCTGAAGGTTCCACGTAGGCAATTAAAGAGTCGCCAGGTGAAGATACACAAAGGATCCATATCTAGTCAGATTACGAATTGGGATGATGTTGAAAAGACGCTCAAGGGGACTCATTACGAGAGTTTCCTGCATTCAGATTATCGAGAGTAAAGCATTTGCGGCGATGCGGGTGATGTATATAAATACCATGCACCCTTCTCTAACCATTTTCTTTTTATCCTTAAGAATTTTTGCCGTAGGAGCCAACAGGACACCTCAGTTGCATTTTTCTTTCAGCTTCTTTGTTCATTGTGATCCCAGCTAATATTCTATTGATTCTTTTGTTCTTCCCTCTCTCTTTCTGGATGAACTGGTTGTATATGAGCTGATCAAGAAAGATTTGAATGTTGTGTAATATAGGAGAATCTGATTTCGAGGATACGAACGATCGAAAATCTGAAGGAAGTTGTATGTAATATGGTTGTTATTAGAATGTAATTAAAATAGTTAAAGTTATGTATTTTTATCAGCTTAAATTTTGAAATCAGTGAGTTAACAATGTTCCAGCCCTTAGTTGACCTGTGGTATTCACTATTAGTGTAGCGCGTGATATACACATGCTACCATAGATGCCTATTTTGTCTGATGTTATGTGTTGTTAGAAAAAATCTTTTATTTGAGAAATAGTTTCTCGAGTTTTAAACTTGTAAAGTTATAATTTTCTTCTTATTTAGAGGAGAAATATTAGTAAATATCTCATTGGGATGCATTATTTAATCTCTCAGTTTGGTCTGAGAAAATTGGGAGTTCTGTATGGTTTTATCTGATTTTAGTTGTCGTTTTCATATTTCTTGATTGAAATAAAAGTAGACATTTTTCTCACAAAAAAAAAAAGAAGTTCTACTCTATAACCGAGGTTTTTTTGGGGAGTAATGCCAGGCCATAATTGTTATTTGCAGTGGAGTTGGTTGCAAATTAAAAACAGATGGAGCATCCTTGAAGGCAAAGCAGTGTAATTTTGAATTCCATTACATCTACCAAGCTATAAGAAGTTTGTTGTATTACTACACGTGATCACTTGGTTACATGAACAGTCAACACGCCATCAAAGGTTGTTCCAGGTGGCCACGTTTGACTGGTAAACGCGACATGTAGGGACCATGGTCTAAAGTTCTAAACAGCCATTTTTTGACCAAATCACGAGCCGTTCGTTTTCAAAATTATATAAACTACTTGATAGAAACATTTTTAGCTGACTTTTTTTTTTCTTTGATTCAATTATTAATCTTAAGTTACATAATCGAGGAGTTATTCATATTCTATTTATAAGTTAAGTCGGGTGAGTAAAATGTAGTATTCAAGTCATTTTCAATTTGATTTATAAAATTTAAATTAAAAAATTTTATTTTAAATTAAATTCTATCATATAATTATTTTGTTAAGTGTGTTAACTTATAAATAACATTTTATTAATCAAAAAAGATATTAGCCTTTCGAGATTTATGTATAATGTATGAAATAAAGAGCAATACTACATATAGTTTTCAAATAGAGATTATAATGCAAGCCTAGCATAAAAAAAATGAAAAATAAAATTATAATAATATCTTTTTTAAAATTATATTTTTTTATAATTTTATCCTCATTTATCAATAAGCCTCCACTCAAAATTGTCAAAAGAATTTCTGTTAAATAAATTAGCAGTGTCACTTACTAGTTCATATGTAAAAAGTAAAATGTATTAGGAAATTACGACTTTAACATCAATTATTATTATTATTATTATTATTATTATTACATTTTCGAAAAAAAGAAATAGAGGATAACCAGTTTTACCGAGCTATAAAAGGTTGAATATAAAAATCCTGGAGTGGAGGTGGAGGCATGATGATTGAATCTACACCGTCAAATACGATGGTGGGCCTCTCCGATAAGGGGTCCCACGCGTCAGCCGTGTTGCTGACGGTGTAAAAAGAGGGAGAGGGAGAGGGGAGGGGTGTTCTCAAGTTCTCTACTGTTTACCAATTACCACGCAGCACTAGGGAGGACCAAGATCCGCCGCCTCCATTTAAACCTTCCTAAACTGTTTTCAACCTCCTCTTTCTCTCTGCTTCTACCCTGGTCTCTCTCTTTCTCAAACCATCTCTTTCTCTTCTCCCTCACACGCGCATCATAAACCTCAGAACAGAGAAAAGGAGGGAGAGAGAAGCGAGACAAGAGACCATGGCGCAGTCAACGAACGGCGATGATTTGAACACGCAGCAGCAGCAGCAGCAGCAATGGATGCAATCGCAGCAACAGCAGCAACAGCAGCAGCAACAGTGGATGGCCATGCAATACCCGGCGGCGGCCATGGCGCTTATGCAGCAACAGCAGATGATGATGTACAATTACTTGCCTTACGCCCCTCCTCCTCCTCCTCATCATTATCAGCAGCAGCAAGCTCAGATGCAGCATCAGCATCACAAGCACCTGGGTTCCCCGGACGAGGTCAAGACCATTTGGATCGGTGACCTCCACCATTGGATGGACGAAGCTTATGTCCACAACTGCTTTGGTCACACTGGCGAGGTCTGCATCTCTCTCTCTCTCTCTCTCTCTCTGTATATATATTTATATATCCTCGAACGTATGCAACTATGTTTTGTATGACCGTTTGAAGAATCTGTAGAGATAGTGATTGAATCCAATTGAGTTGTAGTGAAGTTTTTGGGTTCTGACACATGTCGGGAATTTTACTGGCTTACTCCAAAATTGAAAATTTTTAAGTATTTGGCACGATGAAGGTAATTGACCCGTTTTATTCTAAAGTGAAGGGGAAGTTCTAGTGTGTTTATTGATAATAAGTTGGGGAATAGGGGTGTTACACTCTTATGGGTTTGTGTGGAAATTGAGAAAGAATATTTGAAATTACATAAGATATCGTCATAACCTGTCGTTACAAGTCATATGATAGTCAAATCTAATGCGGAAGATTGTAATGTGCGGATGTGTACACAAATTATTAGTCGGGATACCACATACACATTATCATTCTGCTTTGTACAGCTGCCTGCACAGCATATTGCACTATGGATATCTGGAATTACAACAATAGTATTTGCACTGCTAATTTTACGAATGTAGAGAGAGGAGGAAATGTAGCAGTGTCCTTAATTATACCAATTGGCACTAATTCAGGTTTTATTATGCTGAAGATATTTCACAACTGAATTGGCGACCTATAGATGTGGGTAGTATTGATAATTGCCTCTAATGCCGCTTCTGGCTTGCAGTTGTAGTAATTGTAGGCAGAGGACTGCACCTTTTGACTCTCTCTCTCTCTCTCTCTCTCTCTCTCTCTCTCTAACTTCTATGTATGACTTTATACCACCTTTCATTAAGCCCTTGCTTTCTGACTTTTGATGCTGCAAAATTTGCAGGTAGTCTCAGTAAAGGTCATACGCAATAAGCAGACTGGTCAATCAGAGGGCTATGGCTTTGTTGAGTTATATTCTCATGCAAGTGCTGAGAAATTTTTGCAGACCTATAATGGTGCAATGATGCCAAATACGGAGCAGCCATTCCGTCTAAATTGGGCGACCTTTAGTGCGGGAGATAAACGATCAGATGGTGGCTCTGATCTATCCCTATTTGTTGGGGATTTGGCAGCAGATGTAACAGATGCCATGTTGCAGGAAACCTTTGCTACTAGATATCCATCAGTTAAAGGAGCGAAGGTAGTAATTGATTCAAATACTGGTCGTTCAAAAGGTTATGGATTTGTTAGGTTCGGTGATGAAAATGAGAGGTCAAGGGCTATTACTGAAATGAACGGCATGTATTGTTCAAGTAGGCCCATGCGCTTAGGTGTTGCGACCCCCAAAAAATCATCTGGACATCAACAACAATACTCACAAGGTATCTTTTAGACCTTTTATCTTCGTTTTTTTAAAGCTTGTAAGAGTTACGGTGTTAATCTTCTATGCAGGTCTGTGGCTTCGGTGTTTCTTAATTTAGTCATTTCCGCTTGACCTAGTCATCTTACTATCTGTTTTTGAATTTTCTTGAGGAAATTACATGCTAGTCAGTCTTCTGTTCAATAAATGTTTGCTGTTTCAGTGTTACTCGTGATGAGCACAAGGATTGGAAGTGTTATCATCGTAACAATCATTGTTAATATCTTATGTAGAATTGGTGGCTGGAAACTTAGCTTCGTTTCCTTACTTGCTCTTGGTTCCCCTCCACAACTCAATGCACTCGCTCAACTGAGCTTTGATACCTGATTAGCCTCAGCTACACGGATCCTTCTTCCAACCTAATGGAAGTGGACCTCATCCCAGATGGTTGGAAGTTTTATTAATGTCATTTGTGAGTCACTGATTGTTTTCTTTGAAATGATGTTAATATCACTGGTGATGAGTGTCGAAATGTTGTCTGGTTCATCATTTGGTACTCATAACATCCTTAATGGGCTACATCTTCTCTTCTCTTTCTCATTCATCCATTGCAACAACAACCGCAAATACTACTACTTCCTCTACTGCTTTATGGTGAAAAATGCAGCTCTGTGTTCTCCATTTTGTACAAGAAGTTAGTTCTTTTCCAGAAATTGTCTTTGCTTAATTCGTTCAGCTGTCGTCATTTCTTCTATAGATTTAATATTCTATTTCTGATCGGTAACGTAGGCATCTGATGAGTTTTGAACCTATCAACCTTCCTCTACTCTTTTTCTATGAGGAAAAAGGTAGCGTTTGAGTTAGAGCTCATTTGCTTGTACTTTAACTTTTTAAGCCATCATCTTCTTGTTTTCTGTTTATTTGACCTATTCTTAGGGAATTAATTCCTTTATGCTAACATATGCTAACAATTACTCATTCTTGAAAAAATTAGCTATGGTGGTATGGCCATTCCAGTATCAACTACTGGTACAATGTCTATTGCAAGCAACTAATTAAACAAAAGAAAAACGTGGTCTATTGCGAACTCCTGCTCTATTGAAAATGTTGATTGCCACATGTTATTGTTTGGCCTGAGGAGATGAATAATGTACAAATTGATCTAGCAAAGGTGGTCAATAAAATCATTTCAAATTTTCATGTTTCTTATCTGGAATCCTAAATAATAATATCGTCATGTTTATTGGAATATATTGCAGCTGCCTCCCTCCCTCTCTCTCTCTCTATGTATATATATACACACACACACACATATATAACTACCATATGTATGTATAATATTGTCGTGTTATATGTCAGTGGATCATTCACCAGATGAAACTGTGTTCTTTGCATTTTTTTGTTTGTTGACACTAGGTGCTGATTTATTTAACTATAATTTCCTCAAGATTATTATCTACTTGCTGTGTACTTTATAGAGATTATCATCTAAATGCAGTACTTTATGTCTTATGCTCTGAAATTGGGCTTTGATTGAAAATCATATTCTGATTTTCCTTATATAGCATTGGTGTTATCTGGTGGGCAAGCATCAAATGGTATCACACAAGGTACTCAAGCTGATGGCGAGTCAAATAACACAACTGTAAGTCCAATTGTGTGACCTATCTCAAACTTTATAGACTATATGTGTATAATTAAGTGTGCTTGTAGATCTTTGTTGGAGGGCTGGACTCTGATGTCAGTGATGAAGATCTTCGGCAGCCATTTTCCCAGTTTGGCGAGATAGTCTCTGTGAAAATACCAGTTGGAAAGGGATGTGGGTTTGTGCAGTTTTCCAATAGGTACTCTATTGTCTTTTAGTTTAATAAATTATCTGAATTAATTATAGTGCATTATGTTCTTTTGGGAATGATCTAAGGTTTAACATAGTCAAAAGCACTAGAACAAAGGATCAGATGATATAGGTCATGAAGGTCCTTGCTTCTGGATGACAACAGAATTGTTATATTTGAGTTTTCATTGAAGTTACTGGTGTACTTAGCCCCATCTGTTGTCTGTGGCCGTAGAAAGAATGCTGAGGATGCCATGCAAAGTTTGAGTGGAATAGTCATTGGCAAGCAAACGGTTCGTCTTTCTTGGGGCCGCAGTCCAGCAAACAAGCAGGTAAGATCGTAATTAGTTGATGGTTAACAGTTAACAGTAAGCATAAACTCCCCGCCCACCGCCTCCCCCTCCCCCTCCCCCTCCACAATATCTCTCCTCTGGCTCTGACCAGTTTATCTTGCACATCTGATCTTATTTACATGGGACTTGGCAGTGGAATGGGGGTCACAGCAGAGGGCAAGGCTATGGTGGCTATGGATATGTTGTGCCACAGACTCAGGGTCTGGGGATGTATGCTACAACTGAAATTCATGGAGCCTCCTAGTCGTAATGAGGGTGAGGCTATCACAAAATCGCAAATATTCTGAATTTATGGGAGTTTGGCTGTATTAATTTAGTTGTCAAGGACATGATTGAAGTAGGATTAAATTTTGACATCTTGGCCATGTTTTTTTTTATCTTTTAAGATCGTATTGATACCTCATTTACAACTTCGATCATGGTGAAAGGATGTGTTGATGGGTGACATTTTTTTTTTTTTTGGCGGGGGATTATTTCAAAATTAAACTCACTTAAGAGGTCTTAAAATCATGGGGTTTAAAATTATATTTTTGATGAATAATAGTAAAAACCATTTTTGTCCCCTTATTTCTGCAAGTATGCTTTTGTTCAATGATTTTTTGGATTGGGGTTATGCAAGCTTTAGCCTTTTTATTCGGTTGGCTCGATTTTTATAAAATAAATTTATTTTTAATTAAATTATATAATTATATTAATTTATTGAATTTATTTTCTTTTAATTTAAATTTATTTTCTTTTATTGATTATACAATAGCATCATGTTCTTATATTTCTAATCAGCAAAGTACTATTAAGGTCCCGTTTGGATTTAGAAGTGATTTGAGCTCATCTTAACTCACTTCTATTTCATCATTATATTTTTATAATTTTTTATACAAAACATAAATTCCTATACATATTTTTCAAATCTTAATACATATTTTTTAAATTTCAATATACATTTTTCAAATCCCAAAATAATAATAATATTAAAAAATAAATTAAACACATCTCAACTCATCTCATTTCCAAATCCAAACGGGACCTAAATCTCAAACGGCAACTCTCTCGTCATATTTATGCTAAAGACGATGGTTCGACATGACTAAAACTATTTGGATTGATGAGTGAATTAAATTTATTTCAACTTATTTTTATTTTATTATTATATTTTTTTAATTTTTTATATAAAACATAAATTTTAATATATATTTTTTTAATTTTAATTTATTTTTTTAAATTTTATAATAACAATAATATTAAAAAATAAATTAAATTTATCTGAACTTATCTTATTTTTTTAATTCAAACAAAAAAAAATTACATCATATGTTGGTGCTAAAATAGATGGATATCATACCAAAAATGAAGTTGAGGTGGGAGACAGCTACTTGTGTTAAGAGTTTTTAAAATCCAGAGAGAGAGAGAGAGTGTGGTAATCTGGAGAGCGATATTGGTCGTACAATATTTTAAATTCTATTATTTAAAAATAAGAACAAGAGAGAATTTCAAATTTAAACTATAGGTTCACCGGAAGTCAAAATATTTCCTGGAAAGTTGAAGCAAAAACCCTTTTTTCACATGTAATGCTTTACATTGTTTAATATCCGACAAAAAATATTTATAATTTGTCGGCTCCCAGGCTGAACCCATCGGAGTGCCTTTTTTTTTAAGAATAAGACAGTTTTTATATTTACAAAAATTAGAAAATACATTATTAGTGATATATGATATAATGAAACTAACTTTAGATTTTATAACCGATTGAGATGTAGTAAATAATGATATTCATACAATATAATTACACAATATATTTTATAATAAATATTAAATAAGAGATAATTTTATAAAATATTTTATATATACACAATCCTTTACGGAAATATCTCTCATTAAATATTTTATTATAAAATATATTATTTAATTTTATTGTGTATATATCATTTTCTATAATTTAATACTAGTTAGAAGAGTGGACATTACCAATATGGAGTAATCGCAAAGGTATTATTACTAACTAAAATAAAAAAAAGTGGTGCTAGGATGTTGTTCAGCAATGACGGCTAAATGTGTCCCTAGTTCAATTTTTTTATTCATATTTCTTAATATTTTTTAAAATAAAAAAAAAATCAATATATTAATAATCACTTTCTTAATCATTAAGTAAAATAAAAAAAATTTAAAAAAATAATTATATAAATAAAGTAAAATAGAGAAACATAATATTGTTATTCAAATAAAAATATACCAGTGAACATATCTAATAGGTATATTTAATAATTGTATTATCATTTTAGATATATGTATAAATACATATGTGCAAGTAAATAATTTTTTGAACTCTTATTAGGTTCGTAGTGTCATGCCTTCCTACATCATGTCTACTCTTCATATCCTAATAACCACTTCCAAAAAGATTGACTAAGCTTGGATGAAATTTTGATGGGGCTTCCACCCCCTCAAAATCTCACAATTTTACTTCTCAAAGTATGGAAATCCATTTGTACACCGAAGGCAGCATGTGAATTAGGTCTGAAACTGACTTCTAATTTTAACAAAACTCTTCTCAACAAATTGGGCTGACAGTTTGTAAACAGTTCTCCCTCCATGTGAAAAACCGCTCTCACCTCCAAATACTTAAGAAATTCATCTTTATTTGAAGTTTAGAAGAAGAACACCGACTCTTAGATGTGGAGAGATATTCTACAACAAAGAGATGTCATTTCGAGAATTACTTGTTTTCATATCAATAATGGTACCTCTATTCGAGTATGGATGGACCCTTAGATGCCTACTTAGCCCAATTTTTGAACTGACCATGGAAGAGCCAAGGAGATTGAACACTCTCTTTTAGCTCTTACTAACTATCATCAAATTGGTGATAGATTGGTATGGAAAAACAGTGCCTTTGAAATATTTACTGTTATGACTGCCTATACTGACCTCATCTCCCAATTAGGGCCTTCTTATGATACTTCTCATACCAACCTCTGGAAAAAGAGTTGGTAGCTTAGAATTTAAGATAGACTTAAACTCCTTATTTGAAAAATTCTTAATAGCATTCTTCCCACTATAAATCTTCTCTCTTCCTTTCTTAATTTGAATAGTGATCAGAAAGTTTGCCCAATTGCAACACCAATGAGGAATCTTCCACTCACCTCTTCCTTCTGCCCTTTATCTAGAGTTATTTGGAGACAATCATCTTGGCCGATCAATATTTATAGTCTTGAAAACATGGGCATTGCCCATTGGATTGAATGTGTTCTTTCCCCTTCTGCCAAGCTTCATATCCCCCTGAAGACTCACATTCTTTCCTATTATTTGCTAATAATGCCATGAATTGTCTTTGGCTCCTTAGGAATAATACTATTCATAAGAGTCAAACCCCTAAAATGGAAGAATATTTTTCAAGTGTATCAAAAACTTTCTCAGATCATAAAGCAGTATGGGCTAGTAAATCTTTGATCACACCTAGCAACTGGCAACCCATTCCCAAGGACCATCACTTACTGACCTTCGATGTAGCTATTAGAGGAAACAACAATTCCACTGTAGCAGTTTGTTCAACCGAAGAAGGAGAGATTGTGTTTGTCACAACAAGTACTTCCAATAGTACTAATCCAAACCAAAGTGAAGCAAAAGTATTGTATAAATATATAAAAGAGCAAAGATGATGGGGAGAAGTCATATTTAAAGGCACTCACTCAATGAACAATAACATGAATAATAACATATTACTGTTTATGTGAGTGAGTGTCCTTGAGTGTAGTTTCTCCCTAACATTTCTCATAAAAGAAGCTACAAGCAGATCCATTAAGCTAATAAAAATTGTAGGAGATTCTCAAATAGTCATTGATGCAATACAGGACTCGAAAAAATGTATGGCCTGGACAATGCAGCCTATAGTTAGAGATATCCATAATCTCCTCAACTCTTTTGATAGTTGGAAACCTCGAAAAATCAATCGTGATCTTAGTTAACTTGCACACTTGATTTCATAAGAAGTAGCCTCAATTGAAATGTATGGTTGCCTCCCTCTCATATTCATCCTGTCAAACTAGCTGCACTTCCACAATGAAAAGGAACCACTCATTGACCGAGATCAACACTAGCATCAGCCTTTTTAATAACTATTAGCCTAGTATCTTTTTGCTTTTGCCTTATTTGTATTTCAAAAAATCCTGGACCGATCCCCACTATAAAAGCAGCCCCATAGCTGTTGGCCACTGGCGGCGATACTGTCCATACTATCAGGACCGCCTCCCTCCTACGACTTCACTCCTGCGACGGCGAATCCCAGCAACCTCCCACCTTCCCCACACAGCCTTAAATTCGAAATGAGTCTAATGGTATAGGCGGTGTCGCTCCCAGTAGTCGACGGCGACTCTATCTGGGCTGAGGCCGAATGCTTCCTTATTCATCATGTAAAATCATCTATATTTTATTTTTTTATTATATTTTTATTAGGAAGTATTTTTTATATTAAGATAGCCGAACCAACCCCCAGCATGTATTTTGAACTACTTTTCGTTTTTGTTATCAATGAATCTTTGCTTTAAAATAATAATAATAAAAATAATAACTCGGTGTTGATTCATTGTCTACGTTCCTAGTAGTAGTACGTTCACACCTTGTAGAGAGGCTAGAAATCAAAGACCTTCGGCTTAATTTATCTAGCGGGATGATAATTGCTAAATACATTTTACAACATATTTTATGATATCTATTATAAAATAAAAATATATTATAAGTTATACTATTTATCAGATAATTTAAATTAATTTTCTTTTTATAAAATATTATAAAAGTGAAATGTATTTATTAATTTTCATTTATTTATACATTGGGGCACAAAAATGGTTTACTGGAGAGAGCAGAGTGAGTTCAAATCCATTTTAAAAGGGAGATTAGTGATTGTCGGGATATGACATTGACGGTGAAAGACAGATGGGCGGCGAATCGACAGTTTTGGCTGTGCAGCAGATTTTGTCTGTTTACAACGCAAAACATCACATTTAAGCCTCGCCTGAAAATTTAGAGGTGAGATAAGTTAGGTAAGCTTAATTTATTTTTTAATATTATTATTATTTTAAAATTTAAAAAAAATGTGTTAGAATTTAAAATATATATATAAAAATTTATATTTTATATAAAATATTATAAAAATATAATAATAAAATAAAGATAAATTGAAATGAATTTCTCACCTTCTCGTACAAACTAGCCTTATTTGATGTTTGGCCGCATTCCACGTTTTTTTTTTCCTCTTTTCTTTTCAAGGAAGGTTGCGTAAACATCGTGTGCGCCGGCTGGTTGCCCGCTGCATGTTATCACTCTTCCATACCGTCAGTCCAAGTCTTTTATTTATTTATTATTTTAAAATATATTTAAAAGATATAAAAATATTAATATATTAATAATTATTTTTTAATAATTAAATAAAAATATTAAAATTTATGAGATGTCAAAATAAATAGACAAATTAATATTTTCATATACATAATAGAGTAATCTTACGTATAAAATAGGATATGTAAATATTATATAATTATTTTAAAAATTAATAAAAATAAAAATATTTTTTTTTTTCATTTTTTAAAAATAATTATAAAATATTTACACACTTCATAACTATAAATATAATTTTTCTATAAAATAATTATATTTTGAACTTCTTAAGTTTTGCTCTGGTTGCAAAAAATTATCTGAATCCAAATTTCTTAATTTTCTAGAAAAACAGACCTACCTATAAAATTTTATCTTTTTAAGAAGAATTTATTTTCTTTAAAATAATTTATTCATCATCTAAGATCTTTATACAGAGAGATACCATACATCACACTTATTTTTATTTTTTTCTTACTAAATGTATAATATATATATATATATATAATGAATAAAAAAATCCAATTAATTTTTAAAAATTAAAAATAAAAAAATATGGTTTATAATGGTGAAAAAGATAAGTTGCAAAAATCTTTTCAAAAGGATACTGCACACAATTTACGCGCCTTAGTATTATTTTATAAAACTTACTGGATTTTGAGATCTTTGCCACTCATAGATTTGTAGATTAAAACAAAAAAAGAAAAAAAAATAGAGAACAAATAAAATCTATGAAAATTAATATTTAGTCATTTTTTTTTTAATTTATGGGATAACTTTATAATTTCAGTAAGTAAACGGGACGCATTAGAATTTTATACTTAAAAGAGGTGATTAAGAAAACTGATAATTTGAAAGTGATTATACATTCAACAGGTTTCAGGCGTGATTTTGTTTCATAAAGTTTTAAATCAACTCATAATCAATTTCAACATTTAAATACTATTTAAGTATATATATTTTCATTTAATCGTTACAAATTCTTTAAATTTTTAAATAAAACAAAAAAATTAATTCAACTTTTTTTAAATTTTAAAATAAAATAAATAAAATATATTATACCCTCAGTTAACTTTATACTTTTTCATATTTTTATCATTTATTTTCTAAAATTTTATAAAAATATTAACTCAAAATATTTTATTGTTATTTATAAAACATCTCCTCACATTAATGTAACCAAACAAGACCTGAGATGATGTGTATATTCCCGTAAACAAATTCAAGTTCATGAAATAAATATACAAAATAAAAACCCAGGACCTTGTCATTCAAAAGCAAACCATAAACTCCCAAAAAAGTAAATACTATCTATATTTTAAATTTTATTTGTATAATCATATATCAGTTTTTGAAAATTATAAAATTTAAAAATCAAATTATTATTCAATACTTATAATATTATATTTATTTATAATACGATAAATAATTTATACAAATTCTAATAAATAAATTACATACGGATTCTCATAAATAAAAAAAACCTCCCTTGAAATATAAAAAACTATTGTTTATTAATAAAACTTACTTTTTTACAAAAAGTCTTTGTAAAATATATTTATTTAAAATTTATACCTATTATTACTCTTCTCCAATTAAAAAAAAAAGGACTCAACCAACCGAGAAAAATGATAATAATAAGAGAAATGATATACTTACAATAATTTTACAATTTTTTTGTATTTAAATTTTTTTAATTTTTAATTTTATTTAGTAATTAATAATGTGAATATTAATAAAATTATATATATTTTTTAATGATTAAGAATATTAAAAAAACACTTAAAATAAAATGATAAAAAATAAAAAAAAATTGATAATACTACAAATTATAAAATAGTCATAAAAACAAGTGTATCATCGCTCTAATAATATATGTACAAGACAATAATAATTTATAGGTAATATTATGTATGGTATAAGTAAATATCACATAATTACTTAAAGAGATTTATTGGAGTTGGTCGGCCGACTCTCTCATTAAAAGTAGCTTGTCGCTTCTGATGACGGTGGGTGATACCGTCCACCCTATCAGGATCGATGAGCTTACATCTTCTACGGCGAGTTTTAGTGACCTTTGATTTGCCCCACAAAGGCTTAAATTCGAAATGGGTCCAGTAATCAGCCCAAGGTCGAATCTCCTTAAAATCCATTTTTATTATATTTTTTTATTGTATTTTTTATTATATTTTTTATTATGTTTTCTTCATTTTACTTTTGTATTATATTTTTTATTGTGTTTTATTTTATTTTATTATATTTATTATAAAAAAAAGTCTAAATGCTGTTGAGCTGCTTTTGACGCTGAAGACAGCCCGACCGATCCTATCGTCTTTCTTACTTAAAAATAAATAAACTCTATTATTAAAAAATTTATTTTTTAAATATGAATCATATATTTACTTTTTAAAAATAATTACGCTTCTACACTTTACCTGCATTATAATATCATTTCTCATACTTTATACAATATAAGTATTACCTGCATCTCTTTTTCAAGTCAAAATACTCCGCCCCTTCTTCTTTCATTCATTCCTCCCTCCTTCTCTCTCTCTCTCCGTGTCTCGCACAAACATAAAGACAACCGGAAAGACCTGAACCTCAAGCATACGATCGAAGTCAATCCAGTAATGGAGATGGAAGTGGTGGTGCCACTCCCCCCCACCGATTTCAATTTCGACAGCAGTTGCTCCTCTCCATATATGACAGCTCCCTCCAGCCCTCAACGCTTCGGTAACTTCTTCTTCACCGCCCCCACCAGTCCTTCCCACGCCTCAGCCTTTTACGGCGACCTCAATAATCTCTCTCTCCATGACATGATCCACCGAAACTCCTCCTCTTCAGTCCCCTTCAACTCGGAAGAAAGGCCCGGAATTCTCAAATCCAAAGCTACCGACAATGGCGAAATCAATAACGGCAACGATGGTGGTGAAGATTTTGAGTTTAATTTTAGTGGGCAGTTGGAGCGAACTTCTTTGTCGGCGGAAGAGCTCTTCGATGGCGGTAAGATTAAGCCTCTAAAGCCACTGCCGCCTCGATTACAAGTCGGCACCAAATCGAATGGTTCGACACAATCACCGAGTCAAAAGAACGATTTTGATCCATTCGCTGCTGCAACAGAGGAAAAGCGAAAAAAAGGAGAGCCTAATCAGCGAAAGGCCGGACGAGATCAACATGAACAAGAACGAGGGAGAGAGAGATTCTCTGGAGGGTCATCTACATCAAGTTCTTTACGTAGAGGAACAAGATCTCTGTCTCCTCTGAGAGTCTCCGACGACACTGTTTTAGAAGGCGAAGAGAACTCACCGGAAAAAATTTCTTCAACAGAAAGCAACCTTAAACCTTCACATTATTCATTTTTGTCATCCTTTTCCTTCTCCAAAGGTTACCGAAAATGGAGGCTGAAAGATTTTCTGTTGTTTCGGAGCGCGTCGGAGGGTCGGGCAGCTGGCAGAGCTCCATTATTGAAAAAGTACGAGGCTCTGTCCAAGACCAAGCTGACCGAAGACGTAAAAAACTCGAGCTTCCGATCAACGGACAGTGCTGGATCGGTGTCGAGCTCAAGAAGAAGAGGACGGCTTTCTGCGCACGAGTTGCATTATACGGTGAACCGGGCGGTTTCGGAGGAGATGAGGAAGAGGACATTCTTGCCTTACAAGCAGGGGCTGCTGGGGTGCTTGGGGTTCAACCCTGGTGTGCATGAGTTCAAGAAGGGTTTTGGATCTTAGCCGTTGATGATCATCATCCAGATCTCTCTTCTGGGTCCCTTGTGTAATAATAATAATATATATAATTTTGTATATTTTCCTTATATGGGTGGCTTCTTATATTTGTTCTTCGATTCGCGTCTCTATCGATATAAAGGGGACCGAGATCGTATCGAAATGGTTTGTTTCGATCATAAAACGACTTACTGCAACAGATTACAGAGACCTATCAATTATAAGGCTCTTTGCCTCATGATATATGCATTTGGGATTGTATAAACTCTTATTAATGCAGTCTTTTTTCTTTTCTATTTTTCTTTTCCCAGCAAGTTAAAGTATTTTATAAATAAAAATGATAGAGAGCAGTCTCACAGGATATTCACCTTTATATAAACAGTAAATAATTATAAATTAAATGATTATAAAGACGTAAAACTCGAGAGACTTTAATAGTCATTTCGAGAGTCTTTAATCGTCATTTCAAAATAAGTAAATTTAGTCTTATTTGTTTAAAAATGGAAATTTAGATTATATTTAAATATTGAGTTGAGTTGAAAAAAAATTATTTTTTAATATTATAAGAATATTAAAATTTGAAAAAATTGAATTATTTATTATATTTTAATAAAAAAGTGAGAAAGTGAATAAAAATCTTAACAAATTATAATAATAAAATAAAATAAATTGAGTTGGAGAACCAAACGGGGCCTATTCCACATTTTCAGGCAGTTCTCCTGAACATCATTGAGATGTCGGAAAATGATACATACTAGTTGGCTTAGGACAGGAACAGAGAAAACTATTAGCATCAATGGGTACCAAAAGATATTCTCTAAGAGTAATCATCAGATTGTGGAATAATAATGATGATGATGCTGTGCAAGTGTAAAGTTGTGTGATTGGGTGTTGGCACCAACAGCCAGTGATTGTGGACGAACAGAAGTGAATTTAAAATTTAAAGAAAGATCAAACAAGTTATACCTTTTTTTCTCCATTTGTTGCTATGATTCATCCATCACTACAAATTGTAATGAGTAACAGTAGTACAACAACAGCTCTAATTTCAAATGTTTAGGGCCGAAGCATGTGGAGTGTCTAAAAGATGCAACATCCGAACGAAATTTAGGGTAACGTTATCTACTTGTGAATTACGTAAGAGTCGTATAATTATTTAAAAAAAAGTAAAATTTATTATTAAAAAATTAATTCTTTTTATGCCTCTTATATTAATTGTTTAATTTTTTCAAAATGATTTTATGACGTTTATACACTTACGACTGCAAGTGATATTATACTTCTAAAAATTGCATACCAAAGGAAACTCCAATAAAAAAAAAAAAGTGTAAAAGTGGGTAATGCCCCTAATAGTTAATACGAAACAAATGAAAATGGTAGACATCCAACCCTTTTTATAATATTTTTTTATAATAACATAACATTACATAAAAATACTTTTGTTTTAAAATATGGTTCTAAAAAAATGTAAGTGTATCATTATTATCTATAAAAAAAATGATATGAAAGTGAAATGTTAAATCGATGAGACCCTTCATACTCATATTAGTAATTATCTTGGTATTTACTAGCTATAAATAAATAGGTGAGGATATACTTACAATTTTTTTTATCACTTGTTTATTATTCATAGTACATTTATTTTTTTATTTTAAATATTTTTTTAACATCCTTAATTATTAAAAAAAATTAAAAGATATATAATTTATTAGTAATCACTTTCTTAATCATTAAATTAAAAAAAATTTAAAAAATAATAATATAGTGATAGATGCGTAGTAAAACTATCATTATTCAAAATAAATTACCTTGATGAAGGTCTGAATTCCAAAAATGGGGTTACAATAAAAAAATAATAATAACGTTAATAAACAAGTAGAAAATACATGATCTCATCGGTTAATAACTTAATATTGTGTAGGGAAAAAGGGAGGGACGATCGAGAAGCCATGCATGCATGGAAAACTAGCTTTATATAAAGGGAAAGACTACACACGTCCATGATAGAGGAGACCCACGTGAAACTAGTAATTATTTCATCTTAGGCACTACCTTTTCCCTTTACTCTTTACACTTGGAGTTTGTTATTAACTTATTTGTTAAGATCAGGGGAAAGGTAAACCATGTATGAGAAGAAGATAACCATGCATGCATGATCTAACTTTGGCCATGATGATGATGATTTTTAACCATTAAACTCGAACCAACACAAAATAGTTTTTTCTCATTTATGACGACAGATGGTAATGATCATGTCGAAAATGATGATCATGGATTCATGATTCATGATGCTGTAGTCATGACATACTATTACGAAGTAGTCTTGCGTGGTTTTTGGTGATAATTAACGAGGGTAATTCTTCATGAGTGCATGTCTAGTTCGAGACAAGAAGTCAGATGTTTGATTGATCCCACATATTGCATGCACCATATATGGATTCTCCTTCCCCATTTGACCCACTCATTTTTTTGTCATTAGTGATATATAGTGATAAAAAATGTAAATATTATATAATCACTTTAAAAATTAATATGAATTATTATTAAATACTTAATTTTGTTTTATATAAGACTTATATTTTATTTACTTTTTTTTAAATAATTATACAATATTTACATATTTCATAACTATAAATATCTTTTTTTTTTTTTTTTTTTTTGATAAGAGTGGTCTTCAATTTTTATGAACAAAAGAGAGTGTTTGGCTAAAAATAAAGGAACCATGACACCTTGGTGCTTGAAAAAGACAGCCAGTGTACTATAACTTATACTTTACCAACAAGTTTACCCAATCATTTCTACTCAATTTCTTTGATTAGCTTGGAATGCAGGCCTCTTTGACTGCTTTCTTTGGAGGCTTTCTTCAGATAATAATGGATTGATGTGCTTGGGAGTAAAGTATTTGGTACGAAGGACATGATGATTTTGAAAGTAATAAGACAAGTCAAAAGTGGTCATACAAAAAACAACACAAAGAAAGAGTTGAACACATAATAAGCATCTCTCTCTATCTCTTGTCCGATGGGTTGGCAATTGTAAATTGTAATTGGTTTTTAGTCTTCAAGCTTAGCTTCATGGAAATTGCAATCAAGTGCATCTCTATCTCTTGTCCAATGGAATTGGTTTTAGTCTTCAAGCTTAGCTTCATAGAAATTGCAATCAAGAGCATCTCTATCTCTTGTCCAATGGGTTGGCAAGCTTTTGTCTGGGTATTACTCGTTGCGACTGTATTAAAGAAAGGGAAATATTATAATCATAAAGAAATTATATAAATTTACGTGACATAATATGATTTATCATATTTTAAAATTATTTTTATTTTAAAAAATATATAATATAAAATAATATTAATTTATGAGATTATTTTGTAGTAACTTCTTTATTGATATAATAGTAGTCTAAAGAAATATTAGATAAAAATATCTGTTAGTGGATTTTGTTCCGTAATAAATTGCCCTATGGTCGTGGACCACGTGGTCAACTGCAGGCCGGGAGACCGTAGGCGTCATTCTCATGTTTAAATGCGATAATGCGAGGCTGGGCCGAGATTATTGACCACATAAAGTCAATTGAACCGGAAGCTGCACGCGAGCAATTTCCCCGACATATGGCAGCATGCAATCAAATCTTGTGCCCACCGGATGATGGATGCATGTATCAATGTATGGAAAATCCAAAATATTTGTCTCATCTTAACATGTTGCTCCAAAAATTAAAATTACCTTACAATAACTAATCTGGTTTTGAATATCAGTAATTGGGTTTTCTTTTCTTTAATTAATATGGAGAGTATGGATTTGGTGCAACTATTTATTTAGAGATAATGAGGTAATTTCCCATTTTTTTTTTCTTTTATTTATTGGTTTGTATGATTTTGTTTGAGGTAATTGTTCATGTTGAGTCATCCTCCCCATTGTCTGCACTATGTACCATCCTTCAGTTTAATAGAATGTTTCTCTATTGTTTGAGGTATTGTCTTATTTTTGCCGATAAAAAATGGTACAGATAAATTTAATCAACTAATGAAAGCATATCACTACATAAAAAATAAAATTTAATTTTACAAATACCATTTATTTAAGAGGAGTGCTACAGCCACAAAAAGATTTTACAAAAAAAAAAAAAAAATCCACAAATTGATATAGTTTTATAGCAACTATTAAATCTATTTTATAGTAAAAGTAATTTTATAATCTGACGTATCACATCAATTTGTAAAGTTTTCTTTGTGAGATCTTTTTATGACTGTAGCATTTTCCTTTATTTAATATAGAATTATAAGTTAATTATTTTTCTTTTCGAGATGTTATACATCATAACTCATATATTAGTATCATAACCAGGTCTCAAATCAAGTTTTCATATAGCGTCAAGGATGCCTTTTATGCAGATCCTTTAGATACTCGTGTTATCTATTTTGATGTGGCAGTCAAAAATCATGAAAGTGTCATAACCTCTATTTGCAAAAAAATATTCAGGGAGTTGCTATTTTGCACTTTTCCCTTGCAAAGGGAGACTCTGCAGACCGGTCTGGGTAATAAACTTAAAAAAACAGCCCACTATTATAGTAAAACCAAATTATGCTTGCCACACTGAATTACTGTGTTTGAAATTGTCCATCGAAGCCCTCATTCAGAGCACTCGAGCCCTCTTACAGCAAAGATCTCATTTCGTCGAACATCAACCTCAAGCACTCGATGGAGCCTCCCTTCAGAGCCACTCAAATCGCTGCACTCGAGTTTTTCTCTGCCACCAACGGAAACCCACAAACCCACGACAGCAATGCCCCCCTCTCCACTTACGAAACCCAAATCGATTAAATCCCTCACACGAAAAGAAATTTCTTCCAGGCTGAATGATCCGGCGAGAGTGGTTGATTTCGATGCCCTCTATTGCCGTTTCCGTTTCTATGCTGCAAGTCGGCTCTGTTACAGAGAGAAGCATGTATAAAAAAAAATAATGGGGCTGGGATGGGTTTCTGAGATTGAAACTATAACTACATAGGCAACAAATGATGATGATTCTTAAGGGGGAAAAAAACAATAAACAAAAGAGAAGGAAAGTGTCGAAGAGAAAAAAACAAAAATGATGAGGTGGGCTTTTGTTTTCAATTCATCTCCAAAACCTGGATCAAGCTTCCTGATTTTTTCATTAATGGGTTGCTTTGTTTTTCCTTTTTGGGTTAGACTTTCGTTCTTAGATTTTCTATTTGGCAAAATTTCTTATGGGTTTTTTAGAAGAGGTACGTTGGTGATGAAAATGGTTGGAAAACGAAGAGGTGTATGCATGGAACATGAAATTGTTTTCTCTGTTTCGGCATGGATAACGAAGGGAGGGGAGTCTGATCGAGTGTATATAGATGTAAAATATTTACAATAAATTGCTTATGTGGTGAAAAAATATTGGTGGGCTGTTTAACGATGGGAAGTAGCTGGACTGCTCCCCAGATTTTCCCTTTCGCAAAAATTGATTTTTTCATCACCAATAATCCTAACTCAGGTGAAGTATCTGCAGCAATGATGTCTATTCAGGAAGCAAAGCAAAGAGGGATCAAAAAGATTATTCTGGAAAGAGATTCCAACTTGGTGATACAAGCAATCAATGGCTCCTCTCAGAATTTTGACTAGATCATCAATCCTATTATTGAAGATATCAAAAATCTCCTCACTAATTTCACTACTTGGAAAGTGAGGAAAATTCTTAGCACAATAGACAGCAAAAACACAAGCCTATGACAATATCCCTCTAATACAAATCCCTCCATATCTTTTGCAATTTCAAAATGGTAAAGATTCTCCTATTTAGTTTTTGTAATTTCCATATGTAGACTGCACGCTTTGTACCTCTATTTTTTTTTTAATTTATTAATGTATGCTTTCTTTTGCTCAAAAAAACAAAAAACAAAACTCATATATCAGTAGGGTGACGCCTCTTAATACCCTATCAATCCCTTGCTCTCCATCTGTTCCTCGTATGCATGTTAATGGGCACAAGAACAGCTTCCAAAGTAAAGAGAGGAAGGTTATGCATTACAGAACTTCGGTTTTGGCTTCCGAATACAGAGCTAGCAGAACACTTGATAATATCCCTTTTTTTTCCATCTTCTGAGACCCTATGGGATGAGCAAGAACAATACATTTCAGGAGTCAGTTGACTACCTAAACCAAAGCAACTGGAAAAGAGTTCTCGAGTCTCAAATAAACTAACCCCGATCATCTATCGACTACTAAAGTCAATCTCCAACTTCCATGGGTGTGTCCTAAGGGCTCTACCATGGGGTGGTTCCCTGTCATAAAAAAAAAAAAAAAAAGTCAATCTCCGACTCAAGTGGAACGATGAAGACATTTCAATTGCTGAACAGTGATACCTACAAACATTATTAGTTTTGCATCAGACATAATCAACAAACTGATGAGAAAACAAAAAAGGATAATTATACAAGCAGCACAAAGGGAGAAGAAATTTAAAAAGAAGAAGATAATAAATAGCTAGGAAAACAAAAAAGAATAAAAAAAAAAGGAACAGTTTTGCCAAGGTCATAATACTTGTTTTTTTTTTTATTATTGGCAACGGGTGTCCAAAACAACAATTCGACTAATCCCAAAAGCGCATAAACCCTCAACAAGGAGTTTCCTACAAGTGCACCTCAGGTAATTCAAGAAAAATCCCTCAGTCCAATTGCCCCAAGAAATTGTTTACACCCAATAGGATTTGAACCTTAGACGAGCATAACCCCTAGCTCAAGACCTTTACAACTTGAGCCAATCCCTAGAGGTCATAATACTTGAGATGCGCCCCCCATTGATGGAGACTTTCATATATATATATATATATTATGAGGGGTGTAATAGGACTTTTGGGGAGGTCATCCATCCTAGAACTCTATCAACAATCTTGTAGTAGATTTTTAAGGGAAGGATAAGAATTGACAATTTTGGTCCTTCTGGTGAAGTGCAATTTGTACCAAGGCCTCCTCCTCCAGGGATGATTTTTCTTTGGATCTATATTCTACTTCCACCAAAAACATAATAAAATAAAATCACCAAGAATAGACTTGGCTCAAAGAGTTCAGTTTTTAAGAATAGAGGAGTTAGAAGAGGAAATAAGTAGATACAAAGTTTACCAACACAAATAGCATAGTCCAAAGAATAGAGTGCACGCATCCAAGAACCAATAATCGAATACATACTGAGATAATCACTAGGTAGGAGCAAAATATAAATTTCGCTAAAGCCAGTTAGACCCATAGAAAGTTTTGTACTCTACTACTTAAGCAAGTTCATATGATCACTTACTTTTAGGTGTCAGTATCTGGCAGGAAAATGGAAGCGCAGTCACAAATTAGTAATGTGAATCTCACTTGAAGCAAAACTGGCAGAATACCAAGGAAGAATGAGTCTATGAGATGAAAGAGATAACGTTCTCTTCACGTAGCTCTTCCTATCTCTTTGCGCTTCAGCCTGCTTACCATGTTGTCTACTTAACTTGAAAAAGGGTGCTCCATCGTCTACATGGACAGCATATTCAAAATTCAAAAATCCAACCAAGCATTTTAACACCCACTCACCCAGCATAACTGGTTCTGCCACTATTCGGAAGGAGGCCATCCTTAGCCATCTCGGCTAGCACATTAAATACTGCATCCATGTTCCCTTCTTTTTGGTTAATTTCAACAAGTACTTTCCCAAGTTCAGCATCAGTGAGCCTACAACTTCTCAATACGTCCCCTATGACCTCACTCAACTCCTCATTCATCCCTCCAGTGAAAAGCGCTTTAACTAGAGCGATGATAGTCACAGTATGAGGAACAAAACCGGAATTCGACATGTCCTTGTACAGACTATATGCCTTCTGAACATTTCCGCCTCTACAATGCCCGTGGATGATAACATTATAGGCTGCTTCATCAGGCTTGTGGTTTCTCTGAAGCATTGACTGAAATACTTCATCTGCTTCATTCATAAAACCCTTCATACAAAATCCCTTGAGAAGAGCTACCACACTTTTAAATTCAATGCTACTACAGTTTTCTATCAAAGTATTGTATGTGATATCATTTGGGATGGACTCATCGTAGAACAACTTGAGCATCATCCTTTTTGCTTCCCTTGTCTGAGCTTGTTTGTTAAGTCCATTAATAAGCACGCTGTAAGTCACAACATCAGGTAGAAAACCCTTTTCTATCATCTCGCTGTGCAAATTAAGTGCCTTATTTAAGTCCCCTTCTACACAATAGGCATTTATCAGAGTTGTATAAGTAAATTCATCAGGGCGCAGACCTATATTCAACATCTCTTGATATAGATCGCAGGCTTTTATCAGATTTCTTTGCTGGCAGAGACCGTGAATAAGTGTTGAGTAGGTAATGGCATCAGGTCGAAGGCCCTTCTCAACCATCTCCACCTTCGTTTCAAATGCCTTCTCTACGTTCCCATTACGGCAAAATCCAGATATAATTGTACTATAACTTACCAGATCTGGAGCCAACCCTTTGTCTATCATCTCTCTTATCACTCCATGGGCCTCTTCCATCTTCCCCAAAATGCAGTGCCCATTAATTATGGCATTGTATGTCACAATGGAAGGTGAGAATCCTCTCTCAGTCATTTCATTCAGAACCCTGTACGCTTCACTCAAGAATCCTTTTTGTGAGAACCCATCGATCAATGTCGTATACGTCCTCTCATTTGGTCTAAGTCCTCGAACACGCATCTGATCAAAAAACTCCATCGCCCGATTTAAATTCTTAGCCTTACACATGCTATTAATTAACGCTGTATAAGTAACAACATTAGGAGACAATCCATTCATAACCATTTCCGCATGCAAAACAAGTGCTTGATGAAAATTGCCCAACTTACAATACCCATTCACGAGCGTATTATACGTCACTTCATCACAAACAAAACCCTTTCTGCTCATCTCCTGCAGAAGCTGACTGGTCTCCTTCATCCTCCCCTCTCGACACAGCCCATTGATAACCACATTATACGAAATCAAATTTGGCTCCAGACCCTTCAATGCCATCGACCTCAGAAAACTGAACGCCTTATCAATCTTCCCCGATTTACAATGCGCATCAATCAATGTATTATAGGTAACAACATTGGGCAAACATCCATTCCTCTCCATTTCACTGAAAAAACTTAAACCCATTTCCAAGTTCCTCGCCCCGCAAAAACCCCTAATCAAAACATTATAAGTATACACATTTGGCGAGATCCCAATCCTAATCATTTCACCAAAAACTCCCTTAGCAAGCTGAACCGACCCTTTTGACCTTATTATCGCATCAAGAATGGCATTGTACGACAACACACCAGGCATAAAACCGTGAGATTTCACTAAATTGACAATGTTCAAAGCCTTGTCAATTAAATTCAAGTGCGAATAGGACTTTACTACCAAATCGAAGACTGCGGAGCTGGAGTTAAAGGAATGGTACGAGTCTTTGAGGCACTTGAAGACCAAATTGCCAGTGTTGTCAACAGTATTGACGGCCACGTCCTCGGCGAGGGTCTGGGCGGTTTTGTACAGCTTGAACCGGGTGAGGATGTGGAGGGAGAGGCACTTGCATTCAAAGGTAAAGAAGCGATGCGGTTTGGCCCAGTCCAAGAACTTTAGGGTTAGGGTTTGGTCGAACTGGGACTTGAAGAGTAAAAAGGAGGCCGCTTCAGGGGTAAAATGAGAAGCGAGGGAGTTGAGCTGGAGCGTGTGGCGTTTGAGGTACGTGACTGCTCTCTCGGCTAGAAGAGCGTCGGAGGGAGAGCAGAGAGAAGAGAGCGGACGACAGTGAATTTGGGGATTAAGGAGGGGCATTTCGGGGATTGGCAAAGGTTAGCCTGCGTTTATCAGACACTGGCACACATGAGGAGAAATACATGGGAGAGACCCATTTGGAAGTGGGAGATGGGCTGGGCAACAGCCGGTGTGCAGCATACCGGTACACCCACTTACAGTAAAATATTTTTATATTTGAATACTGTCAGAGAATAACTTCACTCAAATATTTGCAATCATATAAACAGTAAACATATTATTATTTATGTGAAAATGAGCGTTGTTACTCTCAATCATTTTTTTATTCGAAAAACTTGTTTTTTTCTCAGTAAACATTCATTTTCTTTAATTTTCATAAATTTTAATTTTATATATTTAATTTTTTCTATTTTAAGAATATTATCATCGTTAATTTAATTACAATTTTTAATATTCATCATTCATAGTAGATAATAGAAGGATGATAGGTTTAAAAAATAAATAAAATAAATAAAGATGATGATTACTTCAGTGACGAATAACAAATTTTTATTATTGAACTTCAATTAACTCAAAAGAATATGGCAGGTTTGAAGCGTGAGACTAGATAAGAATTTTATAAATGGTAATATAAAAGTATTAGTATTGGATTAGTCAAATGTCAATACTCTTTAAAATTAAAAAAAAAAACTAATAAAAATGTTCCTATATTGAATTGATCATCCATTTTTCAAATTTTGAAAAGTTTATAATTTTTTTATTTTACTTTTCATATATGAAAAGAACTATTCACATCTTCATTCATTAAAAATAATTATATAGTAATTATTTGGTTTAAAAAAATATTTTTTTAACAAAAAATAATTATTTAAGTTTCAAATTAAATTATTAAAATACATATAATTAGTATAATTACAAAATGAAAAAATATTTAAATATATTCTTATTAAAAAATAAAAAATGTTAATATTTTATTATTATAAAGAATGTGATAACTAATCCAATGTAAACTCATTCTTTGAGTGATTAGCTAAAAAATAAAAAAAGTTGTATATTCTTCACATTTTAAAGATGAAAATGATCAATCCAATACTAATACTCTAATATCTGTAAATAGTAATAAGATAATTTGAATTGAATATTTTTCAGATTTTATAAAAAAGAGAGAACAAATTGGATAAGAAAAATATTACAAAATTAAGATATTATAAAAATATAGTTTTATAATATTATTTTTGTTTAAAGATTTGAAAATGTTGCAATATTTTTTATTTTTTATTTAAAATTTTGAAAAAATTATAATGGTTATTTTGAAAAAATTATGATGATTAATTTGAAAATTTTGTATTTAAATTATATTTGAAAAAAAGATGAGATAAAATTAAATATATATATATATATATTTTTTGTCTCATTTTAAGATCTAAACATGCCCGAACAATTTCTCATTATTAAACTTCAATTAAATTAAAATTTTGCTTCATTTTAGGTGGAGGAGAATCTGCATGAGCAAATGTATTATATTACTCTTATTCTATTTATCATCTTATTCATACGCTCACGTAGAAGTAAATATATAATATTCATTAACTATTTGATTTTGTGTATACTCCCTTCTTATATTTATCTTGAGTCATTAAGTTCCGGCAAGAATTTAGAATATATTTATCTACCAAGTAATCCAACCAAAACACTTCCCCATGAAAATTGAGGTGAGGATCATGGCCAACGCAAATTATCTGTTTCTGATCAAAATTATGTAATCTAGTTTGATTTTCATGTCTTAACTTGTAAATTTGATACATGTCCGCATGATTATGTAAACAAAATTTTTTAGACTAAATGTTCACCGAGGAGACAAGTCATTAGTGTCAGCCAGTTCTAGATTAAAAGCCCACATTCCTATGAAAGGTCTATGAATCCGTTCAATCTTCAATTTTGTATATAATCTGTATTTTGGTGTGAGAGATCCGGCTGTTTTCCCCACTTTCCTGGCATAACCTGAAACGTAAAGGATTCAGCTCATTAGGAAGAGATATTCAAGATGAAAAATGATATTTCTAGTTGTAAAATGTGCAAATACCATGCAATCGTTTTGAAAAAAGTGAACTCACGAGACCCATGTAAATAATAAACTCTACTCGTTTTCTAAATGATTGTGCTACGTTTACGCATTATACAACTGTATATAATATTACTCTACAAAAACATTCAAACAGCACAAATGAAGGAGCCAGCTCAAAATTTTTTTTATTTTATTTTATTTTTTGAAAAAAAGAAGACTAAAAACTGAGCTTCTCTATTCGACTGCAGCAAATAGTCTGGTAGCAGTCATTCATCTCATCTGCAAAAACAAACTAGACTTAAAAAAAGGACATTTTAAAGGCATTCTAAGCATACTGATCGAATGCGAATGCCTATTGGAACATCTTGCTGTAGGCCTTTCTCTCCTGGTTACGTCTGTCTGCAATCTGCAACATTCAAAACCCAGTCCACCTTAAAAAAATTTATTCCCAATCTAAAGCTACAATCTGCCTTGATATACGAACCTTCCTTTTAGCAGCAAATAACTCTCTCTTTATTCCAGCTGAAAACAAAAACATTCAACCAAATAATTACTAAGTACGCTTTGAGCAGGTCTAACTTCCAATTATAGGAGAAAACATATGTAATTGAATCATTTATTCATCCTAAGTTTATGATTGTGTTGATCATACGTGTTAGCATAAAAAGACTACATCCCATGTTAGAAAGATGTCTTGACTGTAAGTGTTATTAAAGTATATAGTTTAGGTTTAAGCTTTTAAATTGAGTGAAATCCTGACGAATTATATTATGGTCAGGCTCAAAGACTCTTGGAGTATTCAAATAAAAAACAGACCAACTTTCAACCCCATAACAGTGTAAATTTGAAGTTCACTATCAATAAAAAGTTTACGATCAATAAACAATACAAGTAAAGCTTCTAACAGTAATACTAATAATCATCCAGCATTAAGATTGATTTCTGGACAAAAGGAAAATATTAAAATGAAGGTTGTAGTGTCACTGACCATCATTTGGCTCCAAATCTAATGCCTTCTTGAAGCTTTCAACAGCAGCATCAACGTCATTAAGGGCCATGTATGCCTGATGGATGAGGAGACCATTATTACTAGAATCATCAAAAAAATACAGCAATCTATTTGCAATGAAACGCCATCCAGGTTCAGGAATGGAGGCTATAATAAGTAAGTAGGACAATACTTGGGGAAGCCTATCAAAATTAAGGCCAGCCAAGCACAGATACCATCTGAAATTAAACACCTCTACTTCAAAATGTCGCACTTTTTCTTAGTCGTTTTATCTGGCCTATAGACATATATGATTTTATTTGGAAAATTATAGCGAATACTTTCAAATGCAGAAAAATGAGCAACAAAAAGAGACAAAAATGAAAGCATATAAAAGCATCTAAGCAAGACTTCTTCACCAGATATTTTATGTTCCCGTCCTTTAAGTGCTAGATATCCTTATTGAAGAAAGTATCAACCTGACCCTGGCGGAACAAGGCTTTCACATTGTTGTCTCCATCACGCATGGCAAATTCTGTGTCTAACAATGCTCCTTTCAGATCCCCAAATTTCAACTTACAAGCCTAAAGCAACAAACCGCAACAACTGTCAAATATGCGAAAACGACACTGGAAATATAATGATAAATAGGTAAATATTTGAGAATGATATAAGCCAGAGGACTGATATGTTACCTAAATTGAATGGAGGGATATATACCTAGAGGAAAATTTTACGTGACAGTGAACAGATTAAGGCATACTTACAATTTAGATGCATAAGAGACATATGTCACACTTTAATATCATGAAACATATGCAATCAATCAAAGGATGTGTAATGCTGATCCACGTAAAACTAAAACTCACATTAATAGGGGATTTTTGTCAGTGTTTCTCTTTAAAGAAACTTTAGGTACATGCTGCTACAAACAAGCGATCGATACCACCATTGTACAGTTACTGGTCTTCATCCTTAATAAAATTATGGAAGAGAGGAAAACGCAGAAGCTTGTCCTTGCCCATTATATCATTTCCTATGTACAACTAATCAGGTGTTTGTGTACAAAACCAGCTCACTTTAATTTTGCCTTTATCGATATGTTTATTTGAAGAATCGTTCCCACAGCTCTTTTCGTTTTTGGTAGGCCAGGTTAACAGCTCAATTATCAGTACTAAAAGCCAAACAGTGACTTACGGAGCTGTTAGTGAAAATTTGTGACTTCATCTTCCTCAAACATGAACTCTTCTCTGCAGCCACAAAAATAAAGCATAAGATCAAACTAAGGCTTGGGGATTTGCTAACATTTTCAGATTATCGATAGTACAGAAATAAACTACATGAGAGAAGTGATGGCTCACCTTCATCAATCCCTTCTTTCTCCCAACAGATATCCAGATAGCGTAAAGCCTTCCGATACTTTCTAAAAGCCATCTTAAAGTCTTGTTTCTGTACACGGAATTATTAGTACTTTGGAAATGCAGGAAATATGCGTAACCATAAGAAAGAAGAGAATGAAGTCATGGAACACAGCTAACAATAACCGGTTTACCAAATTTCCTTCCCACTCTTAGGATTTATATTTCAACCAAAGACTCGTTAATTGCAACAATTACAATCTTTACCTTGTAATGTTCATTGCCAAAAGACTTTACAGAATCAACAGCATTTATCCACCAGGAGATACCGTTAGGACTCTCATCAAGGTCAGCTGGCCAATCAGGATAAGTATCACCATCTCTGAAAAAATTAGCCATTCCATCATCTGCCCCTTCGGGAATCTCTCCACAGTCCACAATTAGAACTTCAGCAATAGGACGGTCGCCGTCAGTCGTAACATGCTCAATTGATCTCACCACTCCCATCCCTTTAATTACCTTCCCAAACACAACATGTTTTCCGTCTAGATGAAAAGTTCGAGTTGTTGTGATGAAAAACTGAGACCCATTTGTATTAGAGCCAGTGTTAGCCATAGATAACATTCCTTTCCTTTCATGCTTTAATTCAAAATTCTCATCTTCAAATTTCAAACCATAGATAGATTCTCCCCCGGTACCATCACCAGCAGAGATATCTCCACCTTGTACCATAAAGCTTTTGACAACACGATGAAAACGGCTTCCCTGGAATGAAGAAATTCTTTGGTAAAAAATTAAGATAGACAAGCTCGAACTTCTTAACCAGGAAAAAGGGTAAGTATCTACCACCATTGTACCCATCTATTCAATCTTTTTTTTTTCATTGGCTCCAGGTGTTTGGGAACAGCATCCCAACTAATCTTAAAGGTGTAAAGACTCTTGACAAAGAGTTTTTTATAAATGCAACTCGAATAATTCAAGAAAAAAATCTCTCAGTCTGATCGATGCAAATGACAAGCATCACAAACACATATGTGGACTTCCCGAAAGACTGTAGCCAACCAGTCTTAAACTCGAGTCATTAATTCCAGAGTACAAGATAACACGAGGAATATTGCCTGTGTCTTTGAATCATAGCAAACTTGAATAGATTTTCAAATTTGGTACTTCAAGAACATTTTGTTTTTCCAAACGAAAACTTAAAAGAGTAATTTGACTTCAAAAATTGCTCACTTAAAATAAAGGGACGATTTTATCAAAGAATAATGATAAATTTACCACTCCTCTACAATTCTTTTACTGCACCCAAAGAAAAACTGAGATCCCGTTTATTACTACAGAACGCAAAGATGTACGGACATCGATAACCTCGAAATCGATGAGAAAGCAAGTACCACCAAAACAGAACAAAAAGAAAAGAAAAAAAATACCCAGCATGATTCTCAATGTCGCCAAGGACACCACCATCATTACCTAACCAAGCAAGAAAGCTAGCGTCAGCCGTCAGCCGTCAGCCCCCATACATACACTTGAACCAGAAAAACCCCCAGTACACATACAACTACGTATAATAATAAGCCCAAGTACGTATATATATACCCACATAAAACAAAAGCACATACGTATATAGAAGCAACAGAGGCATTAACAGCCGTGAATTTTCATAACCAATCACCAAACCAGTAAAATAAAAACCATAACTTTTTTACGATTAAGAACAGCAGAGTCTTTTTCATCACTAAAACACAAATACCAACCTAGACCCCTCTAGTTAAATACATATATATACTTGTAGGCGATGAAAGAGAGGACCTTGTAGTGGAGGGGAACACCGGTATTGTCACCAATGCCCTTCTCGCCAGTGCAGAGGGCCCTGAAGTTCTCGGCAGTTTTGGGCACGACGTCGTTGTAAAGCTCCACGACCATTCTCCCTTCCAACTCTCCTCCTATGCTTATGTCCAGAAAACACCGGGGCCTCCCCATCTCTCTCTTTCTCGCTCTCTCGGCGTTTCTTCTCGACTCTTCTCCGATCGAACTCTCAAGTCTCAACAGTCGCAGAAAAGGCGAAAATGGAGCATAGTGACTGCCGTTGGCTATTTATATACTTCTCTCCAACCTGCCAAGATTTTCAAATGAATACCTTCGTATCCTAAGACCCTCCAATAATATTTTTTGTCGCTAAGCTGGGGCCCTGGGCCGTTGATTCTTTATTCATTACTTTGTAGCTTGTAGTTCTACTCCCTATATTGTTAAAAAATTCGATTGATGATTCCCTATCCCTGTGTTAAAAAAAAAAATGTACTTTTGATTGCTGCACGAAATTACCATGTTCGTATAATCTACAAATCCTGTTTTTATTCAAAAAAATAAACAAACTAGTCTTTAATAATTAAAGCTTGTCATGTCTCTGAGTCTCTCAGTTGAAATCAGACTCATATCATGCCAACCTGACGCCCAACTCCCAAGACTTTTCTGCAATCATAATGCCAATATTCGTGTGCAGGAATTTTCATAATTATCCGAGAAAGTTTAAACTCTTTTATTCTTTGCACAGAAACAACCCAATAGAATTTGTTAAAGAAAAAACGTAAAAATAGGTGAAAGGCAAGGCAGGTTTGTAGAACGAGGAGAGCCCGAATGCAGTTGGTGGCCCAGTGCGCCCCATTTCAGTTGGGATGTCACCGTCGTTGGTAAAACTGCGCCGGAGGGTCTTTTCTGTCTTGTCTGGGGTTCTATCCTTTTTTTTTAAAATAAAAAAAAAATTGAAAAATACCAACATAAATATCTCTTCTCCTTAAATTATCTTAAACTATTTTTCAAAAAATATAAATTTAAATATTTATCACAAAAATTTAATCACATTTAATAAAAATAAAAAAATATAAATAAAAAATAAAATAAAATAAAATTACTTTTTATAAATAATAAAATTAAAATTTTATCTAACATTAACTAAATTTGATATTTATCTAACATTAACTAAATTTGATAAAATATTTAACTTTACTATTATTTCTAAAAATAAAAAATATTTTTATTTCTTTTTTTATAAATTTTTTTTTTATTTTTGATTAAATATGATCATTTTTTTTTTATATATATACAAAACTATATTTTTTAAAATTTAATTTGAAATAAATCAATAAAAATACTTGAATTCCTTTTCGCTTCTCTGTAGAGAATATTCGTTTGGGCAATAATTACTGTTTGAAAGAGGAAATTTGTTACATCAAGCTGTCAGTAGTTCGAACGCTTATTCTATAAACTCTTTGTTTAGACACTGCTTCGATTCTCATCCGTGGACAACAGATTTCCGGTTGGCTCTTTTTACATGAATTTTTGTATGATGTCTATGACCAGTTTTCCGTCTAAATTAAAAAAATTATATTTAACCAAATAGCAATCCAATAAGTATATACACTAACCCTTAAAAAAAAAAAGGTAAAGAAAAAACAAGAAAAAAAAACACACTACCGACCGGAGGGCCCCGCCCAACGCGAGGGGATAACGAATATAAATTGCGCCATGACTGACCATTAAAATAGCATCAAAGTCATATGTTTTCATTCCCATTGGGCCCATTAACAGTGCAAACAATGCTAAATTTTCAACGGAGTTGCAACTTTCAACTTTCAACCACTAAAAAAGACTTAGGTTCAGATCTTAGAGCATCTCATATCATCCGTAAAAAATAATAAAGTTATTTATAAATAATAGTAAATAATTTAAAAATAATAATAAACTATTTGTAAATAATAATAAGTTTATAAATAATGATCTAATTGTCTAAAGATATTTGAGAGTAAATTGTATTCTCAATGCAGCAAAGACTTCCATGTCGCAGATACAGACAAAGGAAACATATAAATACATAAAAACAAGCGATTAGACAACTGCATAAGCTCCACTGTAATTTCTTTTGTCACGTGGGTCCAATATACATCATGGATTCATGTGGGGCTTCAAGAGATATTGCCAATAGGATTACTAGTTATTATGTGAAATACTTGCTGGAGTAATAATAAAGGTCGTGTTATCGTGTCGCTCTCAAATGATCCTTGGAATTGTGTATTTCTTCTTCCTAAGAAACTTTGTAGGAAGTTGAATTCTATGATGTCAAATTTCTGGTAGAGTTTTCATGATAAGGCAGCAAAGACCCACTGGAAAAGCTGGGACTGGTTGAGCAAGAGTAAATCTAATGGTGGCCTCGGGTTTTGAGATTTAGAAGTATTTAATCAGACTCTTTTATCAAAGCCGGTATGAAAAATACTCAAGAATCCCTTATCTATAGCGGCTAGAATTCTTAAGGTAGTCTACTTTCCCAAAACATCAAATTCTGGAAGCAAAAAAAGGGAATAGACCCTCCTCTACTTGGAAGAGTATTAGCTCTAGCTATTATCAATATTATTAAGGAGGGGATGATATGGAGAATAGGCAATGGAACTGAGGTAAAAATTTGGTAGGACAAATGGATTCCAACCAACCAGTTTCTCCAGTAAAAATACTGTCAGACCAGGCTAAAGTGGATGAGTTAATTGATTCTAACACTAAATGGTGGGATTTACAAATGTTGATCCTAACAATTTTATGGAATGAAGATGTTCAATAGATTCTCTGTTTACCATATGGAGAATAGGCAATGGCTGTTTTTCAATTAGAAGTGCCTGTCAATTGTGTAAGCAAAGAATAAACCAACAACAAGGGTAGGATTCAGCACGGGCCCAACAAAAGGAAATGTAGAAAAAAATCTGGAAAATGGAAACAACTAATACTGTCAAGGTCTTTCTTTGGCGAGTTAGTCATGATGCATTACCAACAAAAAAGAACCTATATAATAGAAAAATTGTTGATGATCCATTATGCCCAATATGCTTACAACAGGAAGAAACCCCAAGCCATGTGTTGTGGAGCTGTCCATCAACAAATGATGTTTGGATGACAGGAAACAGAAAGTTTCAAAAAACTGTGATAACAAAAGATGATTTTGGAGAAATTTTTATGCAAATGCTTCAAATGGTAGGGCCATTAGAAATTACTCTATTTGCAAAAATGGCTAGAATGTCGTGGGCAAAAAGGAACAAAATGGTGTTTGAAGATATGTTTATGCCACCTTTTGTTTTAATGAGCAAGGCTATTCAAGCATACCAAGATTTCAAAAGGATGAACATCAGACCACAGGCAACCAGTTTTCAATAGGATGGACAAACCAATATCGGTTGGGAACCACCTAATAGAATTTGGTTAAAACTTAATTTGGACGTAGCAGTGCAAGAGGCAACTCATAGAGTGGGCATCAGGATAGCAGTTAGGGACTGTGAGGGCGACTTGCTAATATTTGTCGTGCAACCAAATCAGTTTTGTTCACAATCAGATCTGGCAAAGGCTTGAGGTTTAGTAGCTGTTGCAAAGCTACGCAAAGATCTTGGTTTAAGCAATGTTATCTTTGAAGGAGACTCAAGTCAGGTGGTTATAGCAATCAGACAAGCCAATCAACACAATGGAACACTTCAATGCCTAGTACAGGATTTTTATTCCATCATAAGTAATATAAGGTCGGAGATTAGGCATGTGAAGAGAAATGCCAACAAAGTGGCCCACCAACTAGCACAACAAACTCTCCATGAAAGTTGTGAAATTATAGATGTTGATCTCATAAATCCTTGTATAGCATATCAGGTTCATAGTGAAAGACATACCAATAGGAACTAATCTGGTAGTTTGGTCATAGGCCAAGCACAGGTTATGAATGTAAGTCATAGTGATGTAAGGGCGTTTCAGTACTACTTTGTAATGGTTGTATGCCTATTTGCAGTTTAATGCAATGAAAAGCAGGTTTTTTTCAACAAAAAAAAAAAAAAAAAAATGATCCTCGGAATTTTTTGTCTAGTTAATTTTTTTATTATTATTTTAAAGTATTTTTTAAAAAATATAAAAAAAAATCAATACACTAGTAATCAATTTTTTAATTATTAAAAAAATAAAAAATATAAAGTATCAAAATAAGTGGACATATTATCATTTTCCTAATAATAATAATGCATGAGATTAGGCACATGCTTCCAAATCATGCAGCACCGCACCAAATCTGTGGTGGCCATAAAATGATTTTAGCTTAAACTTATAATCTCAAAATTTTTTGAAAAGTTTTTTTATTAATTGAACTTCCGATTGATAAACCAGTTCACTAAATTATTATTATTGTTTTTATAAAAAAAAAAAAAAAACCATTTGAAATAAGTTATGTTGATATATAAGACTCGAGATAATAAAAATATAGGATAAAAGGTAACATTTATTGGAAACAAATAATTTAATTACAAAAGAATTACACAAAATTAATCTCATAAACTAACACGGCTTAATTTGTTTTTTCAAATTATAAAACTACTTTTATTTTAAAATAGATTTAATGAATTACATAAAATTATATTAATTTATATATTATTTATTTATAGATATAACACTCCTCTTTTAGTCTAAAGAATCATTATTCAACGACGTCAAAACAAATAAAAAAAACTGAGAGATATGAGTGTTTGAAATAATGCAGAGAGTTTCATTTTTCAACTGTTCCCAACGTTTTGTGGCCGTGGGCCTAAGATGTGCTGGCTAAGAAAGTGTGAAATCTCATGCCGCCTATACGGCTTTAAGCCCAGGAAAAATCCATATCGCCTCTTGGATAATTTGTCTGTACAGTACATTGGGTTCAGACTCCAGAATTCAAACTTCAAACTCTGTAAAATTTGGACACGTCACATATTGATTTCTTTCTATTCGTGGCCAGTGTTATTTGAAAGAGAAGTACTGTAGATTATAAAATTAAATAAATATAAACTGAGGCTTTAAGATAAAATTAACTTTATAATCTATATATCACATTGGACCATGTTGCTTTTTGAGTTTAATTTTATATAATTTTTTTAAAATTAATTTTTTATTAAAAAAAAAAGGGAATTAAAGATAAAGACAATTTTTAAATTTTTAATAGGCAACTTTTTGAAAAGGAAAAAAAATGTTGTTATTAGTTCATATATTTCTTTCGATTATTCATAGAATTAATTTTTTTATAAAATAGTATTGAATTGATTCGTAAGACAATGATTTTAAAGTTATGATATTTAGAAGTTTAATGTGAAATAAATCACTTCTTATAAAATTTATTGTATTTATAAACAAATAAAAAATAATACTACTTATTTTATATATGACGTGGTTAGTTTTGGAATGAAAAAAAATATATATCAAAAATAGATTTATTTTTATTTCTAACTTGCATTTTTCTTAAATGAAGAAATAAATTTCTACAACTAGACATAGGGTGGATTTGAATATTGAATTAAGTTGAGATGAATTAAGTTTTTTTTATTAATAGTAATGAGTTGAGATAGTGAATTTTATGAAATTCACTTCAGATGAGTTTAAATGTGTATAGATGTTAAGAAGAATTTAAATGTATTTGTGAAAAGTTAGAAGAAGCTGGTTATAAATCCCATTTATAAAGAAATGTTAAATTGAAAAAATATTGTGGGTCATAGATATAAAGATATTTTAAATTCAGAAGAGTTTAATAATTTTAGAGTTAGGTATGTCTTTGAATGTTAAAAGGGGTGGGTCCGCTGCCCAGCCCCTGTTCGCCTTGTCCCGCATTTCTTCTGCCTTGCCTCTCTTATATTATATATATATATATATATATATATATTATTTATATATATAAAAACAAACATACATATATATTTATATTTTACAAATGGTGTAGATATAAATATATATTTGTAATTTGTAAACTTATTTACAAAATATGGACTAGCAAATTTAAAAATTAAATAGTTTAAAAATAACAACTTTACATAAAATATATACTAACAAATTTAAAAACTACATAGTTTAAAAAAACAACTACACTATAACTTACACAAAATATGCACTATAAAATTTAAAAATTACATAATTTTTAACTTATAAATTTATATTTATAGTTTGGATCTAAAAATATATTTTTGATCATTTTTAAACTTATAAATAATTTTTAAACCTAATAAAATGTAATTCAGTTTTAAAGAAATATGAGGCAGGGCAGAAATTTGCCTTGTACCTCACCTAGTAGGGTAGGGTACCTCGCTTCCGGAATATGGGGAGAGGGGCATAAATTCTACTCCCGTCCCATAAGAGATAGGAGGCAGGATGCAGAGAAGGACTATCCCACAATATTGTATGGTAGTTCAACGGGATTTAGATATATATGGTGCAAGGAATATCCCTAAATATTAAACTTAACTTAAAAATAAATTAAACTAAGTTGAGTTTGGACGAATTCAATAACCCAACGGGACTTAGATAGAGTCGTTTCATATAAATATATATATATATATATATTTATATATTATGTAGGGCGGTAAGAGAATCGAAACGGACCAGATTTAGACCAATTGAATATATATATTTAATATTTTTTACATATAATATATTTTTTTTATTGTAACTGTATAAATTAATTATATAGTTTTCATCTAAAAGATCATCATTGACTATATTTATAATGAAATTGTTTTATATTCATTAATCATATATAAGGTATTAAAAAATTATTTAATTTTATTTATTATATATGCGATGAAAAAAACATTTATGAATTGAATCAAATAGAATAGATAGATTAAACTAAGTAAATTCTCATATATCATCACGTCGGTCACTATGAAAGCAATTTTAATTTTTAGTTTTTAATTTTTTTACTTAAATTTTTTTTTATATTTCTGAACTAATTATTCTCTTTATACGTTTGCATATATGAGGATAAGGCTATTTTAGATTGCATTTAAATGTTAAAAAATATCGAAAATATTTGTAGAATATATTAAAAAATATTGAGAAAGTTTAGTTTGTCAAACCTAACGTAAGCCTTAAGGTTAGTTAGAGAAGTGTGGACCATGCATTGACCTAACTCTATTTACACGTGGCCTCCATGTATTCATCGATGGAGCATATTGCAGCTTTCAAGAAGAAAGGACATCTTACAAAAAAAAAGGACATGGTATATCTTTTAAGATTAATGTAAGGTATACATTTTAAATATATAAATTTTATACAAATTCCTTATAATAATTAGGTCTGTTCATCTAATTTGAGCCAGTCTTAATTTATTATTTTTTAAATAGTTTTAGTACTTTTATTTTAAAAGTTAAAAAAAGCCTAATAAACAAATATAAATTAAAAAAAATTCATATTTTTAATAATAGAATTATCTTTTATAAAAATTAGTTTCTGCAAGATTTTATAGATTTAAGAATTTTTATAAAGAATTTGCATGCTACTGTCGACTGTGTAGCAGCTAAAAGAGAAGGTTGAGTAAAGTAAGAAAAAGTGTAAAGCTAAATATAAAAACAATTAAAAGGAGCTAGGGCTAAGGGCCCCTCACCAATTGAATATTTTCCCATTTTAAAGAGCCAAAAACTCCACAAGAAAGTGTCAACAATGCAAAATATTCATTGAAGAAGCAGCTTCGAAATGAAGTTCGCTTAATAAAGAAGCAACCGGCCTCTTTAAAGTTGGAAAATAAAGATAAAGTAGCAACCAGAAGAATGATAAAAGAAGCGATTATGACTGCATAAGCTCTAGGAAAGCTGGTGTGATAAAATTACTATAGATAGAAAATTATATAAAATTAAATTTATAAATTTATTTAATTTTTGAAATATAAATATAAAATATTTATACTATATATATATATATCATTTATCTATTTTTAATAACAATTTCTTACGCTATATTTGGAAAGATCAATAGCATCTCTTAACAAGAAGATTGTTGAGATGACTTGAATTGTGAATATTAATATTTTATAAATTTTATTGAGATAAATTAACTTTTTTAAGAGTAGACAAGTTTAATTTTTTAACTTAAAATGTATAAAGTAAGTTGATATAAATTTAACTTTTATTTTCTTAAAAAAAATTAAAAATTCCAACAATGATGGGTTTAAAATAAATTGAGTTAAATTCATCTTCCGAAAATAATTTTAATTTTAATTTTAATTTTTAAAATTTAAATTTAAGTATATTTTGCCTTAGAAAAGAATTGAACTAATTTTTCTTCACTTTCATGTGATGGAGTATTGACGTTAATTATTTGCATATATGATGCTATAAAGGTTAGATACAAAAGTCTGGACTATGCATTCATCCATATATCTCGATCTATTTACACCTGGTCACCATTTATTCACAAATGGAACAAACTGCAGCTTCCTAGCTAGAAGAAAGGCAGAACATAGGATACTTTCACATGGCCAGAATGATATTTAGAAATTAAGTAATGTTAGGTATAATTATAGAGGGGGTAAGCAATGATAATTCTTTTTAAAAAGAGTGAATTTTATTATTCAAATATTAATTATATATATATATCTCACATTTATTCAATTCTTTTAAAAGAATTGTACTATGACATTTTCATAGTATTCCACTATTGTAAATTTTTATTCTCTTAAAAGTTTAGTGGGTAATATTTAATTTGATTATGTATTTCCTTTTTTGAAAGGAAAAAAAAGAAGAAGATATAGACACCTTTAACAAGGAACTTTGTGGAAAGGAAAAAAAAATATTATAGTTTTAAAGTTTTTTTTTATAAAATATTAACAAAATGTTTCGTGAGTCAGTTATTTTAAAGTTCTATAAAAAAATACTTTAATTATAAAAAGATTATATAAAAATAAATTTATAAATTGATATGATTTGATGTGATACGTCAGATTATAAAATTATTTTTATTATAAAGTAGATCTAACAGATTTTATAAAATCACATCAATTTGTGAATCTTTCTTTGTATAATTTTTTTGTATCTATAAATTTATTATTATATTTATAGAAAAAATTTTAAAAATTAATATTTATTTTATATATGACGTGATTAGTTTGTGAATAAAAAAGTTACAAATAGATTTGTTTCTATTTCTAACATGCAATTTTTTAAATAACGAAGAAATAAGGCTAGGTTTGGAAATAAAGTATTTTTAAATATTTTTATTATTTTTAAATATTTTATTATTATTTACTATTTATTCTTATTTTTTACTTATTATTTTTTATTACTATTTAGTATCATTTTATTATTTATTATTTATAAATATTTTGAAGTACTTTTAACATTTAAACGTAAATTAAATCTGTACGGTCAATACTTATATAGAGGTAATGTCCTCGCATCATTGACTGACTTTATGAAAGAAAATTTAACATTTATTGAATGACGTTTGCTACGTGACACTACAAAAGTTTAGAGCCGGATTGAGATTGTATTTCGTGGTTGAAAAAATAATTTTAAGTAATTAAAAATATTTATAAAAATATATATTTGATATATTTATAAAAAAATATTTTATTTGATTAAAAAAATTAAAAATTAAAAATTTCAAAAAATATAAAATTAAAACTTTTATTAAAAAATTCATACAAATAATTATATATTTAAAAAAAAGCATAACTAATTTTAAAAAGCATTTTAAATATATAAATTCTAAATAATAAATAATTTTTTAATAATAAAATTTATTATATTAAATTTTAAACTATAAATCTTAAATTAAAGATAATATTTTTCACAATAATTTCTATCATATACTTGGATAATGAAGTATGGACCATATGCCTATTTCTATTTACACGTGGCCTCTCAAACAGGCTCTTAGTCATGGTCCTTCTTTTACATAACGAGGTTTTCCACAAAGGAAGAGGATGGCGGTTTTACTTTAGTTAAAAGTAAAACCATAGGCGGTTTGTCTACGAAAACATAGTATAAGTAGCTCCATAATGTTGGTGTATTTTATGGTCTATGTCAGCGAGCCGGAGATTGGATCGGAGGAACACAATTACACAAAAGAGTTGGGTGAATTTTTAATGGGCAACAACGGAAGCACTCCGAACGGGGAGGGTTCCAATTCCTATGAAAAAGCAGCGAAGGTGGCCGGTGCAGTAGCGGCAGGTGTGGGTATGCTGGCTGGTGCGGTTGCTCTGCGATCAACCGCAGAAGAGAAAACGATGAAAGCCCCGGGAAGAAAAGATACTCGCATTTCCAGGTCTGGCTTTGAAGGGAACCCCAAAGGCTACTTTCGAGATCTTCATCGTGATGACAAGCTGGGAAAACGTAACAAATAGACTGCTTACTGTTGCTGCAGCTGCTGACTTTATAATGAGTTTTCTGTGTGTAATATTAATATTTCCTATGTATGTCGATGGTTTGGAATTTAATTTCTTTTTCTTTTAACTGTCTGTAAAAGTAGAGTATGTGATGCGTTACGTTCTGATCTCTTGCTATTACTTTCTCCTTCTCTCTGTTCCATTTTTTGGACATAGTTTTTGTTTTCTCCTCGTCAAGTTGTTAACAAATGAGGGCATTATAGGTACAGAATTTATTATTATTTATTATCATCTCAAAAGTTTTTTAGAGGTACGGGGTTTGAATCAAAATCTATCGGCCTATAGGGCGAATAAAAAAACTCGAATTTCGATCCGACCCCATATATTGACCCGAATCTGAACTGATATTCTGACTCGTTTCATGCAATCAACTATTTTTTATTATCGATTAAGTGCATATTTGAAATTACGGTGAAAATATTATTTTTAGCTTAAATGCATGTTTGGAATTGCGGTGAAAAAATTACTTTTAGCTTAAGATTTGTAGCTTAAAACTTAGAGCATGTTTAAGATTGCGTTTTAAAGTTTTAAAAGTACTTTTAAAAAAAAATGAGTTGTTTGGGTAACTTTATTAAAAGCGTTTTAGTCGATTGAAAATGTTAAAAATTAGCTTTTTCAATAAGCACAAAATTAGAATTTTTATCAAATAGTTCATGCAGATAACTATATATTTTTAAAAAACTATCGTAACTAACTCTAAAAGTGCTTTAGACATATGGATCCTAAACAGTAAATGACTTTTTAGTAGTAGAGCTTATTACATTAAGCTTTAAGCTATAAGCCTTAAGTTAAAAGTAATATTTCTCACCGCAACCCCAAACATGCACTTAATATAATAAGTTATACTACTAAAAAGTCATTTACTGTTTAGGATCTATATGTTTAAAGCATTTTTAGAATTAGTTACGATAGTTTTTTAAAAATATATAATTATTTGCAAGAGCTTTTTGATAAAAGTTTCAATTTTTTGCTTATTAAAATAACTGATTTTTAGCTTTTTTAACCGACTAAAGCGCTTTTAATAAAGTTATCCAAACATGTTTTTTTTTTTTTTAAAGTGCTTTTAACTGCTTAAAAGTACTTTTAAAGTCTCGAAACGCAATCTCAAATTTTAGAGTAATAAAACACTTTAAATGTAATAAACTCTATTACTAAAAAATCATTTACTGTTTGAGATCAATATGTCTAAAGTATTTTTAGAATTAGTTACGGTAATGTTTTAAAAAGATATAGTTATCTACACGAGCTTAAAAATAATGATCAAATTTTTATTTTATTTTTTTTCTTTCATACTTTACTCTCTCTTCTTATAATTATTGGACAGAGAAAATTAAGTTAATAAAAAAATATGATTAGATGAGAAATAAGTAAAAATAATTTTTTTTAAATATCGATTAGTAATTGAATTTTAATATATTATGATTACTAATTATTTCTTAAAATTCATAATTAAATTAAAATATGATTATTAATTAATATATAATAAATAGAATAGTCAAATATAATAAAATTAATTAATTTAATAATTACAAATAATTTTAAAAATTAATTATTAATTACTTTTTATTATGTATCTTAAAAAATAGATAATTTAATGTAGAGATTTGATGTGAATAGTCAAAATTAAAAGTTAGTTATATTATTTTATTGTTATATTTAAAAAAAATAGTCTTTTTAATTTGAGGATTTATGTGAATGGAATGACCAAAAGTCAAAATAAGAGTTATATTAACTAAAAATATACTTTAATAATGACCGATCTAATAAGAGTGCTCTAAAAAAGCTAGGACATAGTACACTTTTACGTGGCCAGTATAATATTTAAAAGTTTAATGTTAAATATAATTATAGAGTGTAATTATCTAAAAAATAATGAAATTTATTATTAAAAAATTAATATTTGTATGTGAATCCTATATTTATTTAATTATTTTAAAATGATTGTGTGGTGTTGGACCATGTTGCTTTTTGAGTTTAATTTTATATAATTTTTTAAAAATTATTTTAAAAAAAAAAGGAATTAAAGATAAAGACAATTTTAAATTTTTAATAGGCAACTTTTTGAAAAGGAAAAAAAATGTTGTTATTAGTTCATATATTTCTTTCGATTATTCATAGAATTAACTTTTTTATAAAATAGTATTGAATTGATTCGTGAGACAATGATTTTAAAGTTATTATATTTAGAAGTTTAATGTGAAATAAATCACTTCTTATAAAATTTATTGTATTTATAAACAAATAAAAAATAATACTACTTATTTTATATATGACGTGGTTAGTTTGGGAATGAAAAACAAATCAAAAATAGATTTATTTTTATTTCCAACTTGCATTTTTCTTAAATGAAGAATTAAATTTCTACAACTAGACTTAGGGTGGATTTGAATATTGAGCTAAGTTAAGACGAATTAAGTTTTTTTATTAATAGTAATGAGTCGAGATAGTAAATTTTATAAAATTCACTTAAAATGAGTTTAAATATGTCTAGATGTTAAGAAGAATTTAAATATATTTGTGAAAAGTTAGAAGAAGCTAGTTATAAATCCCATTTATAAAGAAATATTAAATTGAAAAAATAGTGTGGGTCATAAGTATAAAGATATTTTGAATTCAGAAGAGTTTAGTAATTTTAGAGTTAGGTACATCTTTGAATGTTAGAAGGGGTGGGTCCGCTGCCCAGCCCCTGTTCGCCTTGTCTCGCATTTCTTCTGCCTCGCCTCTCTCTTATATTAATTATATATATATTATTTATATATATATAAAAACAAACATACATATATATTTATATTATACAAATAGTGTAGATATAAATATATATTTGTAATTTGTAAATTTATTTATAAAATATGGACTAGCAAATTTAAAAATTAAATAGTTTAAAAATAACAACTTTACATAAAATATGTATTAATAAATTTAAAAATTATATAGTTTAAAAAAATAACTACACTGTAACTTACACAAAATATGCACTATAAAATTTATAAATTACATAATTTTCAATTTATAGTCATATTTACAAAATTTATATTTATAGTTTGGATTTAAAAATATATTTTTGATCATTTTTTGACCTATAAAGAATTTTTAAACCTAATGAAATGTGGTTCATTTTTAAAGTGGATATGAGACAGGGCAGAAATTTGCCTTGTACCTCACCTAGCAAGGTAGGGTACCTCGCTTCCGGAATATGGGGACGGGGGCATAAATTCCACTCCTGTCCCATAAGGGGCAGGATGCGGAGAAGGACTACCCCACAATATTGTATGGTAGTTCAACGGGACTTAAATATATATGATGCAGGTAGTATCCCTAAATATTAAACTTAACTGAAAATAAAATTAAATTAAGTTGAGTTTGGACGAGTTCAATAACCCAACAGGATTATGTAGGGCGGTAAGAGGATCGAAACGGACCAAATTTAGACCAATTGAATATATAGATATATATATATATATATATAATATTTTTTACATATAATGTATTTGTTTTATATCGTAAGTGTATAAATTAATTATATAGTTTTCATCTAAAAGATCATAATTGACTATATTTATAATGAAATTGTTTTATATTCATTAATCATATATAAAGTATTAAAAAATTATTTAATTTTATTTATTATATATGCAATGAAAAAAACATTTATGAATTGAATCAGATAGAATATATATATATATAATATTTTTTACATATAATATATATTTTTTTATTGTAACTGTATAAATTAATTATATAGTTTTCATCTAAAAGATCATCATTGACTATATTTATAATGAAATTGTTTTATATTCATTAATCATATATAAAGTATTAAAAAATTATTTAATTTTATTTATTATATATGCAATAAAAATAACATTTATGAATTGAATCAGATAGATTAGATAGATTAAACTAAGTAAATTCTCATCCGAACGAGATTGAATTGGATGGATAATATCTCTACATATATCGTCACGTCGGTTATTATGAAAGCAATTTTAATTTTAAATTTTAAATTTTAAATTTTTTTACTTAAATTTTTTTATATATTTCTGAACTAATTATTCTCTTTATACGTTTGCATATATGAGGATAAGGCTATTTAAGATTGCATTTAAATGTTAAAAAATATCGAAAATATTTGTAGAATATATTAAAAAATATTGAGAAAGTTTAGTTTGTCAAACCTAACGTAAGCCTTAAGGTTAGTTAGAGAAGTGTGGACCATGCATAGACCTAACTCTATTTACACGTGGCCTCCATGTATTCATCGATGGAGCATATTGCAGCTTTCAAGAAGAAAGGACATGGTATACCTTTTAAGATTAATGTAAGGTATAAATTTTAAATATATAAATTTTATACAAATTTCTTATAATAATTAGGTCTGTTTATCTAATTTGAGCCAGTCTTAATTTATTATTTTTTAAATAGTTTTAGTATTTTATCTTAAAAGTTAAAAAAAGCCTAATAAACAAGCCTAATAATAATATAAATTTAAAAAAATTCATATTTTTAATAATATAATTATTTTTTATAAAAATTAGTTTCTGCAAGATTTATAGATTTAAGAATTTTTATAAAGAATTTGCATGCTACTGTCGACTGTGTAGCAGCTAAAAGAGAAGATTGAGTAAGGTAAGAAAAAGTGTAAAGCTAAATATAAAAACAAATAAAAGTAGCTAGGGCTAAGGGCCCCTCACCAATTGAATATTTTCCCATTTTAAAGAGCAAAAAACTCCACAAGAAAGTATCATCAATGCAAAATATTCATTGAAGAAGCAGCTTCGAAATGAAGTTCGCTTGATAAAGAAGCAACCGGCCTCTTAAAGTTGGAAAATAAAGATAAAGTAGCAACCAGAAGAATGATAAAAGATGCGATTATGACTGCATAAGCTCTAGGAAAGCTGGTGTGATAACGTTACTATAGATAGAAAATTATATAAAATTAAATTTATAAATTTATTTAATTTATTTAATTTTTAAAATATAAATATAAAATATTTATACTATATATATATATCATTTATCTATTTTTAATAACAATTTCTTACGCTATATTTGGAAAGATCAATAGCATCTCTTAACAAGAAAGTTGTTGAGATGAGTTGAATTGTGAATATTAATATTTTATAAATTTTATTGAGATAAAATATACTAATCCAATAAGAATGCTCTAAAAAAGACAGGACATAGTACACTTTTACATAACCAGTACAATATTTAAAAGTTTAATGTTAAATATAATTATAGAGTATAATTATCTAAATACTAATAAAATGTTTCGTGAGTTAGTTATTTTAGGCCCTGTTTGTATTCGGAGGTGAGTTCAGCTCATCTCAGCTCATCTCAACTCATCTTCATTTCATTATTATATTTTTATAATTTTTTATATAAAACACAAATTCCTATACACATTTTTCAATTCCCAATACACCTTTTTCAATTCTCAATATATCTTTTTCAAATCCTAAAATAATAATAATATTAAAAAATAAACTAAACTCATCTCAACTCATCTCAACTTATCTCATCTCTGAATCCAAGCGGGACCAACTTTGGTCCTATGAAAAATGCTTCAATTATAAAAGAATTATATAAAAATAAATTTATAAATTGATGTGACTTGATATGATATGTCAGATTATAAAATTATTTTTATTATAAAGTAGATCAAACAGATGTTATAAAATCACATCAATTTATGAATCTTTCTTTGTATAATTTTTTTATATCTATAAGTTTACTATTATATTTATAGAAAAAATTTTAAAAATTAATATTTATTTTATATATGACGTGATTAGTTTGTGAATAAAAAAGTTTCAAATAGATTTATTTCTATTTCTAACATGCAATTTTTTAAATAATGAAGAAATAGGGATAGGTTTGGAAATAAAGTATTTTTAATTTTTTTTTTATTATTACTATTCTTTTATTTTATTATTATTATTATTATTTTTACTAATTTTAAAAAACATTTTAGATATATAAATTCTAAATAATAAATAATTTTTTAATAATAAAATATATTATATTAAATTTTAAACTATAAATCTTAAATTAAAAATAATATTTTTCACAATAATTTATATCATATACTTTGATAATGAAGTATGGACCATATAACTATTTCTATTTACACGTGGCCTCTCAAACAGGCTCTCTAGTCATGGTCCATCTTTTACATAACGAGGTTTTCCACAAAGGAAGAGCATGGCGGTTTTACTTTAGCTAAAAGTAAAACCATGGGCGGTTTGTCTACAAAAACATAGTATAAGTAGCCCCATAATGTTGGTGTATTTTATGGTCTATGTCAGCGAGCCGGAGATTAGATCGGAGGAACACAATTACACAAAAGAGTTGGGTGAATTTAAAATGGGCAACAACGGAAGCACTCCGAACGGGGAGGGTTCCAATTCCTATGAAAAAGCAGCGAAGGTGGCCGGTGCAGTAGCGGCAGGTGTGGGTATGCTGGCTGGTGCGGTTGCTCTGCTATCAACCGCAGACGAGAAAACGATGAAAGCCCCGGGAAGAAAAGATACTCGCATTTCCAGGTCTGGCTTTGAAGAGAACCCCAAAGGCTACTTTCGCAATCTTCATCGTGATGACAAGCTGGGAAAACGTAACAAATAGACTGCTTACTGTTGCTGCAGCCACTGACTTTATAATGAGTTTTCTGTGTGTAATATTAATATTTCCTATGTATGTCGAAGGTTCGGAATTTAATTTCTCTTTCTTTTAACTGTCTGTAAAAGTAGAGTATGTGATGCATTACGTTCTGATCTCTTGTTATTACTTTCTCCTTTTCTCTGTTCCATTTTTTGGACATAGTTTTTGTTTTCTCCTCGTCAAGTTGTTAACAAATGAGGGCATTATAGGTACAGAATTTATTATTATTTATTATCATCTCAAAAGCTTTTGAGGTCTGGGGTTTGAATTGAAATCTATCGGCCGGTAGGGACAAACAAAAAAAACTCGAATTTTGGCTCGACCCCATATATCGACCCGAACCCGAACCCGAACCCGAACCGATATTCTGACTCGTTTCATGCAATCGGGTAATTAGATATTTCCCGATATCGATTAAAATTTTTTAGAGCATCCACATTGGTCTTATCAAACAAATCATCAAAGTTTGATGAGAAATATAAATTTGATGAGATGCATATATCATACTCATCATAACTCTACATTGAATTCATCATTAGACTCATCAAAATAATAATATAATAATATTTTTTTAAAAAGAGGGAAAGATGTAGGAGAAATAAAATATATTAAACAAATGAGTTGAAGAGTGAATAGTAACCCTTCAAATTTAAAGGGTTTGATTATTTTTACTGTAACTCTTAGTTTAAGAAATAGAGTTTGATGAGACCAATGTAGAGTAATTTTTAACATAAATTATCAAATTTGTATTTGATGATTGGTTTGATGAGACCAAAGAGATGCTCTTACCCCCTTTGACAGTTCGTTGCTGGTCGCTTCACTTTGTTAGTGTCTTTGGCTTCAACCAGTAATACTCTCTCTCTCTCTCCGACCAAGCGCCAACGAGCCCAATGCATCCACACCAAGATTTCTAATACCTAACGGCGCAAAAGGTCTCTCTACCTCTCTCATTTACACCTAGATCTCTAATCATGCTGCATCGTTGATCTCTTGATAGACCACGACGATCATCAAGGTGTCAAAGACCCATTGGAGTTATGGAAGACTTTGTTTCTGGTTAGTGAAAATTTTAGTTTTCTTTTGTTGGTGGAAAATTAGAGTAAAGAGAAAGTTAAAAAAGGGAAAAGGAAAATTTTTGTTTGGTTGATGAGAAAGTTAAGAATTTTGTTTTCAGCGAGTGAGACTTTTCATTTTCTTTTGTTGGTGGGAAACTGGAATAAATAAAAGTTAGAAAAGGGAAAAGGAAAAAAATCGTTTAGTTGCTGAGAAAGTTAAGTACTTTGTTTCGGTTAGTGAGATTTTTAGTTTTCTTACGTTGGTGGAAATTGGAATAAACAAAAAGTTAAAAAATGAAAAAGAAAAAAGGAAAAACTTTATTTGGTTGGTGAGAAAGTTAAAAAAGGGAAAAAGAAAACTTTGTTTGTCCTCTGTTTTTTCAGTGGATTTGGATGACAATCTAAGGTGTTCTCTTAGCTCAGTTGCTTAGGGGTATCAGGAAACCATTCTCGCAAAAATGGTTCGAGAAGACGACGAGACGCCAAACGACATCGGAATGTTATTGGACTATTGGGTTTCGGCCAAATGAATTTGTCTGAAAACTGGTCGAATCGGAAATTGTCTTGTCGAGTCAGGTCAAGTCGACTGAACACCCTTGTCGACCAGTGACCTTTCTCTCTTGCAAAAGTTCTTTTCATCAAAAACTCTCGCTTCCATATTGACTTTGGAAGGAGGAGCTTTAGGTCTATCCTCTCTTCCGTTTTCGTCTTCCTCCTTTCTTTTTTTCCATTCTCTTCTCTTTCTTTTGGCTACCAGTGTTATACAATTGATGGTGGTTTTGGTGTGTTACTATTTTTGAGTTCGGCAAGTGCATGTTTGAGGTAGTCGGAGGGTTGAAGACCGGAGAATTTGTCGAATGGAGCGGCGCGTACATTATATGCGTGGGGTCTAGGAGAGGGTGATCTCAAAGCGCCTTGGGATTTGGTGGTCCTCCTCCATTGTGAGCAGCTCTTCGTGGTTACAAGGCCGTCGAATTATTCAAATTTGTAAGTTAAAATTCTTAGAGTGATGCGTGTTTCACGCGCTACCATAGCCGATTTTGGATTGTGTTGTTTCTCTGTTGTTGTTTTGTTTATTGTTTAGTTAGTTTTTGGTTTATATTTTAATGGGTTGTTTGTATAGAAAAAATTATATAAAAAAAAAATAGTATTTCGGACTTATGTTCATAAAATTCTAATGCTCTCTTCTTATAGAGAATGAGATAGTAGTTACCATCTTGTTGGTAGTATTTAGTTTTGCAGATATTTTATCTATAGAGATTTAAAAGTTATGTTTTAAGTATACTTAGTTGATTTGTATAATGAGTTTTTTTAGTAAAATATCACATTGTAGGCTTCAAGTTCCATGGTTGAAATGAAAGTAAACTTATTTCTTTAAAAAGGAAAAAAGTTTTAGAGGTTTAAATATTGGGTGGTGTAATGAACGAACGAAATTATCAGCCGCCCCCTGTCCCACCACTAAAATTATGTGAATGACCACACCACTATTATTTTAAATTCTGCATAGTGACTTGCATAGTAACTTGCATAGTAATTTCAAAGCCTATAAATAGGGGCTTCAGTTGTAATGAAATTCATAAGAAAATATAGAGAGAGAAAGAAAGTTTCAGTTCTTAAGAATTCTAGAGAGAATTTCTTATTTCTCTTTTGCAATAGTAGTTTCCTTTCTTTAAATTTCATAACACGTTATCAGCACGACGGTTCTACCAATTCTGAAGCTAGTGGCCTTATTCCTCTAAAATGGCAAATCTTACAAAATTGGAATTTGTTGCTCTTGATATATCTGGGAAAAATTATTTATCCTGGATACTTGATGCTGAAATACATCTTGATGCAATGAACCTGGGAGAAACTATTAAAGAAGGAAATCAAGCATCCCTGCAGGAACGTGCTAAAGCAATGATTTTCCTTCGCCACCATCTTCATGAAGAATTGAAAACTGAATATCTCACAGTAAAAGATCCCTATATTTTGTGGAGCAATTTAAGGGAGAGGTATGAACACCAGAAGACTGTCATCCTCCCAAGAGCTCGTTCTCAATAGTTGCACCTGAGGTTGCAAGATTTTAAAAGTGTTAGTGAGTATAATTCCGCACTTTTTAAAATAAGCTCAGTATTAAAATTATGCGGTGAGAAAATCACCGATGATGATATGCTAGAGAAGACTTTTACTACATTTCATGCCTCGAATGTGCTCCTGCAGCAGCAGTATCGAGAGAGAAAGTTTAAGAAATATTCTGAACTTATATCATGTCTTCTAGTAGCTGAGCAGAATAATAAGCTCTTATTAGAAAGCCACCAGTCACGTCCTACTAGCTCAATATCATTCCCTGAAGTGAATGGTAATAGGTTTGCATCATTCCCAGAAGTGAATGGTGCATCCTTTAGAAGAAATCGGAGGCGTGGACGTGGTAGGAGAAATTATAAAAATGTTGGTCCAAGGAATGACAACATTAAAAGGGATTATAATATACCATATCACCAGAAGTGGTACAATTCAGAAAGGGGTAAAAATTCTCAGAATAATTCTTCAAAGAAAAGTGAAGAGGTGTGCCATAGATGTGGAATGACTGGACATTGGTCACGTACCTGTCGTACGGCCAGACACTTAGCTGATTTATATCAAGCTTCTATTAAAGGAAAGAATAAAGTGTATGAAACAAATTTAGTAGAACCATCAGATGATTTATTAGATTCAGTAGATGTAGACGTTACTCATCTTGATGTATCTGATTTCTTTAATCATCCTGATGGTAGTATTGAACACTTAATTGGAGATGGAAGTGTTCCACTCAATTAATGTATTTTCTTTCTATCAGTAATAAAAGTTTTGTATATTTTGTAGAATCATGGATCACATTGATGAGCTTTTTATCTCTGAGTTGAATGATAAAGATATATGTCTGGCTGACAGTGCTACAACTCACACAATTCTCAAAGAAAATAAATATTTTCAAAATCTAACACTAAGTAAAGCCTATGTCCATACCATATCAGGTTCATCGGATTTAATTGAGGGCTCCGGAAGAGCTTATATTGTGTTGCATAATGGCACCAAATTTTGTATTGATGATGCTCTATTCTCTTCACAATTTAGAAGAAATTTATTGAGTTTCAAAGATATACGTCGTAATAATTAGCATATTGAAACGATCAATGAAGGTAGTAAAGAGCATCTTTTTATTACTAAAACAATATCGGACCAGAAGCTCGTATTAGAAAAACTGTCTGCTCTATGTTCTGGATTGTATTATACAAAAATGAGAACAATTGAATCATATGTAGTAATGCACCAGAAGTGCATTGACCCTAAAGTATTTATGACTTGGCATGATCGCCTTGGACATCCGGGTTCTATAATGATGAGACGAATTATTGAAAATTCGCATGGGCATCCCTTAAAGAATCAAAAGATATTTCTACCCAATGAATCTCCGTGCTCTGCATGTTCTCAAGGTAAGTTAATTATTAGACCATCTCCCTCAAAAATCATTGTTGAATCTCCATCCTTTTTACAAAGGATTCATGGAGATATATGTGGGCCTATTCATCCATCAAGTGGACCATTTAGATATTTTATGATTCTAATTTATGCATCTAGTCGATGGTCACATGTTTGTCTTATTTCTATTAGAAATGTTGCATTTGCTAGACTTCTTGCTCAGATAATTAAACTACGAGCACAATTTCCTGAGTATCCAATTAAGACCATTCGATTGGATACTGCAGGTGAATTTTCATCTCAAGTTTTTGATGATTATTGCATGTCAATAGGAATAGATGTTGAACATCCTGTTGCCCATACACACACACAAAACGGTTTAGCTGAGTCTTTGATCAAAAGGTTTCAACTAATCGCTAGACCTTTACTTATGAAATCAAGACTACCTGTTTCTGCTTGGGGACATGCTATTCTTCATGCAGCATCTCTAATTCGCATTAGACCATCTGCATATCATAAATATTCTTCATTACAGCTTGCATTTGGTCAACAACCAAATATTTCTCATCTTCGTACTTTTGGATGTGCTGTATATGTTCCAATTGCACCTCCACAACGTACAAAAATGGGCCCTCAACGTAGACTTGGGATATATGTTGATTTTGATTCTCCATCCATTATTAGATACCTTGAACCCCTTACAAGGGATATGTTTAAAGCACGTTTTGAAAATTGTCATTTTGACGAATCAAATTTTCCGTTAATGGGTAAAGAAAAGTCGGTGCCTGAAGCACGACAAGATATTACTTGGGATAATAAGACCCTGTCTCATTTTGATCCTCCTACAAATGAATGTAAACGGGAAGTTCAAAGGATTATTCATTTGCAAAATGTTGCAAATCAGTTACCGGATGTATTTACTGACACTAAAGGTGTAGTAAAATCTTATATTCCTGCTGTTAATACTCCAGCAAGGATTGAAGTCCCTAAAGGACAAATTGTCAAAGCAGCAATAGGTGAATCTAAAATACGCCTGAAGCGTGGAAGACCTATTGGTGCAAAAGACAAAATTTCCAGAAGGAAAAGAATGCAAAATGAATTTGGTGTTCCTGAAGAACACATACCCACAATACATGCTACAAATATAATTGGTGCTCCTAAAGAGCTCAAATCTTCTATTCCAGATCCTCCTGAAGAGGAAACTCCTGAAGAGTATAAATCTCCTAAAAAGGGACCTCTTGAAGAGGTGTGTCATGAAATGTTTTCCCCTGAAGAGAAACAGGTACCTGAAAATAATGAGATCTCAATACATTTCATGAAAACTGGAGAAATTTTGGATAGAAATAAAACTGTTGTCGACAACATATTTTCATATAAAATGGCACTTGACATTACCAGAAGTAATGAAAAAAGTGAGCCAAAAAGCGTCGAAGAATGTCGACGTAGAAATGATTGGCTAAAATGGAAAACAGCTATTGAAGCTGAATTAAATTCGCTAGCAAAACGAGAAGTATTTGGACCTGTTGTCCAAACACCAAAGGGTGTAATGCCTGTTGGATATAAGTGGGTATTTGTACGAAAACGTAATGAGAAAAATGAAATTGTGCGATACAAAGCACGGCTTGTTGCACAAGGTTTCCTGCAGAAACCCGGGATTGATTATGAAGAAACATACTCTCCCGTTATGGATGCAATCACATTTAGATTTTTGATTAGTCTGGTTGTTACAAAAGGATTGGAAATGCGGTTGATGGATGTGGTCACTGCATATTTATATGGATCCTTAGACTATGACATATATATGAAAATCCCTGAAGGATATAAGATGCCTGAAGCATCTACAAGTACATCTAGAAATCTGTACTCAATCAGACTACAAAGATCTTTATATGAGTTGAAGCAATCCGGACGCATGTGGTATAATCGCTTAAGCGAATATCTATTGAAAGAAGGATTTGAGAATAATCTTATATGCCCATGTGTTTTTATTAAGAAATCAGAATCCGGATTTGTCATTATTGCGATTTATGTTGATGATTTAAATATTGTGGGAACTCCTGAAGAGATCTCAAAAACCGCTATATATTTAAAGAATGAATTTGAAATGAAAGATCTTGGCAAAACAAAACTTTGTCTCGGACTGCAGCTCGAGCACTTGCCAAATGGAATTTTTATTCATCAGTCCATGTATACTGAGAAAGTCTTAAAGCATTTTTATATGGACAAATCTCATCCCCTGAGTACTCCAATGATTGTTCGAACACTTGATGTGAAGAAAGATCCATTCCGTCCTTGTGATGACGATGAAGAAATTCTTGATCCTGAAGTACCATATCTCAGTGCAATTGGAGCTTTGCTGTATCTTGCAAATTGCACTCGACCAGATATTACATTCTCAGTTAATCTGCTTGCAAGATATAGTTCTGCACCAACTCGAAGGCATTGGAATGGCATTAAACATGTCCTTCGTTACCTTCATGGTACGGTTGATATGAGATTATTTTATCAACATGGTTCAAGTCCAGAATTGATTGGGTATGCAGATGCAGGTTATCTTTCAGACCCACACAGAGGTAGATCTCAAACTGGATATTTATTTACTTATGGAGATACTGCCATATCATGGAGATCTGTTAAGCAGACACTATCTGCTACTTCTTCAAATCACTCAGAGATCATTGCTATTCATGAAGCAAGTCGAGAGTGTATTTGGTTGAGATCAGTTATTCAACATATCCAGGAAAAGTGTGGACTTCTCATGATCAATAATAGCCTAACAATCTTATATGAAGATAATACTGCTTGTATCACTCAAATCAGAGGAGGATATATCAAAGGTGACAGAACCAAACATATTTCACATAAATTCTTTTATACTCATGAACTTCAAGAGAAATGTGAAATTGATGTCAAGCAGATACGATCTAGTGATAATCTGGCAGATTTATTCACAAAGGCGTTACCAACTTCCACATTCAAGAAGATTGTGCATAACATTGGAATGCGAAGACTCAAAGATCTTTTGTCATGCACTTTTCAGGGGGAGTAAATGTGCTGATTGTACTCTTTTTCTTTCGCTGAGGTTTTGTCCCACTGGGTTTTCCTCTGCAAGGTTTTAATGAGACAATCTTAAAGCACTTGTGGATACATAAGAAGACTGTACTCTTTTTCCTTCGCCATTGGTTTTTCTTCCCACTGAGTTTTTACTTGGCAAGGTTTTAACGAGGCAGATTCTTTATGGGTGGTCATTCAAGGGGGAGTGTAATGAACAAACGAAATTATCAGCTGCCCCCTGTCCCACCACTAAAATTATGTGAATGACCCCACCACTATTATTTTAAATTCTGCATAGTGACTTGCATAGTAACTTGCATAGTAATTTCAAAGCCTATAAATAGGGGCTTCAGTTGTAATGAAATTCATAAGAAAATATAGAGAGAGAAAGAAAGTTTCAGTTTTTAAGAGTTCTAGAGAGAATTTCTTATTTCTCTTTTGCAATAGTAGTTTCCTTTCTTTAAGTTTCATAACAGGTGGCAATTTATTTATTTTTAATAAATTAGAAGGATAATATTAATTATATATAAAAAAATTATACATATTTATATACTAAAATGTATTTTTTTTTAAACAGCCCCCAACCTGATACTTGGTTCTGCCCTTAAGGGCATAGACGTACTGCCTCGTGTTGAATTTATAAGTTAGAGTTAAGATAATATAATTGATGGAAATTTTTTACGAGAATCTACCATTAGGTGAATTTATTGCACGTATGCATATAGATCGGGCTCACTAAAACACTGGAGCAGTTTCTTGTTTGTTCACCTCTTGTCTCTCAAGCCCGGTCATTCCCTCTTGTCTCTCAAGCTCTTAGTCAGTCCTCCACACCTAGGGGTGTTTATCCGAATTTCGGATTCCCAAATCCAGAACCCAAATTTAAAATTTCCTTAAACATTTAAAAAAAAAATTCAAAAATGTTAAGAAATATATAAAATTTTAAACCGGGCCGGGTACAACCCGGCCCAGATGAACCCCTATCCACACCCACCCTCCCTCTTAACTCAATTTATTATTAAATAATTTGACTTTGTGAATAATAAAACCAAATCAAATGCTAAATATGATCAATCAAAAATAATGATCAAATTTTTATTTTATTTTATTTTTCTTTCTTACTTTACTCTCTCTTCTTATAATTATTGGACAGAGAAAATTAAGTTAGTAAAAAAATATAATTAGATAAGAAATAAGTAAAAATATATTTTTTTTAAATATTGATTAGTAATTGAATTTTAATATATTATGATTACTAATTATTTTTTAAAATTCATAATTTAATTAAAATATGATTATTAATTAATATATCATAGATAGAATAGTCAAATATAATAAAATTAATTAATTTAATAATTACAAATAATTTTAAAAAATTAATTATTAATTACTCTTTATTATGTATCTTAAAAAATAAATAATTTAATGTAGAGATTTGATGTGAATAATCAAAATTAAAAGTTAGTTATATTATTTTATTGTTATTTTTAAAAAAATAGTCTTTTTAATTTAAGGATTTATGTGAATAGAATGACCAAAAGTCAAAATAAGAGTTATATTGACTAAAAATATACTTTAATAATAACCAATCCAATAAAAGTGCTCTAAAAAAAACAGGACATAGTACATTTTTACGTTGCCAGTACAATATTTAAAAGTTTAATGTTAAATATAATTATAGAGTGTAATTATCTAAAAAATAATGAATTTTATTATTAAAAAATTAATATTTTTATGTGAATTCTATATTTATTTAATTATTTGAAAATGATACTTATGTACTTCACAAAATTTTATTTCTCTTAAAAGCTTATTAGATAATATTATTTTTATATAATTAGGTGTTTCTCTTTTTGAAAGGAAAAGAAAGATGATCTGATGAAGACACCTTTAATAAGCAACTTTGTGAAAAGGAAAAAAAATATGGTTATTAGTTCATTTATTTCTTTCGATTATTCATAGAATTAACTTTTTTATAAAATATTATTAAAATGATTCGTGGGACTGATTCTAAAGTTATATATATATATATATATATGATATTTAGAAGTTTTTTTTATTTAATTTATAAGATAAATTAAAAAAGTAAAAATAAAAAAATTATTTTATAAATGACGTGGGTAGTTTGTGAATAAAAAAGTTACGAATAAATTTATTTTTATTTCTAACATGAAAATTTTTAAATAACGAAGAAATAAAATCTGTGCGGGCCAGACTTACATGGAGGTGATGGCCTGATCATCACATCATTGACTGACTTTATGAAAGGAAATTTAAAAATTTAAAAATATAAAATTTTTTGACTTGAAAAGAATTTCTAAACTAATTATTTTTTCAAATCTGTGACGGATTGATGTTTGCATATATATGATGCTAAAAGGGTTAAGATAGAGAAGCATTGACCATAGAACTAACTCTATGTACACTTGGCCTCCATGCATCCACCAATGGAGCAAACTGCAGCTTCCTTAGTCATTCATAGTCCATCTTTTACGTACATGACCAGGTTTTCCACAATGGAAAACCATGGCGGTTTTACTTTAGTTAAAACCTTGGGCGGTTTATCTACGACGAAATAGTGTAAGTACCCGGCCATAATGTTGGTGTTTTTATGGTGATCGATCCGTGTCAAGGAGCCGAAGATTAGATCGGTAGAACACAAGGAGTTGGGTAAAATATTAATAAAATGTTTCGTGAGTCAGTTATTTTAAAGTTCAATGAAAAATGTTTTAATTATAAAAGAATTATATAAAAATAAATTTATAAATTGATATGATTTGATGTGATATATTATATTATAAAATTATTTTTATTATAAAATAAATTTTATAAAATTTATAAAATTATATTAATTTGTGAATCTTTCTTTATATAATTTTTTTGTATCTATAAGTTTATTATTATATTTATAGAAAAATTTTAAAAAATTAATATTTATTTTATATATGACGTGATTAGTTTGTGAATAAAAAAGTTACAAATAGATTTATTTCTATTTCTAACATGCAATTTTTTAAATAACGAAGAAATAAGGCTAGGTTTGGAAATAAAGTATTTTTAAATATTTTTTATTATTTTATTATTATTTTTTACTTACTTTTAGTATTATTTTTTTTTTATCACTATTTAGTATTATTTTATTATTTATTATTTATTATTATCTATAAATATTTTAAAATCCTCTTAACATCTAAACGTAAATTAAATCTGTACGGTCAAGACTTATATAGAGGTAATGTCCTCGCATCATTGACTGACTTTATGAAAGGAAATTTAAGATTTTAAAATATAATATTAAAATAATATTTGAAGGATGAACAGTATAATGCTATATGTAGAGCAAATACTGTTCATCTGTAATTTTTTTTTTAATTTTTAAAGAGTTCATTGGAGTTTTTTTTTTTATATTTTTGAGCTAAATTTTACAATAAAAGTGTATTTAGCTACTCTATTGTGAGTGCTCTCAATATATTTTTTAAAATTTTTACAAAAATATAATAAATAATTTATTTTTTTAATTTTAATTTAATTTTTTTAATTATAAAATAATAATATTAAAAATTAATATTTATTCAATTTTTAACTCTCATATAAAATCATTCATATCATCTCACTATTCAAATAGCACAAATGTTCATTGAAGAAATTAAAAACACTAAATCTAGCAACCTCTAAGAGTACTCCCAATGGAGTAACTATTTTTCTTTTAAAATAGATGATCAAAAATCCACTTTTTCTATTTTAGCTACTAACTTTTACAATACACCATCCATTAGAGCACTCTCAATGAAGTAGATAGTTTTCATCTATTTTAAAGAGTCAAAAACTCACTTTTTTTCATTTTAACTATTCACTCTTACATTTTATCATCCATCAGCATTTTTATTTTTTCTCTACATCTTTTTAAATATTTATATTTTATTTTAACATATTTATATTTTACTTTAAAATATTTATATTTTATTTTAAAAATATGGTCGTCGGAGCTAAAAGAGTCGCACGCCAGTGAACGGTTGACTCGCCGGAGATGAAATTTTTAGGAAATGGTCGCCGAAGTGAGACGATGCCGGTGATTCTGGCAGTGTAGCACGTAGTGGCCGGAGGTGGGTCCAACGACGCTGGTGATACCGAAACCCATTTTCGACATTCAATCGATGCGTGAGGGATGAATGATTCGTCGCTGGAGCTGGAATCGCTGGAGAATGATCGCCGGCGTGAGGCGATGCGGGTGAAGCCAGCAGTGTCTCTGGTGGTGGCCGGCGTTGACGCCGGTGATGTCCAAAGCCCACTGCCGAACGAAGCTAGAATTAGTCCGAAGCCCACTATTCATACAAAATATATTAAAATAATATTTAAAAGATTAACAGTGTTGTGCTACATGTAGCGCAAACACTGTTCATCTTCAATTTTTTTTTAAAAAATTTTTAAAGAGTCCATTAGAGTCATTTTTTTGCATTTTTTTGTATATTTGAGCTAAATTTTACAATAAAAGTGTGTTTAGCTACTCCGTTGTGAGTGCTCTTAGTTTATCTATTTTTTCTCTATATAATTTAAATATTATATTTTTAATCTCTGTTTATTCATTTAAAATAATTTCTCTAATATCCTTATATCATTTGATATTTACAATATCTCCTCGTATACAATATCATATATCTATATTCTATTGTATTAATTCAATTTTATAATTTAAACTAAAATATAAATTAATAAATAAAAAAATCTCCTCGCTTATATAAGAAAAATTATCTCAAAGTATATTATGAGAATATATAATTATAAAATAATATTTTTCAGTATATTCCGTAAATATTTATCTTGATAATTATGTAAGATTCTGAAGATATTCTTTGATATATTCTGTTAATATTCTTTTTCGATAATTGTGAAAGAATATTTTTAATATATTCTTCAACATATTCTAAGAATATCCAATTTCGATAATTGTGAAATAATATTCTTAATATATTCTAAGGCATATTATAAGAATATACTTTTACTTTTCTCAAAACTACAACTATAAATAACACATTTGAGTTTATAACTCAAACCAACATCTCAATTTCTATTTCATTAGACAATTATTCAAATTCTTCTTCTTATAGAGTTCATATGGATCCAGTCTTTGAGATGTTTGACTCTTCATCATTTGACGAGGAGTTGCAGTTAACTCTAACACTTGCTATGGAAGAAGAACGTTTGGATAGAGAAAGAGGCTCGACATCACGTCGTGGTTCTATTCAACGTCGTATATTCATTCAAAAAAATTCATTTGAAGACCACCAACACCTTTTTCTCAGATTATTTTACTGAATCACCCACATATCCTCCGCATATCTTCCGTAGGAAGTTTCGAATGCAACATCCTCTTTTCTTACATATTCACTCCGCAGTCGAAGCATACGAGCCATACTTTGTCCAAAGAATAGATGCTGCTAGAAGACTTGGTCATTCCCCCATTCAAAAAATAACTAGTGCGATGAGAATATTAGCTTATGGAGTATCTGGAGATTTTGTGGATGAATATTTAAGGATTGCAGAAAATACAGCAATCGAGTGTTTGAAGAAGTTTGTTAAGGCTATCATTAGCATTTTCTCTAACGAATATTTGAGATCACCAAACGACAATGATATTGCTAGATTGCTCGCAATTGCGGAAAGTTGTGGATTTCCTGAGATGTTAGGGAGTATTGATTACATGCATTAAAAATAGAAAAATTGTCCAAGTGCATGAAAAGGAATGTACTGTGGTCACATTCATGAGCCAACGGTAATTTTAGAAGCCGTAGCATCACCCGACCTTTGGATATGGCATGCATTTTTTGGATTACCGGGCTCTCATAATGATATTAATGTCCTAGAACATTCTTATATTTTTAGAGAGCTTGCTGATGGACGTGCTCCAAATGTCAACTACTCAATAAATGGAAATGACTATTCAATGAGATATTATCTTGCTGATGGAATATATCATTTGTGGTTGATGTTTGTCAAGAAAATTCATACACCATAAGGCAATAAGAAAAAACATTTTGCTGCAGCTCAAGAATCAGCAAGAAAAGATGTAGAACGAGCATTTGGAGTGCTTTAAGCTTGATTTACAATTGTACGTGACCCTGCACGATTTTATGATCGACAAACGCTAAAAGAGATTATGATGGCATGCATAGTTTTGCATAATATGAACGTAGAATATGAGCGTCATTTATATCTTCAAGCTGAAGACTTTGTTTACGAGCAACATGAGGAAATATCATTCGAGCCAGTGTCTCATGAGCCTACTAATGAATTATGTGACTTCATTCAACGTCATTGTCACATTCGAGATCGAGGACTACATTTCCAACTTCAAAATGATCTTATTGAACATCTATGGCAAATATATAGTCAATCTTAAGTACTTGTCTTTTTTAATTTTACTATGTTTAGTCTAATGTTGTATTCTTGTTTAGCCTAATGTTATATTTCAGCAAATTGTTGTGCTATATTAATAGCACGTACAATCGGGATGAATCGGAATTATTTCAGCAAAAACAATAATTGTTCTCATTATTTAAACTGCATCATCGCTACTTCTTTTGAGTATGTAACTAAACTTAAAAACAATCACAGCATATATTACCAAGAGCCATTCAAGTAGACTCTGACCTTAAGAACATTATCTAACCACCTTCTCATAACCATCACGCTACATTGGTTGTTTATCTACATTAGTTATAATTAGCACGTTCCAACTTAAGAGAGAAAAAAATTAGCACATTTTCCCCCTATCCCTGCTCCTTAGAAAAAAAGAGAGGAAAAAATTAAACAACAAATCTACACATTCATGAACACACTGCCAACAAAAAAAAACCAAAAGCGGGGGAAATTCATGCTCCATTCACATCATATACTGCCTTCCATTGGCTATGTTCTTTACAAAAGAAGTAGTAAAAGAGGCATTCCCACAAGTGGCTACATTGTTACCTTTCAAAAAACAATGACACGCTACATTGGTCGTCTTTTATTCAAAAAAATATTCTTTCTTTCATTAGCTGGAACCATTTCTTCCTATTTGTAGTAGCGTTTTATACAAAAAATAGACCCTAATTGTGCTATGTTCTTTACAAAAGAACTAGTAAAAGAGGCATTACCAAAAGTGGTTGCATTGTTACCTTTCAAAAAACAAAAGAACTAGTAAAAGAGGCATTCCCAAAAGTGGCTGCATTGTTACATTTCAAGAAACAATGACACGCAGCCCATACTCCACCCAATCATGGTTGTGTAGACCTTCGCTTCTCCAGTATTTCCAATTGGAAGCCACTCCAATACTCTCGCTGGATTGGAGGTAAACTTGAGATGTCCATCCTCATAATTTTTTTCTCTTTCTTTTTCTTAATTTTCTAGCATCTTCTTTTTTTTAAGGCATAGAAACTCTTCTCTTTCAGTTTCCTTTTTAGCATTTGTCATCTTCTTCTCCTCGCTCATATCAACTACCAAATCAGCGAGTGGTTTGGAACTACTATCTTGCCTCTTCCGCCTCTTTTCAGCTTTCTTCCTAGTGGGTCTCTCAACATCCACATCTATAGTTGGAGTGATGGTGTCTTCATTTAAGTTGGTAAACTCCGGCACACGAGCATTTAGGATAATTGATCTTCTCTTAGGTTTCGCTTTCTCCTCATCCGCAAATTGTTCTTTCCATTTTGGATGGTGCCTAAGAATGGTCCAACAATGAAGGAAGTGGAATGATGAGGGCTCTTTACTTCGATAGAGCTCATTCGCTTGCTCAATCTAGTGTTGGTCAAAAAATATAAACATGAGAAATATATCTAATACAATATGTCTAGCTAAAAGAAATTAAAAGATAGGTGTTTGTGCACCTTATCTTGCTCAATAACTCCACTTTGGCACCTTCCTTTAATTTGAGCTAAGGCCCCACAAAATTTATTGGTAGCATGTTGAATGACTCCCCATCTATTCATGAGAGAGACCCGGGTACGTGCACAAGATGTGGTGTTTTTGTTTTCCATATAGTATTCGTGGATTCTAACCCATAATGCATGCTTTGATTGATCAACCCCACTGATTGAGTCCAAACTAGCGTTAAGCCAAGATGCCACTAGTAAGGTGTCCTCTATTGGAGTAAAGTTTCCACCCCTAGATTTAATTTTTTTAGCAATTGTGAGTGTCGGGTTGGGTGTCAAAACTTGGGACTCTAAGTTGTCAAACGATGTGGGTAGATAGTCTTCGACGCTTTCTTTCCTTCCCCCTTCCCCCTTGTAAGAGGGAAGTGAAGGAACCAACTCCATGGAGTTGAGAATCCATCCTTAAATGAAAAAAAGAAAACAAAACAAAAGAAAAGAAAAAAGATAGAAGAAAACAAATGGGATCATAGAACTCAAATGGGATCATATGTTTGACAATGCTTATAGAAGACAATAACAATATTAGCATGCAGGTGGATAAAAGAAAAAAAAAATCACATTAACTTCAAGAACTGGTAGGAACTTTTTCAGAAACTTCCATTTTATGCAGTGAGTTATTTCTCCATGATAAACATATAAATGTTGTGGGATTTTTATTTTTGTGTGTTTGCTGAACTTATATGTAAATAATTGAAAAAAGCTCTTAAAAAAAAAGCAGCTATAGACTTGCCATTACCAGGAAGTTAACATTTAGTGGTCTACATCACAGATATATTTCTTTCTGATTCTCAAGGTCATATGCACCAGGTGCAGAGTTTTGAAAGGTATCCTAACTCACACAACATCATGAAACTTATAATGAAAGCTTACAATATTTTATGCAGCATAAGTATGTAAAAAGCAACCACTCAAAAAATCACAAGTACCTCAAAGTGTATGCTTCAAAGATACAAACCCCTCACACCCAGACCTCTTCATTTATTTACCATTTCTCACTTCTAACAATGAGCATAACCACTTTCTCACTGCTAACAATAAAGATCATTACTTATATAAAAAAAAAAAAACACAATGAGCATAACCAAACAGTTTCATACAAGGCCCGCTTCATAATCCGTACCCTTAAATTTCACCATCAATGATTCCTATCCTAGACTAGACTTGTGTATATGATCTGATAACAATTGTCTACAAAACTATTTACTAATAAAAACAAGCAAAATTAAAGCATTAGTAGTACCATCTACAAAACTATCGAATCTAGACTTGTATATATAATCTGATAACAATGGTTTCTTTTGATTATCAAGTAAAAACAAGCAAAAGTAAAGCATTAGTAGTATGTGCAAACAATCAAAAGAATACAAAAGAGGAAAATAGTATGATCTCAGAGAAAGATGTGACTTTAAAGAAACAAAATTAGCACTTTTCACCATCCAAACGCATGTCAAGCAATTCTAGTAAATCCTGACCCATTTAACCCTTTAGATTTTTGGCAATACAAAACGTATTTAATTGATTGGGACCTAAAATTATGGCACAAATAGTCCTCTAAACAGCGCATTCCCTTCCTACGGATCTTTAACTCTATTAACGTTACCATAAGCTCAATCAATTGCATAAGACACCAAACGTAGTCAACACAATCTTAGCGTATAAACAGCCAGCAGCATTAATAAAAATCAGACCCAATGATCCCAAAATCTGATTATACCGACTATTATTTAGAGTCACATTCTCAGATGAAAACAACGATTCAAATATAAGAAAATGAAACCAAAGTTCAAAGCTTTGAGAGAAAGCGTCGAGGCCAAGAAAAACCACAAATGCATAACCCTAAATCTTGAGAGAGATTGACTATGCCAAGAATCTTAAAAACCTAGTTCGAGATGCCAAGAATAACCCTAAATGCATAACCCTAATTCGAAGCCCTAAATCGAAGGCTAGAAACGAACCTCTGTTTCGTCTTTAAAAGAGGCGTGAAGCAACGTTTTGGTGCGAGAAATTTTTCCTAGTGGCTTTGTGAAGGAGTCAATAACCGTGAAGAAAGGAAATGAAGCTTGAGAGAGAGGGGGGAGGAGGCTTGCGATGGAGTAGATTTGGTGCAAATGAAATCGAAACGGCGTGAAGCAACGGAGGAAATCTGTGGGCTGAAAGGCAAATAGCGAAAATAGACTATCGGCAGGAAGAAATCGAGAAACGAAAAAAAATAATATAATATATTTTAAAGAATGAACAGTATTTCGCGACATATAACGAAATTACTGTTTATATCTTCAAAATTTTTTTATTTTAACTATTCAATTGGAGTAGCTTTTAAACCAATTTTCTTTATATTTTAAAATAAAAGTTTGTTTAGTTACTCTGTTGAAAATGCTCTTAAAATTTCAAAATAACATAAGAAGAATATATATAATAATGAAAATTTTATTTATCATATTTTCGTCTCATTAAATAAGATATAACATAATTATTGGCATATTCATCCTACTTTCTGTCCGCAATTGCTTCTTTCGAGTTTTTCTATAATCCAATAATGATTAATGTATCAATTTAACTTAATAAAATGAAAATAAAATGAGAATGTGGTGTATAATATTATTCTAACAGCGATTATGACTGCATATATATATATATAATATTATAAATGGTTATATACATATATAACCATTTATAATATATATTATAAATGGAGTGTTGATCAGATCCGGTTACGTATTTTCTCCTTTTCTGTCCCATTTTCTGGTTTGTTTTTTCTTTATCTTCATCAATCCATACGTATGAGGGCATACGTGATACATTTATATATATTATCAACAAGGGTTTGTATGATATATTTGTTGTGAAGTGCCTGATGAATTAAACTAAGAGTTAAGTTGATATAATTGATTTTTTCAGAAGTTGAGAAAGGATTTGCATGCTACTGTCGAATTTGTAGCTAGCACTAGTTTAAAGAGAAGGCAGAGAAAAATAAGAAAAAGTGTAAAGTTAAAGTTCCGTTTGGATTCGGAGATGAGATGAGTTGAGATGAATTTAGTTTATTTTTTAATATTATTATTATTTTAAGATTTGAAAAATGTGTATTGAAATTTGAAAAATGTATATTGGAATTTGAAAAATGTGTATAGGAATTTGTGTTTTGTATAAAAAATTATAAAAATATAATGATGAAATAAAAGTGAATTGAGATAAGCTCAGCCCACTTCCGAATCCAAACGGGACCTTAGTGTAAAAACAAATAAAGTAGCTAGGGCCTCACCCATTGAATATTTGGCCATTTTAAAGAACAAAAACCCCACTTAAAAGTATCATCAATGCTTTTTTTTTTGTTTTCTGAAATAATCATCAATGCTAAATATTCATTGCAGAAGAAGCAACTTCGAAATAAAGTTTGCTTAACAAGCAACCGGTCTCTTAGTAGCAGGCAGAAATTATTATTTATTTCAAGTTTGCTTTCCGTTTGAATAGTTATAAGTATTGAGAAATATTATGAAGATTAATAAAAAGTAGATAAAAAAATAATAAATAATAGTAAAAAATAATAAAAAATAATAAAATATTCTAAAAATACTTAAATATTTTTGTTACCAATTAACCTATCTTAAATATAAAAGAACGATTATGACTGCATAAGTTTTAGGAAAGCTGTTGCGATCAATGTTTTGAATACCGTACCGGTACCGGTACCGGCCAAGTCACTGAAACGAAATATTTCGGTACCGGTACCGTTTCGTGTACCGTTTCGGAATAATTTATACATAAATAAATTATATATATAAATACAATTATAAATTATATTTCAAAAAAATAGTCAGTATATAAATAAATTATATAGATAAATATATATATGTAATTAATTTAGTCTAAATTGGGGTTAAAATATATTAAAAAAATTAAAAAAAATTAAAAAAAAAAAAAAACCCTCAAAGGCCGAAATCCGGTACGGCCGGTACCGGCCGTACCGGATTTTTTCGGCCGATTTCGACCGTACCGGCCGGTACGGCCGAAAAATCGGCCGAAACGAAATCTGATTTTTTCTGTACCGGCCGACCGGCCGGTACGGAAAATTCCGGCCGTACCGGCCGGTACGGCACGGTATTTAAAACACTGGTTGCGATACAGATAATTACCATTGATATTGAGATTAAATAAAAATTAATTTATAAATTATAATTTTTATTTTTTGAACAAATTGTAAATAAATCTGTACAAGTTTACAACCAAACCTATACAGTCTTTTGACTTGCATAGAGGTGATGTCCTCGCATAATTGACTGACTCTATGAAAAGAAATTTTAAATTTTAAATTATTATTATTATTATTTATTTTTGCCTTGAAAAGAATTGAACTAATTTCTCTCCAGTCTCATGTGATGGAATACTTGCATGACGTTAATTTGCATATATGAGGTTATAAGAGTATTTTTATTGGATGGACTACAAGTTATTTATTAAAAAGTGTACTTTTACATAAATATCAAAAAATAAATATCACAATTGATCAAATATGACAATAAAGTATATGTAAAAATATTCAAAAAGTACTTAAAGTAAATAGTAAAGCTAAAACAATTACCAAAAGGCTAAAATAATTTTCAAATTCCATATTTGATTAATTGTGATATTTATTTTTTGGTATTTATGCAAAAGTGTACTTTTTGATGGATGACTTTTAGCCAATCCAATAAAAGTGCTCTAAAGATTAGAAAAGTTTGGACTATCCATGATACCATAGACCTAACTCGATCTATTTACACCGGGCCACCATTAATTCACTAATGGAGCACACTGCAACTTCCTAGAAGAAAGGCAGAATAGGGGTGGGAGTAACTACATTTGAATAGATGTTGGAAAGATTTTCGGTCGCCCCCTTTCTCTCTATGACTAAACTCTAGTCATAATCTCCGTTGAGGGGGGTGGGAGCTCCGGCTCCCCCCTCCCTGGGTTTCTTTTTCGTTTGTTTCCATTTAGTTTCTCCTTGTTTTTCCTTCTTCTTTCTTATTCTTCGCAGTGGAGCAGATCGGCGTCGTTGGTCTTACTCCCGCTGCCGTCTCCCTCTTTTCTTTGTTTCCAGTTCCTTTTCTCTTGATTTAGTCATTCCTTTCCTTTTATCTTCGCTCTTTGTTTCGTTTATGTGGTTTTTGTTGTTTTTCCAAAGTTGTTTTTCAGACGGGGATGAGATTTGGAGTCGCGACACCCTTCGGTGGTCTTCGACCAGCACTCATGCCACCACGGGTTTCGCTAGCCGCCGATGTTTAGAACTGTCGAAGGCCTCATCGAGAGTAGCGGCGCGTCGGAAACACGCACGGGTTTAAGTTGAGGCGATGCTTCCACACACCTCCAACTCCTGAGCTCCATCGCCTTCACGCGCGGTGGTCTTGTACCCAGCGCCGTCGGAAGCCTCTGAGACGACGGTCTGCATACCCCCAGGGTGGTGCGTGTAACTCACGCGCCACCTCCGTCCTCTGCCTTGGTTTTTGTCCAGAACCAGATTTGAATGAACTGAGTTTCATTTGTTTTTGTTTGTGTAATGGTTTTTTCGTTTCTTGTGTTGTTGATGTGTGGATTAGACTTATTCTTTGTTTAGTATCCACTCCTCTTCTGGAGGATGTAATTGACTTTCCTTTTTCTTTTTTGGAGAATGGAGGTTGGTATCTCTTCATTTTCCTTTAGAGAATAGAGGTGGTGATCTTCTTCCCCTACTTGTGAGATGGGAGTTTGGTTACCCCGAACCTCTCTTAGACAAACCACACTTATGTGATGTTGTCTTCCGAGAAATTAGAAGTTAAGACAAAGTCCGTCATTTTGTGTGTGGGGATGCTACAGATCTTCCTGTCTAGTTAGGCTTTTAATACGGATCTTTCTAGATTTATCAGTCTCAGCTGTAAACTTTATTTATGAAATGAATTGTGATCTTTTCCTTCAAAAAAAATAAAAAGAAGAAGAAAGATAAAATATAGTACACTTTTACAAGGCCAATATGATATTCAGAAATTGAGTAACGTTGGGTATAATTATAGAGGGGGTAAGCAATGATAATTTTTTTAAAAAAAGAATGAAGTTTATTATTAAAATATTAATATTTTTTTTTTATATAAATCTGATATTTACTCTAGAATTGAATGACGTTCGCATCGTACTTTACAGTTGTAAATTTTTATTCTCTTAAAAGTTTAGTGGGTAATATTTATTTTTGTGTAATTTTTAATAATGATATATTTCTCTTTTTAAAAGAAAAAGAAAGATGAGGACACCTTTAATAAGCAACTTCGTGAAAGGATAAAAAAATATTGTTATTATAAAGTTAATTTTATAAAATATTATTAAAATGATTCGTGAGATGATTATTCTAAAGTTATATATGATATTTACAAGTTTATTATTGTATTTATAAAAAATGAAAAACTAAAAAATTAATATTAATTTTTATATGACGTGGTTAGTTTGTGAATAAAAAAGTTACAAAAAAATTTATTTTTATTTTTTAGAATATTTACATTAAATTGTCTAAAATTATGTTTTTAAAAATATAAATTTACACATTTATTAAAAAAATTTATTCATATTTGAATAAAAATAAGAAAAAAAAAAATATAGAAAAAAAATATTTTTTATAAATAATAAAATTAAAATTTTATTTAACAAAAATCAAATTTATATTTATATTTTTTTAAAAATAAATAATTTAATAAAAGTCAGTCAATAATGTTATATTTTTTCAGACTCACATCATTGACTGACTTTATGAAAGGAAATATAAAATTTTAAAGTATAATTTTTTTTTTTTTTTTTTTACTTAAAAAGAATTTCCGGACTAATTATTTTCAATGACGTTTGCAAATATGAAGCTAAACGGACCGTAGACCTAACTCTATTTACACGTGGCCTCCATGCATTCACCAATGCAGCGAACTGCAGCTTCCTTAGTCGTAGACCCTCGTTTACATGACCAGGTTTTCCACAAAGGAAAAGCATGGCGGTTTTACTTTTGTCAAAACCATGGGCGGTTTCTCTACGACAACATAGGATAAATACCCCCATAATGTTGGTGTTTTTACTTAGAGCCGTGGGTGAGTTGGTAAAAATGGGCAGCAGCGAAAGCACTCAGAATGGCACTCAGACGGACACTCAGAATAGGGAGGATACCGATTCCTATTCAAAAGCAGTGAAAGTGGCTGGGGCAGTAGCAGCAGGAGTGGGTGTGCTGGCGGTTGGTGCGGTTGCTCTGTTATCAGCTGTAGGGTCGATAGCAGAGAAGGCAGAGGAAACCGCAGAAGAGAAAATGATGAAAGCCCCGGGAAGGGATACTCGCATTCCCAGGCGTGACTTTGTAGAGAACCCCAAAGGCTACTTTAAAGACCTTCATCGTGAGGAGAAGGACAAACGTTCAGAGAAGGCAGGGGAAACCGCAGAAGAGAAAATGATGAAAGCCCCGGGAAGAGATACTCGCATTCCCAGGTCTGGCTTTGAAGAGAACCCCAAAGATTACTTTCGAGGCCTTCATCGTGATGACAAGCAAAAACGTATCATATAGATTGCTTGCTGCATCTGCTACTGCTTGCTTTATGTGTTTTCTGTGTGTAATATTAATATTTTCTATATTGATGGTCGAGTTTCGTTTGTGTTTGGAATGTAATTTCTTTTTATTTTGATTGCCTGTAAGTCAAACAGTATGTGATGCTTCGCGTTCAGATCTCTTCTGGTTATTATTCTCTCCTTTTCTCTGTTCCATTTTTTGGTCATAATCTTTGTTTTGTTTTTGTTTTCTCTTTATCAAGCTGTTATGTTAACAATGGAGGACATACTATATATATTATCAATAAGGTTTTGTGTAAACTCCACAAATAAGCTGTTATATATATTATTAAAAACAGATAAAAGCAGCAGGCCAGGGCCCCTCGTCACCCATTGATTTGCCACATTTAAAAGAATAAACTCCACTTTAAAGTATCACCATCAATGCTAAATGTTCACCATCATTCAACCTCTTAAAGTTCCAAAATAAAGATTAGAGAATAATATATATAAAAAAAATTATATACATCATATTATTATATATTTCTTTTCATCTCATTAATTAAAAAGATGTAATAAATTTATTATTATGGAATAATTATCTATTAGATATTTTTTATTATTTAATAGTAATAAATATATTAAATGTATGAAATCTTATTAAATATCATAAAAATAAAATGAGTGTTACATAACATCATTCTAATATAAGATAAATACCTCATATATATATATAATTATGTAAAAACAAATTCATGAAGTAATGTAGTTTAATATAGTATATATATTAAATAATAAATTATTTTTTATTATAAAAGAAATTTAACACGTCATATAAAATTATGTTAGTTTATAATTTTTTTTTATATAATTTTATATTTCTGGCGTAAATGTGTGGGGCAAATATTGTTTGATAAGCTTGCTTGGAGAATAATGCAAAGTCTGTCACCATCACGCATGCAGTATCAACTTTCCAGTTCAATTTCATATCGTATCAGTCGATATAATCCAAATATATCGTACCGGCTAATAATTTGATAGAGAAATATTACTGTTTTATTTCAGTAGATATTTTGACCTACGTCATACTGGAGTTTGATTTTTTTTAAATCATTTTAGACTAAAATATTTATATATATAATTTATTTATATATTAACTATTATTTTAAAATATAATTTATATATATAATATATTTATATATAGATTATTTTGAAATAGTATACGAAATAATATCGATATTAAAATATTTTATTTTAATATTTTAACCAATATATCTATTGATACTATTCAAAATATTAAACTTGATCTTCCAAAGAAAAATTGCAGTTCGCTCAGAAGATAATTCATTGAGAGTAAAGTAGAGAATCTAGCTAAACTTAGATTTTAAATTTAAGTTTAAGTAATTATTTTTTGTTTTTTGGCCTTGAAAATAATTGAAGTAATTTCTCTCCACTCTCATGTGATGGAGTACTGACGTTAATTTGCATATATATAAAAAAAAGTTTGGACCATGCATAGACGTAACTCGATCTATTTACGCGTGGCCACCAATTTACTCACCAATGGAGCAAACTGCAGCTTCCTAGAAGAAAGGCAGAACTTGTGCAAAAAAAAGAAAAAAAAGAAAAAGAAAGAGGCAGATCAACATATATAGTACACTTTTACAGGGCCATTATGATATTTAGAAATTGGGTAATGTTACATATAAATATAGATTGGTTAAGCAATGGTCATTCTTTAAAAAAAAAAAGTAAAGTTCATAATTAAAATATATATATCTATATTTTGAATCTCATATTTACTTAATTCTTATAAAAAAAAATTGGGTGATGTTTGCATAATATTCCACAATTGTAAATTTTTATTCTCTTAAAAGTTTAGTGGGTAATATTTATTTTTATGTAATTTTTTATGATTAAGTATTTCTCTTTTTGAAAGAAAAAGAAAGATAATGCCATCTTTAATAAGCAACTTTGATATATGAAACAATTACTTTTAAAGTTATATGAAACATGCTTTAACTAATAACTACAAAGAGATTATAAAAAAATAAATTGATAAGATAATACAACTTAATATGGTATATCAGATTAAAAAATTATTTTTATTATAAAGTAAATATAATAAATGTTATGAAACTACATAAATTTATAATTTTTTTTTTGCCTATAACAGTTTTTAAGTTATATATGATATTTAGAAGATTATTATTATATTTATAGAAAATTTTAAAAAATTAATATTTATTTTATATATGACGTGATTAGTTCGTAAATAAAAAAATTACATAAAGATTTATTTTTATGGATAATGCAATTATGCCCACTCCATTTGACACACCTTGCATTTTGATATTTTTAAAATATTTATTTTTATTTAATGATTAAGAAAGTGATTAGTGTATTGATATTTTTTCACATTTTTTAAAAATATTTAAATACATTAAAAAATATGAAAAATTAATAATTTTTTTTATATTTGTTTATTATCATTTATTATCATTTTAAAATATTTTTAAAAAATATAAAAAATATCAATACACTAATAATCACTTTCTTAATTATTAAGTAAAAATAAAAATAAAATATCAAAATATATAAAGTATCAAAAATAGATGTCAAATGAAGTGGTCATAATAACATTACCCTTTTTTTTTCGAACATGCAACTTTTTAAATAATGAAAAAAATAAATCTGTACGGCAAACCAACTGTAACAACCTGACCCTCCGGAGGGTAGAACCGTACTTACATGACATTTCTTTTTCCCCAAAACAGTTTTAAAAAACATGACTGATTTCGTTCGTTTTAAAACCTTTCAGTTCATTTCCAGGATGTCAGACTCTACATTCTAAAATAAGATACATATCTATAACAAATGGGGTTTACAACAGAAATATTTAATTTATAAAACAAAATGTCTCTCTTTTATGCATAGACTGTCGTGCTCTTCCCTCAGACTGTCTGCTTTCTATTGCATATTCCTGTGTGGGAGAAGAAAACACACAGAAAGAAAACTAAAATGAGTCGAATACTCAATAAGCATTACTTCATACCGTTTTTAATATATAACAAAGTAGGTTTTTCAATCATATAACCAACACACAAATATACGTACATAAGTACAAGACAATACATGCATTTTTTAAGTCATTAACACACAAGGGATTAACAATCAAGCAAGCATCTAATTACCAAGCAAGCACGACAATAGCCACTACCACTAAGTTGTTATCAGACAAGCAAGTCACTAACCAACAAATAAGAACAACAACCAACAACTATAAGTCATCACAACAACTAGTAAATAATCATTCATCCAATGCATACATATCATACATGCAATACACATCCTACTTAATATGACATTCATTCTAGTTCATTCACTTCCTTTAGACCGTTGCACATTATTACCCTCGTATGCTAGGGTTGACGGATCTTCCCTTGGACCCTAGGATCTTCCTTTGTACCCATTTCACAATTTTATACATTATAACATAATATAAGTTCATACAAATCATGCATATTTTTAGAATCATAGCAATGCATACATTTCATCATACATCCTATCCTAACATCAGTTCATGATATTATTTTATAAATTCAATAGATAGAAATATCAAATTCATCTTATATTTTTCAGAGAATATACACAATAATTATTGCGTATAAGCATCTAATCACAGGCATATACTTACGTATTTGGGGTTCGATAAAATGGGCTACAAAGAGTGGACATACGTACGTATACTAGTATTTATAATCCTATTATCTTTTTTTACTAGTCCGGTAAATACTAAAGATGTATGAATATAATACTTACCTGAACTCAATGCTATTTTCATATCATGCAGTCCAATCATAAACATATCATATAATAGTAAATCTACAACATACACACAAATAACATCAATATATATATATATATATATATATATATTTAGCACAGAAGCAATTAATAAAGGAAAAGCCTACATTTCACTAGAATACTCCTGCTATCCCCACATCTTTGGGGTCCTTACTATGTTATGGCCATCAGAGACTCACTGCGGATACTGGGACATTTCTCGACATCCTTATGTTCTTGAAGTCCTTACTCACTATGCTAAGACTATTAGAGACTTACTGCGGATATTAGGACACCTTTCGATATCCACATGTCCTTGAATTCATTACTCGCTATGCTAAGACCATCGGAGACTCACTGCGAACACTGGAACACCTTTCAATATCCCCATGTTCTTGAAGTCCTATCTGGTACACGTGTCACCAGATACACATGTACCCTACCTCCACGTCATCTGAGATCAACATAGAATACGTTGATCACCTTTTGGTGCTAAAAATGCCATACATCGATAGCAACCTTCTCCATACCAGTTGGCAGGACTAGTCCCACTTCTTGGCTCTCTACAAGTTCATCTTAACACTTAACACGATAAGGTTCATCTCAATGTACCTCTGTCGTGTCTCATAATTTGTGACTACTATCGAGCTATCTCGTCATCCATCACTTCACATGACATTACGCCACGTGACTCCTACATCGACTCTTGACTCGACATGAGTACGACTCCTTGTTTACCTTGGTTATGCTCCTAATACTTTACTACAAGTTCATAGCTTCACACGTACTTCAAGACATGACATGATTACATAGTAATAGCCGTCACTAGGGCTACCGGTCATATCACTACTCTGGGATACTGCTCCACAATTTTTGACACTACATGCGCCTTACATACCCCAATCCTGCAATTATCACCTTCGTGACACGTTTTATGATGCGTCACAACTACAGTATGTAGAGTGCCCTCCATGCTTTCGCTGCTCACTCTATACCGTACATACACCCCACGTCGAGAATACTCCACGTATGCTCTCTCTATAGCACTCTACGCCACAATTCATACGCCACAATTCATACGATGCACGTTACATGGTGCATCACTTTACCGCCATGGAGTACACTCCACGCGCACTCTCTTCAAATACCTGCCATCACACCATACCTACACACAAAGCACCCATGTACTACACAGTAAAGTCCACAATTCTACTTCACAACACAGTTTCTAACACTTCAGAACACAGCCAACCAACTTTATACAATTACCCATCGGACTCCATAACCACAACAGTACAACCTACAAAAACACAATTAAACATAAATATAAGAGAAAGAGGGTTATACTATAGCGGGATAAACTCGTACATTGCTCGCTTTCTGGCACGGATAGTGGCGTCGAAAGTCACTAACTCTAGTGTTAGCCGCTATATCAAGGTCAGTACCATGACCTCGAAACAGGAATGTCTTGGGGTTCGGGTCTGGGGTTTCAGTTACTAAATCTAAGTTGTGAGAGGATGGCCATCAAGGTGGAGAGTTCGTTGGTGGCAATGGAATGGTTGTATGTTACGGCTAACGTAACGTACGTTGTCGACAACTACGTAAAGTGACGGTTTGGGCTAGGGTGTTCGGTTTGACACCGAAAGTTAGGGGAATACTCATTGAAGGAAGGGAGATCTCATGGTGGTGTTAGTGAGGCGGTGCAATCATTAGAACGTGGCAGATCTAGCTTAAAATATGTGAAAATCCATTTTTGGGTTTGGGCTTGTACACGGGAAGTGGGGCTGTGGTTTGAGGAGCTGGGCTAGAGAGAGGATCGTCGGAGCAAGGGAAAAACTTTTGGTGCCAGCGATGAGGTCATGCGGCAGCCGATGGCGGCGCAGTGAGGCTAGGCCTGTGGGTTTCAAAACTCATTTCATGGGTCACTTGTTTCGGCTAATGGAGGGAAAGGGAGAGGCCAAGGTGGTCGGGGTAGGTCCCTAGTGGTGTGGGGAAGCTGGCTTGAGGTGGTGGTGGCCATGGTGGCCGGTGGTGGGGCCAAAAATGGAGGGAGAAGTATGAGAGACCAATTTCGGGTTTAAGGCTCATGTGCAGGCTAGGGGCTGCTATGATATGCATCGCCAGTGCAGGGGAGCTCTCTGGAGGGCGAGGACACCGACAACGTGGGTGATGAGGGCTGGCGACCGACAGTGACGACTCTGTGGGCTGGAAACCGAACAGGCATGTGGGAGGAGTTGCACACGGGAGAGAGAGGAGAGAGAAAAAGAAAAAGAAGAAAGGAAGAAAGTGAGGAGTTTGAGCCTCTTTGGGCTATTTATAGGCCCGATGTTTCGGGATTTTCAAATTGACAAATAATACGTTTAAAATACTGATCAGAAAGTATGTAAAATCAATTTAATTTAAAACACTCAAAATAATTAATTAAAATATTATTTAACTTACTCTAGTTCATAATATAAGATTTTCCATTATTAATTAAAATGATAAAACTCATTAATTATTTAAAAGAAATAAAGCCATATATTTAAATCGAAGATTTAAAATGTATTTAAAATCTGGCAATATAATAAATAGCTAAAACTTGGGTAATAAAACGATATTGTACAATTATAATATTTTGTAGCGCTCCAAAATATTATATTTGTATTTTCTTATAAAACTGGCTTGAGTCCAATAATACTGAAATACCTAATATAATATTCTCAAGACATTTAAAATATTCGATAGCATTAAAATATTGGACGCATTTTAAAATCAACGTTACCTTTTTTTAAAAGCACGACATTAAGATCGGGTACGCGACTCGAGATCTAACACGTGCATCGAGACTCGTTTATATCGAATGAGAACTGAACGAATTGTCATAGTATCTCCTCAAAATTTATCAAGCCTTAAAAAAAAGGTGTAAGTGTTATACCAAATTTCTTTAACACTTTTTAATATTTTCTATTATTATTTATTAGTTTATTATTATTTTATTATATATTATTATTATTATTTAATCTTTTATTATTATTAATTTTATTATTATTTATTATTCTTCATAAGTATTTTCAACACTTTCTAATATTCAAACGCGACGAAGTGATGTTCTCGCATCGTTGACTGATTTTATGAAAGGAAATTTAAGATTTTAAAATATAAATTTTTTGACTTGAAAAGAATTTCTGAACTAATTATTCTATCCAATCTGTGACGGAATGACGTTTGCTATATGACACTACAAAGGTTAGACAATGGGGTTGTTTTATACACTCTTTAATTTTTATATATTATTATTATTTAATTTTTTTTAATTTTTAATTTTAATTTTTTTAAAATAATTTTATTTTATTTATTTATTATTCATATATTAAATATTTAATAAAAATAAAATATAATAAAATATAATATGTGAAGATTATATAAATAATAAGAGATTATATAAATTTTTTCTTCGAAATTGAAGTATGGACCATATACCTAATTCTATTTACACGTGGCCTCCATGTGTTCGCAAACTGCAGCTTCCTTAGTCATGGGTCTATCTTTTACATCACGAGGTTTTCCACAAAGGAAGACCATGGCGGTTTTACTTTAGTTAAAAGTAAAACCATGGGCGGTTTATCTACGAAAACATAGTATAAGTAGCCCCATAACGTTGGTGTTTTTTATGGTCTGTGTAAGCAAGCCGGAGATTAGATCGGAGGAACACAATTACACAAAAGAGCTGGGTGAAAATGGGCAACGACGGAAGCATACTGGCTGGTGCAGTAGTGACAGGTGTCAGCGTGCTTGTGGCTGGTGCGGCTGCTCTAATAACAAGTACCGCAGAAGAGAAAACGATGAAAGCCCCGAGAAGAGATACTCGCATTTCCAGGTCTGGCTTTGGAGAGAACTTTAAAGGCTACTTTCGCGTAGGGCGGCTCAATATGCTTAAGCTAAATTTTAATGAAGATTTTTTAAAAATATTTTTATTTTTATATTACATTTTTATTTAAAAATAAATTTTCTTATTTATCAAGTAAATTATTATTTAAAATTTTATATTAATTTTTTAATCAATATTTTTAATTAATAATGTCATATATATATATATATATGATATCTATTTTATATTTTTTATATTTTCTTATTAAGTTAATTAATTTTTTTAATTTTTTAATTTTTTAAAAAGAATTTCTACTTTAAATTATTTTAAGGGTCTTCTTCTATTTGAGATCTTAGGCAATTACCTAAATGGCCTAATGAAAAAGTTGGCCATGAAATATATATATATATATTATATATATATATGTATATATATGTGTATATATATACTGTCTTTCCATTGAAATTAAGGTCTTCTTTTAGAGATGAAAGAGTTGTCTTTACATCGTGAGTAAATCATGAGTGAAACAGTGAAGTAGTAAAAGTAAAAGCCATCAGCACCGAAAGTAATATTGTCTTCTTGTGCCGACAGTTAAAATAGTGAAAGTAAAGGTTGTCTGCACCGAAAGTAGCTTGTCTTATTGTGCTGACAGTTGAAATAGTAAAAGTAAAGACTGTCTGCACCGAAAATAGCTTGTCTTCTTGTGCCGACAGGTAAATCACGGGGATCTCTTAGTCCTCATTCAGTCTCGTAGGATAATCAGGTGAATCATGACCAAAAGTATTACTGTAATAATCAAAATCTTCTCCTGAATTTTTTGATTTTTCAGCTAAAGCATTGTTGTTGAATTCATCTTCAATAGATTTCTTCAACAATTGAAGCAATTCCTTCTTTTCGAGTCTTTTTTTGGACTTTGAAGAGGATAAATCATTTAAATTTTTAGAGTTTTTCTTATTTGCTGAAGAAGTTGAAGTTGTCTTCTTCGACTTTGAAGATGAACTTGGTGAAACTGTTGGTTTTATGTCCTTGGTTAGAGGACAAGTAACAAGGGCACTTTGTAAAACAGAGAAAGGGAATTCCTCTAGACTTTTTAAATCAGGAACAGTCAAGGAAAAATCTCTTGAAACAAATGAAATAATGTCATTTGTGTAGGAAAATTTATCCCACCATTTAACAAAGAAATTTCGAACTAGAATATCTGCAACCTTTTCATAAATCCATTTGGAGATTCAGAGAATCTTATATCTAGCACAGAAATGAACCAAGTATGGAAATTTGGAGTTGCGCTGGTCCATCTTGGTTAAAGCAGAAATCTTGTAATGGTTGATAATCGGTTGAAGATTATCAAGAAATATTTTGGGAATGGGGCCAAATTGTTGTCACCATTTTTGAAACCAAAGGGGAAATGTATGTTTGCATTTCTTGTCAAAATTGAAAAATCAATAATGCAATAAATCAGGGGTTTGAAACAAAAGAAATTTAAACCAATATTCATTATAATCATAATAATTATATTGAATTTGTGAATCATAAATACTCTTGAGAGTATAAGGATTGGTTCCCCATGCTTATTGAGTCATTGTTGAAATAAGATAAACAAAGAGATTGTTGAATTCCAATCCGAGATCAACACTCTTAAATTTAAAAATTCATCTTTTAAACAAGATTTACTTTCTTTAAAGATTGAAAAATAATTTGATCTTGAGTGTCCTTCTGATAAAGAGAAAATAAATGCTTTAGACCACGCTGAACCCTCTAGTCCAGTTAAGGGTATTTGCTTACTTAAACAACTTATTTCGTCTAAGTGGCATTCAAAGGTTGATATTATTGTTTGTCATGAATTTTCTTTTTCTGTGATTGCTTTGATTGATTCTGGATCGGATCTTAATTGTATTTGTGAATGTTTAGTTCCCACTAAATATTTTGAAAAGTCCAGTGAGAAATTATTCTCTACAAACAGATCTAAGATGAAAATCAATTATGAGCTAAATAATGCTCATGTTTGCGAGGACAATATTTGTTTTAGAATCCCTTCAGCTCTTGTAAAGAATATGACTTTGGATGTTATTTTAAGAATGCCTTTCATTTCTTTTATTTGCCATTTTTTGACCGAAATAGACGAGATTACCACTGATCCCTTTTGGCAAAAGGTTAAGTTTAAATTTGCTTCAAAGTTTGAAATCGATACTACTAAAGGTTTGCATTCTTTGATTTCTGCAAAAAAAAAAAAAAAACCATTTAAACTTCCTTCAACATGAAGTTAGATTGAAAAAGATTTTTGAGCATTTGTCTGATCATTGCTTCAATAAAAAATCAATGATTTTCATAAAAAATTGATTTCTGATATTTGTTTTGAACTTCCTAATGCCTTTTGGAATAGGAAAAAATATGTTGTTTCACTTTCTTATATTAAGGATTTTTTAGAAAAAAAATATTCCAACTAAAGTTAGACCTATTTAAATGAATAGTGAGACTTTGGAGTTTTGCAAAAATGAGATTTCAAATCTTCTTTCAAAAGGTCTTATCAGGCATAGTAATTCACCATGGTCGTGTGCTGCATTCTATGTCCAAAAACATATTGAGATTGAGCGAGGGACACCCCGTTTAGTCATTAATTACAAACCATTGAACAAAGTTTTAGAGTAGATTAGGTATCCTATTCTTGATAAAAATGACTTGGTTCATAGGTTAAGTAATGCAGTTGTTTTTTTTAAATTTGACCTTAAGTCTGGATTTTGGCAAATCCAAATTAGAGAGTCTGACTGATACAAGACTGCTTTCACCACTTTTTTGGACACTAAAAGTGGAATGTGATGCATTTTGGCCTAAAAAATACTTCTAGTGAGTTTCAAAACATTATGAATGATATCTTCAATTCATTCACTCATTTCACCATCATCTATATAGATGATGTTCTTGTTTTTCTAAATCTATTGATGATCATTGAAAACATTTATCTACATTTCTTATATTATATATATATATATATATATATATATATATATACCAGGTCTATATATGATCCTCACCTCTTTCGCGCTCTTGAGCGCCTAGCATGCCTCTTTGGAATATCATGAGCCACTTTCTTCAGTTTCCATGCTTTCTCTTCATCAGGGCCGGCTCAATATATTAAGGGGTCTAAGGCTAAATTTTGATGGAGGCTTTTAAAAAAAATAAAAATAAAAATAAAAATAATTATTTATTAGATTTTTATTTAAAAATAATTCTTCTCATTTGTCAAATAAATTACTACTTAAAATTTTATGTTAATTTCTTAACCAATATTTTTAATTAATAATGAATGTCATATATATGTAATATCTATTTGATATTTTTTATATTCTCTTATTGAATTAATTAATTTTTTTAATTAATTAATTATTTTTAAAAGAATTTTTACTTTAAATTATTTTTGAAAACTTTTTTTCATTTAGAGCCTTAGACAATTATTTAAATGACTTAACGGAAGAGCCGACCATGCTTCCGAGATCTTCATCGTGATGACAAGCTGGGAAAACGTAACAAATAGACTGCTTGCTTTATGTGTTTTCTGTGTGGAATAATAATATTTCCTATGTATGATTGTTTGGAATGTAATTTCTTTTTGTTTTAATTGCCTGTAAAACAGTATGTGATGCAGTGCGTTTTGATCTCTTTCTTGTTATTACAGCTTTCTCCTTTTCTCTGTTCCATTTTTTGGTCATCGTGTTAACAAAGGAGGGCATACATACATATATATATATATATATATTATAAGGGTTTGTATGATTTATTGCAACGTGCCTCATGATGAATTAAGTTAAAGAGTTAAGATAAAATAATTTATTGGTAGCTTTAGATCAAGCGGAGAAAGGACTTCCATGCTACTGTGTAGCTAAAAAAGAAGCTTGACAAAAATACGTAAACCTAAATGCAAAAGCAAATAAAGGCAGGCCGCCAGGGCTCCTCATTAGGGGTGGCAATATGTGATACGACACGTTAACACGACACGAACACGACACGATAAAAGTGGGTTAGTGTTTAGCCTTAACGGGTTTCGGGTCAAATCGTGTCAACCCGTTAAGACACGATTTGATAACGGGTCATAACGGGTCAAGTTATGACCCGTTAAGACCCGTTAAGACACGTTATGACCCGTTAAGACCCGTTAAGACACGTTAAGAAATTTAAATTTACTTTTATATCCTTGAGCTAAACTTTAAAAAATCCTAATTTAAAATTAGATTTATACTCTTAGACACTTAGCTATCCCATTTAAGTACTTATTAAAAAATCATTAACGAGTTAATTCATTGTTATTTAATATGTTTGAGTTATAAATTTAATATTTTACAATGTGTGGATCATATTTGTGTGTTTATCATATTTTATAGTGTACTACTTATTGAATTATAATTTTAAGATTGTAATTTATAATTAATTTTTTACATTTTATAACTATTGTTTAAGTTTTAATATTTGTATAAAATCAATTAGGTTAAACTCAAACGTGTCACTAACGGGTTTGCGGGTTGAAACGTGTCAAATCGTGTTATATCGTATCGTGTCATAACGTGTCATATAGTGTCAAAGGTCTTAACGGGTCTTAACGGGTCGTGTCGTGTCAACCCGTTATCTTAACGGGTCGTGTTCGGGTTGAAGTTTTTGACACGAAATCCTTAACGGGTCGTGTTCGTGTTGACCCTTTAAGCATTATATACACGTTCTGACACGACACGAACACGACCCGTTAACACGTTTTGACACCCCTACTCCTCATCACCCATTGTACATTTGCCACACATTTAAAAGAACAAACTCCACTTGAAAGTATATCACCATTAATGCTAAATGTTCACCATCAAGCAACCTCTTAAAGTTCCAAAAAAAAGATTAGAGAATAATATATAATAATAAAAAATGATATATACCATATAATTATATTCCTTTTATCTCATTAAAAAAGATGTGATAAATTTATCATTATAAATAAATATTTATTAGATATTTTTTTATTATCTAATGTTGATAAATATGTCACATCTTATTTAATAAGATGAAAATAAAACAAGAGTTTTATACAACATTATTCTAATATATATACCCTATGGTTTTATACACAGAAGATAAATATCTCAGACGTAAAAAAAATTATGTAAAGATAAATTTATGAAATGATGTGGTTTGATATAGGATATATATATTAAATAATAAAATTATTTTTATCATAAAACAAATTTACACAGCATATAAAATTATATGTTAGTTTATAAGTTTTTCTTTTATGTAATTTTTTTATTTATTTTTGGTCATGTAAATGTGTGGGTTGATGATATCGGGGCAAATATAGTTTGATAATATAAAGTCTGTCACCATCACGCATGCCGCATCAACTTTGCGATTCATCTTAAAAAATATCAACAAATGAAAAAGACAAAAGAAAAAAAAAGAATGAATGGCGAGAATACAGCACCAATCGAAATAGTACGAAACAGACTCCTGACCTATACCGGATGACCGATTGGTATGACATATTTCAACTGTAATGACTAGTATGATATGGTATTAAAAAATTGGTGGGAAGATGATAGGTACTAGTTCGAATTCTAAACATTAAAAAATAGTCTTCCAATAATAAGCAGTTACGTAAGTCGTTTCAGCAAACATAAGGTGAGCAACATCACACCAAATCCTAGAATTATTTGTCCATCGAAGCCCCTCTATTCTTAAACCAAAATTCATTTCCATCGCACAACTTTTCATTTCATCGCACTTGAACCTCCCTTCGATCACCTCCCTTTCATTGCACAGCCCCTTATTCCGTCGCACCCCAATCCAACACCAACATGATCACTTTGATCCTAATGCTCAATGTTCTTCACCCAGATCAGTTCAAGTACATATATGATCTCTTAGTCTTCCCCCCGTGAAGCTTTTCATCAATGGTTTCTCCACGCAAACTCATCTCCCCATCTCTCTTCCCGTGCTTCTCGTCCTTTTCTCTGAAACCCATCTAACTTTCTCCCTCAAAAATCGAAAACTCAATCCCAACATTGTGTCCTCTCCCCTCCAATCCATCACAGATGTCCATGGCCTCCTCCCATAGTACAGCCTCCCAACCGTGTGTCATCTCCTCTCCACCAAGCTCACAACTTGTTGTTATGTTCAATTTGACTAGTTGGTTTACTATATCAAGAAAGTCAATGGAAAGTTGGGCTACGAGTCTATGTCCAATTTATCTGGGATTCAAGCCAAAAAGTCGTTTCTTTGGGTCTCGATTACTGGGATCCAAGTCGATAGAGATTCAAATTCAATTAAATTCTATGTCAGTGCTTTGTCAGAGAGGGGAAGAAGGGAGGAAGAGTCGAGATGGAAAATGGGGTTATGCTGGAAGGGAGGGGAAGTCGCGATAAACCAACGAAATAAACAAATTATCTCCACACATCTAAAACATCTCTACTGAGCTAAGGTTTACAAAGAAAGCCTTTGCAACCACTCTACGTAAACTAAATAAATAAACATCTACGAAACATGATGTAGCATTCAATTAGTCCTCCCCAGAAATCTATCACTGATCACCCGCTGACCCACCAAAATCATTTGGAAAAAAAAAATGTTAGGAAAAGAGGGGTGAGTTACAAATAACTCGGTAAGCAAGCACCTACGGTAGTGTATACAAAAATATGAGCATTAACAATTTTATCATGCGAAACAAAACTTTTTTATTGCATAAAGAAAAGACATCTCGTTTACTTAAAAAAAAAACAAATAAACTTGGTGTAAATCATCAGATAAACAAAATCTCTGAAAACATAAATATGGACAACTTTTCTCAAAAACACATCATATCAAAACAGATACCATGATTAACCCTCTTGGTAAAATTGTGCTACATTATACTCATGGTCAAGCCATATGCCATTATTATACCCATGGCGGGGTCTTATGCCATTATTATACCCATGACGTGGCCATATGATTGATTCATATTCTAAATACCTTTAATATTTCTTATTTATGATGGCTATTCTATATGTATATAAACACAGCACTGTATATGAGAAAGTTGAGAAAATAGAATATATTTTTACACAACTCTTCTTATCTTGTGCATTTTATCAGCGCCTGTTGTGCACTCTTAGAACTCGTTTCTCAGAACTTCAACACAGAAGAATCAGATGAAAGACGTAAAAAGTTGAATAAAATATTATAAAAATATTAATTTTAATAATAATATTATTATAATTATCTTATAATTTAAAAAATTTAAATTGCTTATTATATTATATAAAATTTTATAAAAAATGTAATAATTGGATATGATCTGTATCTGATATCTTTTAAAGGTTTTGTTATTTGTGATTTATTTTGTGAGTGCGTGTTTTTTTTTTTTAATTTATATATGTTAAGGACGTATTCTGCAGTCTTCTTTACCGAATCCCGTACGATGGTAACCTGCAAAACAAGAACAAGGGGGGTCGGGGTCCGGGACCGCTCCGACGATCAAGTTAGAGTAAGGGAGAGAATATATGATAGAGGGAGTAAGAGAATACGTGAGCGTACCGTATTTCCGTCATTGGTTGGGTGTTATTTATAGGTGTCCCCCCTGGGAGGAGGGTCTGTGTGACGAGAGTGCCGGAAATCGGGACATCACTCGTCCGTCATCCTCGATAAGGAAACCTGGTCTGATTCGGTCGGTCTCATCGCATTAATTGAGTATCCTTCCAATTAATGCTCAATTATACCCTTTTGGACAGGGGCATTAAATGCTGCTGTATCTTTTGTCAATTTAGCAATTAATGGTGTATGTTTGTAGCGTCTCCGCATTAAAAAGGGGGGGGCTGTAGACCGGCGGTTGTCTGTCGTTCATAAATGCGGGAGTGGTCTTGATGGGAGACGGGTTCAAGAGATATATCAGTACGTGAGCCACCGTTCTGTCCTTAGCGTGTTCTCGAAGCCGGTTTAACCATCTCCTGCCCAGATCGGGATAACCAGGGACTTGGCTCGTCCCCGATTTCGGTCTCCCTAGTTGAATTCGGACGCTGCGTCGAGGTGGGTGCGGATAACGGGCCTTGGGCCTGATAACCTTGTGGGCTCGGGCCCGGGCAAGTTGGACCCCCTTTCAGTACCCTGCGAGTTTTCATCGAAGGCATTTCGATGGAAATTCCGAACGTTTTAGAGCTAGGGTCTTCCTTTCCTTTGATTGTACCGTCCTTCGATACTGGGCAGTGTTCCTTTATTTCCCCTTCCGAGCAGGAACACGAGGTTGGATGTATTCGGGTGATCCCTGCTGACATGTCGTTTCGTTTACCGACCGGACTTCAGAGGGACGATTTGAATTCTGATCAATTAATGCCGAATCGTGACCCGTCATATTCCGTATCAGGCATTTAATGCAGTTTGAAATTTAATTGTGCCGTCGTTTCGATTCCCGAACCGTCAGTGATCCGTTATTAAATGGTGAGGCGCACGCGCGTGACCATCATTAACTGACTTGTCATTTCGGCGCACACTTCTCACCTTTGATTGGTCAGTTCAGGGCGTGCTTTCTGTTCCCAAGAGCCACGTCTGAGGTGACGGTTTTGGCGTAGCCTCGTTTCCCGCTCGCATTAAATTTTTGCTTCTGGGTATAAATTACCCAGCGGTCTTGTCACTGTCCTTGCTTCGTTGTTTGCTTTCTTGCCATTCCGCTGTCCTTCTTCCTTGCCTTTGCTCTTCGCTGTCTTCCCCGTTCTTTCTCTGTTGCTTTCTTGCCATTCCTTGCTTTTGCCCCCATGGCTTCTTCTGACCCATGCCCTTTCTTCGCCGGCAACGGCTGGATGTCCACAATGCAATCCTCTGATGTGGACACGCTTAGGAAGAAGCACCGCGTTTCCTGGCGGCACACCTTGGAGGCCCCGGGGGATGGAGTTAGGGCCTGTAAGCGCGATGGGAGGGCTCAGAAGGTCGTGCTCTTCTCCCTCATGCTTTTGAAGGGACTACGCCTTCCCTTCATTCGGCCCGTTCGGGAAGTCCTACACTTCTTGGGTTTGGCCCCTGCCCAACTCATGCCGAACGGGTGGCGTATCTTGTTGGCCACCTGCGTGGCGTTTAGGATCGTTCTGTCTGGGAAGAACGATCCCTACCCCGACCTGACCGCTCGAGAATTCTTTTCACTGTACCGGCTCCTCCGTCGGGACGGGAATGTTGCCGGCTTCCAGATAAAGCCGAAATGTAGGCTGATCAGAATGGAGGAGAGGCATTCGAGTGCCCGGGACTACCACAAGAGGTTCTTCTTCGTCTCGGGCAGGGAGTGGGAGTTCCCGGAGGGAGAGGGGAGTGATTTCCCCGTTCAGAAAGACTGGGGCTTCCTCCCCTCCCAGACACATATGGAGGTTACCCAGGAGGCTGAGAGGGTGAAGGCGGTCCTCTCCTGGGGGGCAGAGGATCCCGATCGGCTATGGTCCGACAATCTCCTCACCGAGGAGAACATCGAGGAGTTTTTGACCCGACCAGACTGGTCCTACGCCGAGGGTCAAAACTTCTTCACTGTCCCGGAAGAGCCTCCTACCTCCTCTCGCAAGCGAGCCTCTGATCGGGAGGTAGAACAAGAGAGGCGCACCAAGAGTCGGGCCGGCGAAGCCACTTCGAGCCGTGGTGCCCGCCCCAAGAAGCAGAGGAAGGGGAAGGGGTCCACGGGCCGAGGGTCCGGACGGAGGTGTTCCCCCCACAGACTCTCCCGCACGACGTCCCGAGCCGACTTCCTCGTCGTCGTCCTCGGACGGGCTCCGGTTCTTGCAGACCGAGGGAATGAGGGCTGAGGCCGGGAGGATGGTCATGGAAGCCCAGATCGAGGCGACCGACCGGGCCGGGGTCGACTCCTCAGACGGAGAGGAGATAGAGCGCGCCTTCCAGGAGGCTCTGGAACATGCCGCCGATTTGACTCCGGGGGCCATGCCATTCGCGCAGGTCTTCCGACAGGAGTCGGAGGAGCAAGCTGCTAGGGCGAATCAGTTGCCCACCCCTCCCCCTTCGTCTTCCGAGCGCCACTCAGATGCCTCCGAGGGGGAAGATGAAGTACATGGCGAGGAGGCCAATTCCGAGGGTGCCTGCGAGGGAGCCGAGCAGCAAGGGGCTCCGGACCAAGAAAATCGGGACGAGGCCACCCCCGAGAGGTCGAGGGGGTCCGACCTTCCCGCGGAAGGGAGCCATATGGAGGTCGCAGACGAGAGCGGTCGACCGGCCGCTGAGTCCGATGAGTCTCCTGAGCGCCCACCCCCGACTTTCGAGAGGGGGTCGACCTCGGGGGTTCACTTTGAGGACGCATGCCCATCTCCGGGCTCGGAAGCTCCTTCCCGACCCCCATCTCCTTTTCGGCTTCGAAGTGGGGTCGCGGTGCTTGGTCAGCTCTTCGGGTCGGACTCGGAGGAAGGAGCTCGTCAGGCCGGTGAAGCCGGTTCAGAGCGGCCTTCCCGATTCGAACAAGCAAAGGCAGATGCTTCCGCCCGAGTGGCCTCGATGCTGGAGCCTCTGCTGACTCAGGTTTGTTCGGTAGGCTTTGTTGGATTTCGGATGGTCTTCTCTTTTCAAGTTGCTAAGTTTTTCTTTCTCTTTTTTGTTTGTTCGGTGTTTTAGGTCGCCATGGAGATATCCCGGACAGTGGAATCCGAGCTGGCTGAGCTCGCCGAATTCAACAGTGAGCTCGGAACCGTCTGCAAGTTCGGGCTCTACAAGCTGCAGCAGGCACGGGACCAGTTCGAGCAGTCGCAGGAAACCTGCAGGGGGCTGATAAAATCGGTTGAGGAGCTGGGGGCGGAAAAGAGCAGGCTGGAGAGAGCCAACTCTTCTCTTCGAGCCGAATTGGAGGCGGCCCGGGAATCGCTGGCGGTGGCCCATCGGAGGAATGCCCGCCTCGTGGACTCAAGATCGGCCACCGAGCAGGACAAGATCCTCCTTCAGTCCGAGCTAACCGCTCGGACAGCAGAGCTGGCTGCTTCTTCCTAGATTCTATCACTGAGGGAAGAGGAGTTAGCCATGTCCGAGCAGGCTCGGATTGCTCAGGAGGAGGAACTGGCCGGTTCGAGGCGCGCCCGAGAGATTCTGGAAGCGGAGTTGGCGCGGTCTGAGGAAATCCGGGCTGCTCGGGAGTCCGAGCTCGTGGGGGCTCGGAGTGCTCTAGAAGAGGCTCACTCGAGGATTGCTGATTTCGAGCAGCAGATATCCTGAGTGGTGGCGATTCGTAATTCCGCCTGGGGGCACGGTTATGCCGAGGGCCTTCGCCGACTAGGATCCCAGCTCTTGGTGGATCCCCAGCTCGATCCACGGAGGATAAACGTGAAGTCTCTTCGTCCAGACCGGGCTGCGAAGAGATTCGTCAAGAAGATCGGGAAGCGCGGCTACCCTCCCTTTGACGACCTGAATCCTCCTCCGCCCCCCTCCTGAGGCTTGACCTGGTTGATGTACAAGTTTTTGTTGTGTTGCTTTCTCTCTTTTTTTTTTTTTCGTAATGACGCTTGAGCTTGATTCGAGCGAGTTTGTATGACCGACAATATCTATGAATTTTGAACTTAATCCTCCTCTGGTGCTTTGTTCATAATTTCATTCTGTCTTTACCCCGCGAAATTTTTTGGTTAAGTGTAAACTTAAGAAAAAAAATTTCCCAAGCGTACTCGGTCGATGTGCTTAAGATCGGGGTTCAGGAGTTGCGAATCGCTTCGCGTGGGTGGGTTGACCGACCCCGAGGGACTCCGAGGCGGATACATCGCGTGGGTGGGTTGACCGACCCCGCGGGACTCCGAGGCGGATACATCGCGTGGGTGGGTTGACCGACCCCGCGGGACTCCGAGGCGGATACATCGCGTGGGTGGGTTGACCGACCCCGCGGGACTCCGAGGCGGATACATCGCGTGGGTGGGTTGACCGACCCCGCGGGACTCCGAGGCGGATACATCGCGTGGGTGGGTTGACCGACCCCGCGGGACTCCGAGGCGGATACATCGCGTGGGTGGGTTGACCGACCCCGCGGGACTCCGAGGCGAGTTGAGAACCTTATAATACGTTGGATATGAACATTGAATAACATCGGGCTCTTTATAATTTCAAGAAGCAAATTACATCAGTAGAAGTAAATTACATTAGTAAATGCTACACATAGTACCTCTTAAGCCTCTCACTGTTCCAGGGGTGGGGTAGGTCGGCTCCAGAGCTGTCTTTGAGTCGGTAAGACCCAGGTCTGTTTGTTGCCGTCACTACGTAAGACCCTTCCCATTTTGGTCCCAGTTTTCCTTGTCCTGGAGTCGTGATGCCCGTTTGTCTTAGCACTAAGTCCCCGACTTTGAAGCGGCGCGGCTTTACTTTCTTGTTGAAGTATTGTTCTGCTTTGCGTTTGTTGTTGGCAAGTCGGATGCCGGCCTCCTCCATGTGTTCCTCTAAGGAGTCTAAGCGTTCCATCATCTTGGCATCATTGGAAGCAGCGTCATAGTGCTGGATTCGTAGGGTAGGCATCCCGACCTCGACTGGAATTACCGCCTCGCAGCCATAGGTCAGGGTAAACGGTGTTTCACCCGTGGGGGTTCGGATCGTTGTGCGATATGCCCACAGGACCCCCGGAAGTTCATCGGCCCAAGCCCCTTTATGCATTTCGAGTCTTTTCTTTAGCGCATTGAGGATGGTTTTGTTGGTCGCCTCGGCTTGCCCGTTAGCCTGCGGGTGGCCGGGGGAAGAGTACTTCACCTTGATCTTCAACTCGGAGCACCATTCTCGGTAATGACCGCAATTGAACTGCTTTCCGTTGTCTGATATGAAGCTCTGAGGTATCCCGAACCGGCAAACAATTGACTTCCATAAGAACTTTGTGATGGCTTGAGAAGTGATACTGACAAGGGCTTCGGCCTCTACCCACTTCGTAAAATAATCCACTGCCACTATTATGAATTTAACCCCACCCCTCCCTACTGGGAATGGTCCTATAAGGTCTAGTCCCCATTGATCAAAGGGCCAGGGGGATGTTATCGAAGTGAGTTCTTCCGATGGGGAGTGCAACACTGGGCTGTACTCTTGGCATTTCGGGCACCTTTTAACGAAATCTTTTGCTTCCTGGAACAAACATTGCCAGTAGTACCCTGCACGGGTGGTGCGGGCGGCTAGCGTTTTAGACCCCGTGTGAGCCCCGCAGATTCCTTCATGGATCTCGGCCAGTATGTATTGCCCTTCTTCTTTCGTTACACACCTGAGCAATGGTTCAGAGAAGCCCTTTCTGTACAGCGATCCGTCAATCAGTGTGAATCTGGACGATCTATTCTTTATCTTGCGGGCCTGGCCCGGGTCGGGAGGTAATGTGCCTGTACGGAGGTATGCTGTGATATCGGTTGCCCAGTCGGGATCTGCGACAGCCACTACTCCGACTTCGCTGCTCGTGGAGGGAGTATCTATCGTTCTGATCTCAGTGTTCTCTGGGGGAGGATGTTCATCTTTTCCCGATGCAACTTTTGCCAGCCGATCCGCTATATGATTTTCTTCCCTTGGGATCTGCAGTAAACGGAAGTAGCTGAATCGATCTCTCTTGATGCATACGAGCTCCAGATATTTTTTCAATTTTTCGCTCTTGGTGATGCACTAGCCGAGTACTTGATGAAAAACTATTTGAGAATCAGTTCGGGCCTCCAGCTCAGTCGCCCCGAGGACCCTAGCAATTGTCATTCCGGCTATGAGGGCCTCGTATTCTGCCTCATTGTTGGTTACCTTGAAGGTTAGGCCTATACCGTAGTTGTGTTGGACGCCCTGGTCGGTGACGATGTGCACACCTGCTCCACCCCCGGCTCGGCATGAGGACCCGTCAACATACAGTTGCCATGCCTGCCCCCGAGGTTCACTGGGGATCTCTTCTGGAAACCCAGTGTACTCTGCAACAAAATCCGCCAGTGTTTGCGCTTTCATCGCTGTTCGGGGCTGGAACGTTAGATCAAATTCGCTCAGCTCGATTGCCCATTTGCTAATCGACCGGACGTATCGGGCTTCTGGAGAATGGTTCCGAGGGGCTGATCGGTCATTACTCTTATGGTGTGGGCTTGGAAGTATGGACGCAGCCGACGCGCAGCTGTTAGTAAGGCGAATACCATCATCTCTGTACGGGGGTACCTGGCCTCTGCTCCTTGAAGTGCCCTGCTGACATAGTACACAGGCTTCTGACCCTGACCGGTTTCTCTCACTAGAACTGCAGATGTTGCATGAGGCGAGACTGCCAAATAAGCCACAAGGGTCTCTCCGGGAGCTGTCTGGCTAAGTAACGGGGGACACGTCAGGTAATCTTTGAGTTGTTCGAATGCCTGCCCGCACGATGTGTCCCACTCGCGTGCTTTTTAGAGGACTTGGAAAAAGGGAAGGCATCGATCGGTCGACCTTGCTATGAACCGGCTGAGGGCAGCAATTCGACCAGCCAATCGCTGGACTTCATTCAGGTTCCTCGGGGGTGCCATTCCGAGGATAGCCTGTATCTTCTCAGGGTTGGCCTCGATTCCTCGTTCAGAGACCATGTACCCTAAGAACTTGCCGGACTCGACCCCGAAGGTGCACTTGGCAGGGTTGAGCTTCATCTGATAATGTCGCAGGATAGAGAAGGCCTCTCTCAGGTCCATCACATGATCGTTAGGGGAGCGGCTCTTGACCAGGAGGTCGTCGACGTAAACTTCCATGTTTCTCCCGATTTGCTTTTTAAACATACGGTTAACCAACCGTTGATAAGTAGCCCCCGCGTTCTTGAGCCCAAAAGGCATGGCAGTGTAACAATAGAGCCCGCGATCTGTAATGAACGCCGTTTTTTCCTCGTCGTCCGTGCTCATTTTGATCTGGTTGTAACCCGAATAGGCGTCCATGAAGCTGAGGAGAGAGTGCCCAGCAGTTGAATCCACAATGAGGTCGATGCGCGGTAGAGGGAAACTATCTTTGGGGCAGGCCTTGTTCAAATCGGTGAAGTCCACGCACATGCGCCATTTCCCGCTGGTCTTCTTTACCAGTACTACGTTAGACAGCCATTCCGGGTAGTGAGCCTCTCGGATGAGCCCAACGGTCAGGAGTCTGTCCACCTCTTCTGCAATGGCGGCATACTTCTCAGCACAGAAGCTTCTTCTTTTTTGCCTAATTGCCCGGGCAGTCGGGTTGACACACAGCCGGTGTTCTATTACAGACCTATCGATTTCGGGAATGTCTGCAGGTGTCCAGGCGAATACGTCTTTGTGCTCAATGAGGAGGGCCTTGAGTTCCGTATGTACTCCCGGATTCATTCTGGTTCCGACTCGCACTGTCCGATCCGGGTTGTCGCCATCGACCGGAATCAATTCCAGAGGCTCGTTGGGTTCCGCTTGGCGCAGTGTCGCTTCGTCCCTGATCTCATCGTCCCACACTGCTCGGGGAGGTGCAGGCGGAAACTCAACATGCTCGTTCTCCAGGGAGATCGTAGCCACGGAACTGTCCTTGTGCTTCAATTCCCGGGCGTAGCATTCCCTGGAGGTGACCTGCTCTCCTCTGACTTCGCCCACTCCTCTGTCGGTCGGAAACTTCATCTTGAGGTAGTAGGTAGAAGTGACTGCCTTCAAGTTGTTTAGGGTCGGCCTCCCTAGGATGGCGTTGTAGGAGGTGGGAGCTTTCACGACCAGAAATTCAGTCATGATGGATGCGGTCCTGGGCGCGGAGCCCATCAAAACCGGTAGAGTTATTAGGCCCTCGGGGTGTACTGCTTCACCCGTAAATCCTTTAAGGGGGGCTTGGATAGGCTGAAGTTGGCGGGGGTCGATCCCCATCTGCACGAAGGCCTCCCAGAATAAGATATCGGCTGAACTCCCGTTGTCAACCAGCATCCTCTTAACTGTGAAATTGGCCACCAATGCTGATATCACCAAAGCGTCATCGTGCGGAAAGGCGATGCCCTTCCAATTTTGCTCGTTGAAAACTATTGATTCCCCTCTGGGACTCGGGTTGCCCTGCCTCGGCGCCTGCCCCAGTGAGAAGACTTCCCCATATCTGGCTCTCCGGGCGTGTGCCCTTTGAGAGGAGGACGTAGTCCCTCCTCGGGATGGTCCCCCGACAATGGTTCTGATTTCTCCTGCTGGGTGGCCGGATGCAGGTTCGCCTCGGCGTCTGCTTGACTCTTGCTCCCGACGAGGGGTCCTCGACCGGGTTCTGTCTCTTCGGTCGTTCATCTGTTCATCCCTCTGACTGTTTTTCAAGGCCTGGCAGTCTTCGGTGTTGTGGCCCTTGGACTTGTGATATTCGCAATACATATCTCCTCTTCTTCTTCTGATAGATTCTCGCCTAGATTCTGCTCGGCTCTGATCTTCCACCGCCAAGCTGGATTGAGGCCATGACGACAGTCTGTGTTCCCGTGAGGGGTCCCTTCTCCTCGTCTCATCTGGGAACTTCCTACCCCCCCGATGCCTGCTGGAACCTTCCCCGGCACTGGTTGTTTTTCGATCGTGCTGTCGGAGCTCCCCGCGCCGCGGGGCTACTAGGGCTTCGAGCGTATCTTCGGCGTTGATGAATCCGTCAGCCTGATCCATGAACCCGTTCAAAGTGGTGGGAGTTTTGCGGGCTATCTCCGCCATGAAGGAGCTCCTGGGCCATATGCCGCCCAGAGGGCCGCTAGGGTGATCTTTTCGTCCTGGTTGTCGGTGGTCATTCTTTCTTCGTTGAACCTGGTCAGGTACCCTTTCAGGCTTTCATTCTCTCCTTGCTTGACGGTCAATAGATACGCCGCTGGGCGCCTTCGTTTCCTACTAGCCATGAACTGGGTGATGAAGAGTCGGGCTAACGCCTCGAAGCTACTGACGGATCCCGGAGGAATGGTCCCGAACCATGTCCTAGCCATCCCCTTCAGTGTGAGAGGGAAAGCTCGGCACGCTACCTCGCTGGGATAGCCATGTAGGCTGATATGGGCTTTAAAAGCTTCTATGTGCTCCACAGGATCCTGAGACCCATCATACAGTTCCACTTGTGGGACCTTGAATTTGGGCGGGAGAGGGACGGCCAGGACGTCTGCGCTGTAGGGTGTTCCTATGCTTCCCTGCGAGGAGAGATGCCCTGCTGCCGGGCTGATCAGTTTTGCCATTTCAGCGTACTTGTCTCCCAACTCCTTTAGCTCGGTGTGCATCCGGCGTCGTTCTCCTTCTAAGGCTTCGCTCTCCTCAGGGAGTCGGGAGCTCGCATTCTCTCCCAGATGGGTTTCGCCGCGGGCCGATGCCTCTTCGCGTGGTTGCCGGAGGGCTGCATTCTCCTCCTTCAACTTCCTCACCATTTCTTCCAACGCTTCCAGTCTTTCTTCCATCGACGGATCTGTCTGCTGGTCGTGCTTGGTCGTTTGGGACAGCGGTAGAGTAGACATGCATAAAGTACGTTGATCAGAAACAATCGAATCCCACAGACGGCGCCACTGTTAAGGACGTATTCTGCAGTCTTCTTTACCGAATCTCGTACGATGGTAACCTGCAAAACAAGAACAAGAGGGGTCGGGGTCCGGGACCGCTCCGACGATCAAGTTAGAGTAAGGGAGAGAATATATGATAGATGGAGTAAGAGAATACGTGAGCATAACGTCTTTCCGTCATTGGTTGGGTGTTATTTATAGGTGTCCCCCCTGGGAGGAGGGTCTGTGTGACGAGAGTGCCGGAAATCGGGACATCACTCGTCCGTCATCCTCGATAAGGAAACCTGGTCTGATTCGGTCGGTCTCATCGCATTAATTGAGTATCCTTCCAATTAATGCTCAATTAGACCCTTTTGGACAGGGGCATTAAATGCTGCTGTATCTTTTGTCAATTTAGCAATTAATGGTGTATGTTTGTAGCGTCTCCGCATTAAAAAGGGGGGGGGGCTATAGACCGGCGGCTGTCTGTCGTTCATAAATGCGGGAGTGGTCTTGATGGGAGACGGGTTCAGGAGATATATCAGTACGTGAGCCGCCGTTCTGTCCTTAGCGTGTTCTCGAAGCCGGTTTAACCATCTCCTGCTCAGATCGGGATAACCAGGGATTTGGCTCGTCCCCGATTTCGGTCTCCCTAATTGAATTCGGACGCTGCGTCGAGGTGGGTGCGGATAACAGGCCTTGGGCCTGATAACCTTGTGGGCTCGGGCCCGGGCAAGTTGGACCCCCTTTCAATATAGGTGTAGTGTGTAAGGATGATAAGTATAATTATTTAGTTTTATTTTTATGCAAATCCTCTTATTGCCTGTTGATTTTAAATGAAACAATATATATCTATATATATATATATATTTAGAAAATATATATTTTTAAATATATGACACAGTTCTCCAACTGAAAAGTCTGGTTCAAAATCTCTCACTTCTTTAAACTCTATTTACGCGTGGCCTCCATGTATTCACCGATGGAGCTTACTGCACTTCCTATGTGTTTAGTACGTATCATAAATGGAGGGTTGAGACTTGAGATGCATCGCTTTCTAATGATCTCTTCTGGTTACATTATTATATTTTCTTTCTATATTCCATATTTTGTTTTTTGTTTTTTCTCTTCATCAAGCTGCTAAAAATGGAAGGCATACGTATATATAATATTATCAATAAGGGTTTGTATAAATATTTTCTTGTATTGTGTCTGATGAATTAACTTAAGAGTTAAGTTAATATAATTTATTATTTTAAAATTTAAAAAAATTGAATTATTTATTATATTATATATAAAAATTTAAAAAAATAATAATAATAATATTGATAAGATGAAATGAGTTGAATTGAATTTTTAATCTAAACAAAACCAAACTAAATACAAAAACAAATAAAAGTAGCTAGCGCCCCTCACCCATTGAATATTTGCCCATTTTAAAGAACAAAAGCTTCACTACAAAGTATCATCAATGCTAAATATTCATCGAAGAAACAACTTCGAAATAAAGTTTGCTTAATAAAGAAGCAACCGGCCTCTTAAAGTTGGAAAATAAAGATACAGTAGCTAGAAGAATAATAAAAGATGCGATTATGATCGAGACTGCATAAGGAAAGCTGGTGCGATAAAGATAAGAGAAATGATAGATGCAGTCATGGAGTTGCAAGCGGCGTGCAGTCGCTTTAGAAAAAAGTGAATATATATGGGACCCACGTGAAAAAGTTAACTTTTTTTCTAAAGTGACTGCATGCCGTTTGTAACTCCACGACTGTATGTAGCATTACCCATTTTATTTTATTTAATGATTAAAGAAATAATTATTAGTATATTAATATTTTTTTTAAAATTTTTTGAAAATATTTAAACATATTAAAAAATATGAAAATAAAAATAACATAAAAATAATTTTTTTCTATTTTTTATCATCATTTTTTATCATTTAAAAATATTTTTAAAAATTTTGAAAAAATAATCAATACACTAATAATCACTTCCTTAATTATTAAGTAAAATAATAAAAAGAAAATTAAATGCAAGATGTGTCAAATTTAGTAAACATTCTAGCATTATTCAAAGATAATTACTATTAATACAAAAATTATATAAAAATAAATTTATAAATTATAAATTTACATATTTATATTGTATATATAATATGTCATTTCTCTATTCTTAATAACAAAAATATAAATCTGTAGAACCAAAATTATTTACATATTTATATTGTATATATAATATATAAAATTGTATTAAATTTTTTTTTTTTGACTAATCCAATATCAATACTATTAGACAATCTTTTGACTTGCATAGAAGTGATGTCCTCGCATAATTGACTGACTCTATGAAAAGAAATTTTAAATTTTAAATTTAAGTTTTTGCCTTTTGACCTTGAAAAGAATTGAACTCATTTCTGATCTCCACCCTCCTGTGACGGAGTACTGACGTTAATTTGCACGTATGAGGTTGTAAAGGTTAGATATAATAGTTTGGACTATGCATTCACCTATATATCTCGATCGAAAAATGCTATTAGTCTCTGTTTAAGATTTCTAATAGGATCTCGATTTTTATTTTATTTTATTTATTTATTTTTCTTATATGATTTTTTTATATTTTAAAAAAATATTTTAAAACGTCAAAAAATTTATATAAAAAAAAAAAAAATCGAGATATTCAATAAAAATCTCAAATAGAGACAAATAGCATTATCCTATCTCGACCTATTTACACCTGGCCACCATTTATTCACTAATGGAGCACAATGCAGCTTTAAAGGCAGAACATGGTACACTTCTACGTGGCAAATATGATATTTAGAAGTTGAGTAAGGATAGGCCCATTTGAATTTGGAGGCAAGATAAGATAAGTTGATATGAATTGAATTGAGTTTATTTTTTAATATTATTATTATTTTAGAATTTAAAAAAGTTGATTTGAAAATTGAAAAAATTGTATTAAAATTAAAAAAAGTTGTATTAAAATTTATATTTTATATGAATATATAAAAAAAATATAATGATAAGTTTGAGATGAATTGAGATGAGCTTGTCTTGTCTTCGAATACAAATAGAGCCTAAATATAATTATAGAGAATGTAAGCAATACGATTTTTCTTTTTTAAAAGAGAGAAGTTTATTATTAAAATATTAATATTTTTTTTATATGAATTTAATATTTACTCTATTATTGTAAATAAATTGTGTCCACAATTATAAATTTTATTTCTCTTACAAGTTTAGTGAATAATACTTATTTTTGTGTAATTTTTTATGATTAAGCATTTCCCTTTTTGAAAGAAAAAAAAAAAGAAGAAGATAAAGACACCTTCAATAAGCAGCTTTGTGAAAAGGAAAAAAAATGTTATTATAAAGTTAACTTTTTTATAAAATATTATTAAAATGATTCGTGAGACGATTATTCAAAAGTTATATATGATATTTAGAAGTTTATTATTGTATTTATAAAAAAATCAAAAATCAAAAATAAAAAAACTAAAAAATTTATATTTATTTTATATATGACGTGGTTAGTTTGTGAATAAAAAAGTTACAAATAAATTCATTTTTATTTCCAAAATGAAATTGTTTAAATAACGAAGAAATAAATCTGTACGGCCAATCATTGACGGACTTGATGAAAGGAGATTTAAAATTTTAAAAAATAATTGTTCTTGACTTGAAAAGAATTTCTGACATTTGCATATATGTGACGGAATGACGTTTGCATATATGACACTACAGAGGTTAGATAGGGGGCTAGATTCGTTAATTATTTTTATTTTTATATTATTTTAATATTCTTAAACATTTAAAAAGAAATTTATTATATTACTAAATAATATTTTCTTAATTATTAAGAAAAAAGAAAAAGAAAAAGAGGGGAATATGACATACCAACGTAACCCAAATCAGTGTCCTTAACTTTATTCGGTTAGGGGCTGCTATATATAGCTCCCGTTATTTGAGTCTCGATTTGGATTCATTAGTTATTTTTATTTTTATTTTATTTTTTAATATTTATAAAAAGAACAAAAATTAATAATATTATTAAATAACATTTTCCTAATTATTAAGAAAACAAAAAGAGGGGAACTGTACACACCAACGGGCCCAAATCGGTGTTCCTAACTTTATTAGATTAGGAGATTGCTATAATCTTCGATATTTGAGTCTCAATTTGAGATCTTTTAGTTATTTTTATTTTATTTTTTAATATTTATAAAAAAAATTATATTATTATTAAATAATATTTTCTTAATTATTAAGAAAAGAGAAGAAGATGAGAACGGTGCACACCCACAAAACCTAAATTGGTGTTGTTGATGTGTGTTCTGCACTCCTCGATTGAGTCTTGATTTCCAGTCTTAATCTGCAATAGAAAAGATGGAAGGTTGAGTTCCTCAACTCTTAGAACTCTCCGATGCCTTAATTAGAGAATTTAGATAGATTAAAGACAACAATAAGAAAACGCTTGATAGATCTTCGTACATTTTTCAAGTAATCTATTCTTTCCTTTATATGGGCTAAAGTATCGATCAGGCACACGTGTAATTATCCAATATTATCGGGAAGCAGATTATTCCCCTCTACATCCTGGATTTTCTGAGATCATTTATTGGTTTTATTTCTTCTCAATAATATCTCCATTAATATGATTACCTCCGAGCAATCAGTAGGTATTTTTGGATATTTATATCAAACCGCATTTAATGTGATATGTTATCCTACCAGAAATTAAATATTTATAGGACTTCTGATCATCATACTATGACTGTGTCAGGGATAACTATGACGAATTTATCAAATCTATCGTATTTATCTAGTAGGAACTCACATGGGAGAAATTCAGTTTGAGTAGGGAGGAATTAGAATCCAATTGAAGGAATTGTATATATTACAATTCCTTGTAAGTCTCCAAAAGAAGAATAATAGGCGGCCGTCACTGTGAAGGGCGTCCATCACTTTATCTCTTATTGTAATTGTCCCCTCACAGGTGTCCTAACTTTATTTGGTTAAGGAGTTCTTACAGACTCCATTATTTGAATCTTGATTTGGAATCCGTTACTTAATTTTGTTTTTGTTTTATTTTTACTTATTTTTTAATATTATTAAATAATACTTTCTTAATTATTTAAAAAAAAAAACAGTGCACACCAACATTTGGTGTCCCTAGCTTTTTTCGGTTAGATAAAGAAGCAAGGAGCATATAGACCTAAATCTATTTACACGTGGCCTTCATGCAATTCACCAATGGAGGAAACTGCAGCTTCCTACATAATCCCTCTTTTACATAACCAGGTTTTCCACCAAGGAAAAGCGTGGCGGTTTTACTTTAGTTAAAAGCATGGCGGTTTGTCTCCGACAAGATAGTATAAGTACCCCCATAATGTTGGTGTTTTTAGAGCGGTGGAACACAGAGTTGGGTAAAAATGGTTGGTGCAGTAATAGGTATGCTGGCGGTTGGGGTAGTACAGTGGGTGTGCTGGCGGTTGGTGCGGTTGCTCTGCTAGCTATCAACTGTAGGGTCGATAGCAGAAGTAGGGCAGGCAGGGGAAACCGCAGAAGAGAAAACGATAAAAGCCCCGGGAAGATTGCAGCAGAGGAGGAGCCAGAAGATCATTTGTGTAATGTGTCTGATAAATAGAAGGCAATATAGATTCGTTCCATGTGGGCACGTGGTGTGTTGCCAAAGCTGTGTCATCTCAGTTGAACGGGAATCTACACCCAAGTGTCCCGTCTGTAGGCAGGAAATACAAAAATCATTTCAAATATATGATTCTTGATCAGAGAGAGAGTTTACTTTTTGTTCAATGTGTGGTTGAGACTTTTCTAGTTTTGGAAGAGAGTCGGTCGCTGTATTTATCAAAGTTTCTCTTTATTTGAGGCCTAATGTTATAGGGGGAAACCTGTTGTGATTTGTGAATTTATCTTAATTCCTGCTGCTTACTCTATGTGTTTTCTGTGTGTAATATTAATATTTCCTATATGATGGTCGGGGTTTCGTTTGTTTGGAATACAATTTATTTTTGTTTTAATTGCATGTAAACTAAATATATAGTATGTGATGCATCGCGTTTTGATCTCTTCTGGTTTATTATTTTCTCCTTTTCTGATCTGTTCCATTTTTTGGTCATAGTTTTTGATTTTGTTCTCTCTTTATCAAGCTGTTAACAAAGGAGTGAAGAGACTAATGGCATGATGAAGCGCCATTCTCGGAACACCCCCCCCCCCCCCCCAACACAACACACCCCACCCCACCCCACACACCAACCCACTTCCATTGTATTAAAAAATAAAAAATAAAAAATGTTAACAAAGGAGGGCATACGTATATATGACTATGTATATATATATATAAAATAATAAGGTTACTATTTTCTTCCTATCTATTTATTATTATTATTTTTAAAATTTTTAATTTATATATATAAATAAATTATATATATAAATTATATTTTTAAATAATAATCAATATATAAATAAATTATATATATAATTAATTTAATTTGAATTGAAGTAAAAAAATTAGCAAACAATAAAAAAAATGAATGGCCAAAATACAATACACGCTGTTACGATCGAAATATTGGTGGATATGAAATAAATTCTTAACCTGTATTGGATGACTGACCAATACAAAATATTTCGATCGTAACAACCGTCACGATATGATATAAAAAATATTGGTAGGGAGACGGTAGGCACTAGTTCGACTTCTAAACATTAAAAAACAGTCTTCCAATAATAAGCAATTACTTTGTCGTTTCAGCAAACAACAAGGTGAGCAAGATCACACCAAATCCCAGAATTATTTATCCATCAAAGCCCTCTATTCTTCAACCAAAATTCATTTCCGTCGCACAACCTTTCATTTCGTCAAATACCCCTCATTCTCTCGCACTTGAGCCTCCCTTTCATTACACAGTCCCTCATTCCGTTGCACCCCAATCTGACGCCGACAATATCACTTTGATCCTAATGCTTAATGTTCTTCGCCCAGATCAGTTCAAGTACATATATGATGTCTCAGTCTTGCCCCTGCAAAGCTTTTCATCAATGGCTTCTCCATGCAAACTCATCTCCCAGATCTCTCTTCTCGTGCTTCACGTCCTTATCTCTGAAACCCATCTAACTTTCTCCTTCAGAAACCCAAAACTCAATCCCAACCGTGTGTCCCCTCCCCTCCAATCCGTCACAGACATCCATGACCTCCTCCCCCAGTATGGCCTCCCAACCGTGTGTCCTCTCCCCTCCATCGAGCTCACAACCTGTTGTAATGTTCAATTTGACCAGTTGGTTTACTATAACAAGAAAATCAATGGAAAGTTGAGCTACGAGTCTATGTCCAGTGTCTCTGGGATTCAAGCCAAAAAGTCGTTTCTTTGGGTCTCGGTCACCGGAATCCAAGTTGATAGAGATTTGGATTCGATTAAATTCTATGTCGGTGTTTTGTTAGAGAGAGGGGGAGAAGGGAGGGGGAGGTGAGATGGGAAGGGGGTTTTGGAATGGAGGGGAAGTGGCGATAGGGAAAGGAGAAGGAACATTCGAAAAATGCCTTGTGTGGAAGGCGTACGTGTCAACCAGTCAATGGTGGGTTGTTATTTTATTAAAAGGAGCCCGACCGATTCTTAGATTAATTCTTCTGGGGTGTCGTATTTTAGGGATTAAGGACCCAAGATGCAATGATTAATTTCTCGTTTACTTGCACAAAATTTGGGCCTGTTTTGGGACCCATTACAAGTCAAGTCTGAAAAGAATACAGTTGGTTTTTATCTTCATTTTCTTTCTAATAATCATTAATTTGTTTGGCCTGAACCTACTTTGCTAGAAACGTAAAGAACTAACATTTATTTTAGGTTTTGGCATTGCGGAGAAAGAAAATATTGATTTTATGATTATGATATCGATCCACTGGAGCCATGCCTAGTCCAAGTATCTGTCAATGCCATTTTGTGAATTCATCTCAATTTAAGATCCACTATTTTTGCAAATTTTCATAAAAATAATGTTACTTACCTCAACCTACTTCATACACTTAAATACATATATCAATCTATTTATATTTAAGCACATTTTAATAAGATCTACAAAATATTACTATTTATAAATCATCTCAAATTATTTGAGATTATCTCAACTTCGAACGCAACCGACACCATACATCTTCCACATGATATAATTTAATTTGTAAAATTAAAAATTAAAAATTTTATCTTCTAAATCAATTATGTCCCATGAATTATATGTGGTACAAAAGATTTTAGAATAAAACTATCATGACCTAAAAGAATGCACTTTTTTAATGGCAAAGTGACTTTTCATCCTTTTTCAAAATAAAAATTAAAGGTAATACGGTATACCACACCACCATATGAGGGGTAACCCCCTCCCCACATCCCACCCGGTATGGGTTGGGGAGGGATTTTCATCTCTGCATCTCGAGGATAGGATACGGAGAATCCGTCCCACATTCCGAGTCCAAAATAATATATGATGGACTACACTCTTCTCTTTAGACTGTTCATTTGAATCAGTTCTTATGTTTAAAATAAGGGCAATACTACATACAATCCAAAAAGTTGGACTCCTTTGCAGTCCAAGAATAAACAAATAAAAAAATCTCTATTTTAGAATAAAATTGATTAAAACACCCTTACTTACAAATAAGAAACTTTAAAAATTTGAAAAATTCATTTCATTTAATTATAAAAATGGAGCGTTTTTATGTGGACTGTAATACAATCCATTAAATATGGACTGTAAAAAGAATTATCCTTAAAATAATAAATTATTTGATTATTAGATAATAACACACAAATACAAGAAGACAAAAGAAAGTGAGTTGCTCGTGCAAATTATTAGCAACGAATTTATTTATGGCAACGTTTGCTTGAGATGGCTATATATATATATATATATATATATATAAGGGGAGGTTTGGGATAGAGTCACAGATAAATTAGATGAATTAAGATAAAAAAAGGTAATAAATTAAATAAAAAGTTAAAGAAACCTCGAATTCAATTTAAAGAAATCTCATACATTTTACCTTTCTTTTGTTTTTAATCAACACAGAAGAAGAGTACTACTAAAAATACCCAAATCTCCATTTTAAAAATGCAAGTGAGTGTGTTATCTAGTTTTTCAGCTTATATTTAATTTATATTAGTTGCTTCTCTCTACAGATTAAATAGCTAATATTTAACATATTAGTATTGTTCAAGTCTTTACCTACATTTTATCTTGTAATATGGAATATAATTATTTATAAATTACTAATTTATAAGTCTATGTTAGTGGCAAGCTTTCTTGGTAAGAGAAAAAAATTTAATGCAAGGCAAATGAATTGTTAATATGTTATTTATTTAAAAAAATAATAAAAATAAACACAAACCATAGTTATCATGCTTGTAATTACTTGGAAAAATATTAGTTGGTATAGGCTACATAAATTATACTATATATTTTATCGATCGCCCTCTAAATACTAAATCTTAATTTCGCCCTGTTTACTGCGTATCATAAATGGAGTGTTGGGACTTAGGTGCATCGCGTTCTGATGATCTCTTCCGGTTACATTATATTTTCTTTCTATGTTTCATTTTTTCCCCCCTCGTCATCAAGCTGCTAACAAAGGAGGGCATACGTATATATATTATCAATAAGGGTTTGTATAAATATTTTCTTGTAATCTGTCTCAATCCTGATGAATTAACTTAGGAGTTGAATTATTTATTATATTATGTATAAAAATTTAAAAAAATTATAATAATAAAAGAAAATGAGTTGAGATGAATTTTTAACTCAAACTGAACCAAGCTAAATGCAAATACAAATAAAAGTAGCTTGCGCCCCTTACCCATTGAATATTTGCCCATTTTAAAGAACAATATCTCCACTGCAAAGTATCATCAATGCTAAATATTCATTGAACAAACTACTTCGAAATAAAGTTTGCTTAACAAGCAACTGGCCTCTTTAAAGTTGGAAAATAAAGATAAAGTAGCTAGAAAATAATAAAAGATGCGATTATGATCGAGACTGCATAAGCTCTAGGAAAGCTGGTGCGATAAAGATAATTACTAATGGAGCACACTGCAGCTTCCTTAGTCCCAGTCCGTTTCTTACATAAGCAGGTTTTCCACAAAGGAAAAGCATGGCGGTTTATCTACGACAACATAGTATAATTACCCCCACAATGTTGGTGTCTTTAGAGCGGTGGCACACAAAGAGTTGGGTAAAAATGGGCAGCATCGAAAGCACTCAGAATGGCACTTAGACCGGCACTAAGAATAGGAAGGATTCCGATTCGTTAAGGAAACGCAGCGAAGATGGCTGGTGCAGTGGCAGGAGTGATTGTGCTGGCGGTTGGTGCGGTTGCTCTGCTATTAACTGTATGGTCAGAGCAGGCAGGGGAAACTGCAGAAGAGAAAAGGATGAAAGCCCCGGGAAGGGATACTCGCATTTCCAGGTCTGGCAAGGGAAAACGTTATGACAAGGGAAAACGTTCAGAGCAGGCAGGGGAAACCGCAGAAGGGAAAACGATGAAAGCCCCGGGAAGATTGCAGCAGAGGAGGAGACAGGAGATGTTCCGGATGAGCGAGTTGTGTGTGATCTGTCTGACGAGGATAAGGCGATATGCATTCGATCCATGTGGGCACCTGGTGTGCTGCCAAAGCTGTGCCATCTCAATTGAACGGGAATCTACACCCAAGTGTCCCGTCTGTAGGCAGAAAATAAGCAAATCATTGCAGATATATAATTGATTCTTGAGGGACAGTTACTGTTAGTTCAATGTGTGGCTGAGACTTTTCTAGTCTTGGAAGAGAGTCGTATCTGTATTTTATCAAATTAAGTTTCTCTTTATTTAAGGCCTAAGGAGAGGTAATACTAATAAGGTATGGTAAAATATGGCTGGTGAAAATAATGTTATAGGGGGGAACCTGTTGTGAATACTCAAATTGTTTGAGTTTAATTGGAGAATATAATGATATTTTTCTTCCTTTTATTTTTTGTATGGCTTCGAGTGGATATAGAAATGGCGCTCACAGGAGTAGTAGCAGCACAAAGCTTGATTTCTGTCAAATTGTAGTTATTTCTGTAAAATTCTAGTTATTCTAGTGGATATAGAATCTATAAAATTCTAGTTATTATACAATCCCATGAGTGGATTTCAATGGCGTCATCCACCCAGAGAGAAGGGAAGAAATTTGCTATAAAATCTCAAATCTAAATTTCAAGGGCACTGTAATTCTTCAACATGCTTCTCATTCTTCCAACCACTTACTAAAGTACTTATTCAAATGCAACCAAAAACGAGAAACAACCAAAAAAAAAAGGAACAACATATGGGAATGGAGAGAATTGAGAAGATAGAGCTTGAGATTAATTAAAAGTTTCAAACTTTCAATTCCATCCCTATTTCCTTCCACTTTCTATGCATCCAAACAGACCATAAAAAATCCAAAATCCAACAATCTCCCTCCCACTAGACTCATAAAAGTCAAGAAAGTTCTACAACATTAGAACCTGGTTTCTCGAGAGAAGATGTATTCAGTGGTTTATTGGAATAGCTGGTTTGGTTCTTGAGGGCTTCTAACTTGCCTGAAATTTTGGAGCATGTCACTCGTCATTTTTGATGCAGCTTCTCCCATCTCTATAAGAACGTGCATGGAGCCGTCTTCTCGAGTTGGTTCTTCGGATTAGTCTTCTTTTGGTTCTTCTCAAATAGGAGGAATCGAAGGCGGCTCCCATTCTCTTCAACTATCATCCCGACACTAAGGGAGGGAGGGTGATGGCTTTGTGGGAGGACTCGAGAGGAAATGTAGAGATTGAGAGGAAGGAAAAGGGAGGAAATGGAAACTGAGAGAGGAAGACTCCGATGTTCTATTTGTTCAAAACAGTTAGTTGGGATTATTTTGCCTCATCAGCAGCCGTTTGCATGCTGCTTATCCCAGACGACTGTTTGTAGAGTTTTCTTGTGAGTATATCTTTTGAAGTAATGCAGAATGCTTTTTTAATAGTCAGGGAGTCGTAACTTGTGTAAATTATAATTTATGCTTCCTTTGTCTTTAACGTGTTGAAAACCCACCAACAATCTTTATTTTTTTTGAAAAGGGATGAACCCCACTTTCCATAAGAAAGAAGAAATGAAGAAGAGCTATAATCTTGGTAGGAAAACCAGATCTGACTCACCTTCCGTTAGCAATTTTGACAATTTTGCTAGATTATATGCCGCATTGTTCTCTTCTCTCCTAATAAATACAGCTTTCCATTGCATACAAGACAGAAACATTTTAGCATCATTTAAAATAACTCCTACACTATCAACACGTCCAGCTTGCTCCTTAAGAAATCTCACTATCTCCAAGCTATCTCCTTCAAGAATCACGTTTGACAGGTTCATCTCTTTGGTTAACTTTGCTGCTTCTAAAGTTCCAGCTGCCTCTGTAAGAAGTTGATCAATTAAGGAAGCTTTTGATATTCTCTTCACCACCAGCACTGTAGCTTCATGGTTCCTGACAATAATCCTTACTCGAATTCTGTTCAGATCTTGAAAAATGGCAGCATCCTAGTTGATTTTCACAAAGTCTCTAGGAGGAGGACACCAGGAGGATGACTCAGCTTTGACCTGGGGTAAAATTGGTTTCTGCTCTGAGTTAGCTACTTTAAAGTCTTCAAGTGAACTCATTGTTGTCTTTACCACCTGATTGGGATGCACAAATTGATCTTCAAACAGCCATTTGTTTCTTCTCAACCAAATTGCTCTTGCCAACACAGAAAAAATTTCACTAGTTGTTTATCACAATGAAGACAAATATGCTCAAACAGATCCCTAAAAAAGCCTTCGGTACAAGCCATTTTCTAAATCTTGGGAAAGCTTTAACCCCATATATCTCTTGCAGCAACACAACTCCATAAAGCATGATTAGCAAATTCTTCTCCATCTATCACTTTCCTTCTATATAAATTAAGCTTTGTTGGAAGAGATTCTAAACAAGCTTGCCAAACAAAGAATTTAGTAACTCTTGGAATATTGAGACTTCATAGCTTTTTCCACAAGTTCTTTCTCCTGGAATTATTAGAGGATTGACCTTTCTCCATTTCTAACAATTCTAATTGCTTATGATAGGCTGACTTGACAGTATATTCTCCATTTTTGTTATCCATCCATATCAATTTATCATCCTCCCCCTGCAAGCTAATATGTATTCTAGAAATCAAATTACATTCTTCCTCATTAAAAGTTTCATGTAATAGATCGAGCATCCATTGCTTTGTTTCCCCATCAATTAGATCCTTTACTCGAGAAGTTTCAGGTAAGAACCTCAAAGGTGACTGAATTTTGTATGATGAGGATCTCGGTATCCATTTACTTCTCCATACTTCAATCTTTTCGCCATTACCCACTCTCCACAAAGAACCTTCTTCTATAAGTTTCCTTGTAGCACAGATTCCCCTTTAAATCATTAAGGGTCTAGCACCCAATTTGGCCTTGAAAAAATCAGTAGAGGCAAAATATTTGTTCTTAAGTGTCTAGGCCACTAAAGAGCCAGGGTTTTGAAAGATACACCACCCCTGTTTAGCTAACAAGGCTAAATTAAAACTTTCCACCTCCCTAAATCCGAGACCCCCTTCCTCTTTAGCTTTCCCCATTTGTTTCCAGCTCACCTAGTGCATTTTCCTCTTTTTTTTTTTCCATGAAATTCCACCAAAAATCATTCATAAGTTTATTTATCTCCTTCACTAGATTTTTTGGTAGCTTAAAGACCCTCAGACAGTCAGTAAGGATAGATTGCACCACTGCCTTTCGGAGGATTTCTTTATTGGCATGAGAAAGGAACTTAGTTTTCCAATTACTAAGCCTTCCCCTAATTCTATCTACAATTCCTTTAAAAGCTCTGGATTTAGCTTTCCCAACTAATGCTGATAATCCCAAATAATTTTCGTAAGAACCCGAGGCACTAGTTCCTGCAATACTCAATAAATATTCCTTGGTTTCTCTCTTACCACTAAAGAAAATTGGAGGTTTATCTTTATTGACTTTCTATCCAGAAGCTGATTCATACCGCATAAGTAAACTATTAATGACAGCCCATTCACATGCTTTAGCTCTACAGAAAATCAAGCTGTTATCAACAAAAAACAAGTGACTCACACTAGGGTAGCCTTTACTAATATGAAATCCATGAATGTCACCCATACTTTCTACTTTATTAATTAAGGAGGTTAACACCTCAGATACCAAGATGAATAAATATGGGAAGATAGGATCTCCTTGGCGTAAACCTCTAGAAGGGATAATTTGTGCTTGAGGGGCACTATTAATAAGCAAGGAATATTTAATAGTGGACACACAATTCAGCACTAGATTGATCCATCTTAAGCTGAATCCCATTTTCTCCAATACTTTCCTAAGGAACCCCCATTCAACACTATCATAGGCCTTACTCATATCAAGCTTAATGGCTATATGACATTGTTTCCCTTTCCTCTTAACTTTCATTAAGTGGAGAGCTTCAAAGGCAATAATCACATTATCCTGGATTAGCCTCTAAAGAATAAATGCACTCTGATTAGGGGAAATTATTAGAGGAAGAATCTTTTTTAACCTATTAGCAATGGCCTTTGAGATCACATTATAAATGACATTGCATAATGCAATAGGTCTATAGTCAGATACCTTACTCGGCTTCTTTACTTTGGGGATAAGGACATTATAAGTCTCATTTAAATTTTTCACACTAACACCATGATTAAGAACGTCAGAAACAGTTCTAACAATATCTGAACCAACTATTTTCCATTGTGATTGATAGAAAATAGGAGGGAAACCCTTGAGACCTGGAGATCCCAAAGGTTTCAATTGAAAAAGAGCATCCTTAATATCATCCTCTAAATAATTGCACAATAGAAAGGAATTCATATCATCAGAAACAGAAGCATTAATATAATTCAGGCATTCATCAATATTTCTAGGGAATTGAGTTGAAAAAAGATTCAAATAAAATTGATTAAATACCTCTTTCACCTCTTCCAGGTTTGTTGATTCTGTCTCATTCTCCTTTATAACCTTCTTGATCTCGTTCTGCTTCCTTCTTTGGTTTGTATAGCTGTGAAAAAAATTGGTGTTCTTATCTCCATTTTTCAGCCAGGCCTGCTTTGATCTCTGTTCCCATTTCTTATTCTCCTTAGCTAACAGATAGTGAGTATCCCTCTTCAAGCTCATCCGCTTTTCCCAGCTGCCTCCTAAATCTTTATCTTGAAGTTCTCCCAATTTCTCTATCTTCTTTTGTAAATCTCTTTTTTCTTTTCTATGAGAATTCTGGTTCCAGTGAATAAGAAACTTTTTACAATTTTCCAGCTTACTCCAAACCAAGTTTGTTCTATTATCCTACCACATTTGTTGACTGTTCTAGCTTGCTCTTATTATTTCTTTACAATCTTCATTATAATTCCAGCTTGCTTCATATCTAAATAGTTTCTCTGGACCTTTGAAATGATTACCTCCCTTTTTAATCTTTCTAGATACATTTCAATCCAGGAGGATAGAGCAATGATCAGAAGAAATAACAGCCCCATTGTAAAAACTGAACTCTTCATGCAATTCAATCCACTCCAGATTTCGCAACACTCGGTCTAGCCTTTCTTTTGTAAACTGGTGCCCCAACCTTTTATTACTCTATGTGAATTTTACCCCCTCAAAACCAAAATCATTTAAACCACAATCGTCTCAACACTGTCTAAATAATTCCGTATTTCTATATGAACAATCTGCAGCACCCATCTTCTCATCTTGGCTTAAAATCTCATTAAAGTCCCCGAAACAAATCCAAGGGAACTTATCCTTAGGCATCATCTTCCTCAACAAACCCCAACTAAGATATTTAGAACTAGCTTCTGAATAACCATAAAAGCCAAAAATCAAAATAACTTTCCTCAAATTTTCATCAAAATATCTCATTGAGGTGTGGTGTTGGGAGTAGGTATCCAAAGAAAATTCGAACCTACTATCCCACAAAAAGGCTAACCCACCACTTAGGTCTACACTATCTACCACAAAGCTGGCATCAAAATCCAACATATTCCTAACCCTTTCCACCTTAGATCGACCACACTTTGTTTCTAATAGAAAAACAAAAGCGGAAAAAGTAGATTTAATCATCCTTTTAAGCTCCAAAATTGTAAGGGTGTTCCCGAGACCCTTACAGTTCCACGATATACCCCTCATAGCTCCTGGCGGGGCTGCCAGGCAGCCTCCACCAGTTCTATATCAACAAAGGCACCTCCAGCTTCTATCACTTCTTTTTGTTTCTTTAACTTACTACCCCTGGAAATAGACTCATCCAAGGATCTTTTAGTTAACAACTTACCTCCCTCCTCCTGATGTGCTTCTCCAGAGCTACCCACATTCCTTTCCCTCCTCTTCCAAGTAGCCAATTTACTACTCAGGCTTTCTACTTCTAAAATTATTTGACTTGCCCGCTTCTCCACTATCTTTTCATTATCTACTGGGTGTCTTGGTTCTGCCTCCATCTCCCTCATATCTCTAATTAATTCACTACTCACCCCACTTACTAACTCTTCATCTTTTTTCATCTCAACGGTTTCATCTCTAATTATTAAAAGCTTCTGTTTGACCCCTTTTGGCTCATATGGGGTTCTAGGTGAGATCTTACAACCCACCTCTTCTGAATACTCATATGAATTTCTAACCTGACCCTCCTTTCTCCTTTCCTCCATGCCCCCATATTTCATTGTCTGAAAAATCCTGGCATTCCTAGGTTGTGTTCTCAGTCAAGCCCCAAATTGATTAGTAGTTTCTTCCTCATCTGAATTCACATCCCTTTGGTTACTCATTTTTTTACCTTTATGAGCTAAAATACCGCATTTAAAATAGAACCCTTGTAGCCTTTCATATTTAACTGCCATCCAGTAGCGCTTGTTCTCAATTTGAACCCATTTACCCCTTAGCAATGGCTTTGTCATATCCACCGCCACCCTAACCCGCAAACATTCACCCCAGGCTAGACCATCCGCATCTCATTCCACTCTGATAACGTGACCTACTGCCTCGGCTATCTCCCTCCCAATTTCTTCATTCATAACTAATAAAAGCAAACCATATAACTGAATCCAAAAAGGTTCATATTGAAACCCTATTTCTTTCAAGGGGACCGATTCGTTAACTTTTTGCATAAAAATTAGACTTCTATAAAAAAATAAGGCCGACCACTCATAACCCTCTCCTTATCAACAAGAAATTGAAACTCAAGCAAGTATTTTTTTATCCCTCATTTCTTTAAACTTAACCCATCCCTCAAGAATCCATACCTGAGTTATAGTCGTTCTGAATGCCTCGCTATTGATATTTTTTCCGAACATCACTCCTTCGATGTGACAGAATCTCCCACATAAGCCTTTATCCTTCAAATCCTTTCCTTGGACAACATATGCTTCGTTCTCTTCTATCGATAGCTTTAAATGTTCACATTTACTCATCAGTTCCTCCTCCATAATGAACTAAAACGTTGGGATTTCACAGGACTAGAGTTCCTTCGAGGGAAGGAAACTTAACCTTTCTCTTTCTATCGAAAGAAAGAGAAGGACCGTATTCACTCTTTTCCACCAGCAATCTAAGAATGGATGAAGGCAGAAGTCTTTTAGTATATATATATATATATATATATATGTATGTATTGGTGTGATTGGGGTCATTGAATTGATGAAAGAAACAATGATTTTAATGAAAATCAGCTGGAAATACCGGCCTAGTAGTTTTGATTTGGGATTGGAGAAACGTTCATCCCTTGCTTGGAGAACCCCAAAGGCTACTTTTAAGACCTTCATCGTTGTTGCTGCTGCTTCTGCTGCTTACTAGTCTATGTGTTTTATGTGTGTAATATTAATATTTCCTATATGATGGTCGGGGTTTCGTTTGTTTGGAATATAATTTCTTTTTGTTTTAATTGCATGTAAACTAAATATATAGTATGTGATGCATCGCGTTTTGATCTCTTCTGGTTTATTATTTTCTCCTTTTCTGATCTGTTCCATTTTTTGTTCATAGTTTTTTGTTTTTGTTTTTGTCCTCTCTTTATCAAGCTGTTAACAAAGGAGTCAAGAGACTAATGGCATGATGAAGCCATTCTCCTAATGAAAAACCCAGATTGGAAACCCGCCCCACCCCACCCCACCACATTGTATTAAAAAATAAAAAATGTTAACAAAGGAGGGCATACGTATACATAACTATGTATATATATATATATATGAAAAATAATAAGGTTACTATTTTCTTCCTATCTATTTTTTATTTTTTAAAATTTTTAATTTTACTTGATACTTTCGAAATAGAATATTAGTAATAGGGAAGTAATCCTATCACTATCCCATATATATATATATATATATTATCATGGATTTGCTTTAATAGAAGTGGAGAAAGGATTTCCATGCTACTGTGTAGCTAAAAGAGAAGCCTGAGAAAAATACTTAAATCAATGTGTAAAGCTAAATCCATAAACAAATAAAAGCAGGCCAGGCCCCTCATCACCCATTGAATATTGGCTATTTGAAAGCATCACCAATACTAAATGGTCATTGAAGAGCTTGCTGGAAAATAATGCAAAGTCTGTCCGGTTCACCGTTGAAATTGACTTATAAAATAGAAATACTTTTATAATTTTGAAGAAATTACTTGTCAAAATAATCCTATAAAATATTGCATGAATTTGGTAGACAAGAAAATTTAATAAATTATAATTTGTATTCCCCAAATCTGAATCCTAAGCTCATTTACTTATAAATGTCCCAAAAAGGTGCGGACTATTTGATTCCTTCCCATGTTGTCGGCCTTATAAGCCCAAGCCCGATCCAATTCACCTTTCGTAGTAAATTCTGAGGTATCTCGTATATTAAGGAATTAAGGACCCAAGATGCAATGCTTAAGCCCATCTGGAAGAATTAGCCCTATTGGCCCATTATTTGTGACCCAGTACAAGTTTAAGTCTGAAAACAAATTGGTTTTTGTTTTCTTTTTCTTTCCAATTATCATTAATTTGTTTAGCCTGAACCAACTTTCCTATAAACGTAAAAATAAATATTTATCTTATAAACTATCTTGATGGTATTAATACTCATTCAACGGATTAATAAATAATATTATCAAATAATTATATATCAGAAGTACTTAATAATTTACTATCCACCAATTATTATTCAAAAAATATTTATAGAAAATTAATGCTATGATATTATCAAATAATTATATATCAAATAAACTTGATGGTGGCCATCCATTTTTCAGTTAGTGTTTAATAAAGTATCTTCAAATAATATTATAATTTAAAAATATATATTTAAAGATATTAAATATATATATGAAAAAAATGACTATCTGGTCATCACTTTGGTGAATAGAAAAAAAGAAAAAAAAAATAGCCCATAGAAAGAGAAGTCCCTGAAAATCAGTACAATTTGTATGGAATAATTATATCGGAAATTGATGGGAGAGTTGATTTTGATTTTAAACCAACGGAACATATTAGATTTATGAAAATGAGATTGAAAATACAGAGATTTTTTTTAAAAAATAATTAAAATCGATTTCTTATTGTTTCCTTAAAATCGATCTTATATAGAATTATTCTTTTATATGCAGGGAGTGTCAGAGTTAGAGAAAGAACCTTTTGGTAAGTTGGTGGCTATAGCCGGTGGGGGCGGGCCGGTGGCTGAAAATTTCATATCACATGTACTTTAATATTTATAGAAAATTAATGCTCGACGTATTTTAAGTGGATATTTTTAAATATTTGGTTGTAAAATATTTAAATTACATAACTATAACTAAATTTGATAAAATTTGAAATAAAGGATTTAATTAAGTAATGAAATATGTGCATCTTTATATATATATATATATTTATATATAATTTATATATAATCATGTACTGTTAAAATAAGGATTCTTGTATAAAATAATATAATATTTATAAAATATTTTATAAAAATATCTCTCATTTAGCAGTTCAAACCACCCAAATCAATAAGTTGTATTAATTAAAGAAATAAGCTAACTGATAGAAAATAATAAAAATAATAAATTTATTGGTCACGCAGATCAAGGACCGTGATGAAGAAACTAACCGGTTGGTCTCCATCAAATTCATGAGTTGATAATGAGAGATGACTAGAAAATCTGTCTTTTTTAGGTTAGATATTTCTATTTAATGTTTTCAAAATTCACGAAGGAAATTTTAATAGGAAAAATGATAATTTGTACAAGCTAGGCTTCATACAAGGCCACGAACAATGTTCTTATTGTTTGAACACTAAGTGTTCGATATAAGACCACACAGACTAGAAGGAAATACTGTGAAAATGATCTCAGCTTTGTAATACTTTCATATATTTTCACTGTACATTGCATCAGTATTTATAGAAAATACAAGTTAATATCCTAGCACAAATGAGGGCTTTCTGGTATTTTCCCACTGGAAAATGATGTGGCAAGCAGGCTTGTAGCGCGCATGAGGAATCAGTGCCAGAAACTGTTGAAGGTATTTCCTCTGCTGTTGCCGATTGTATTTGAGCTTTAACACTCATGTAATCTATTTTTATTAGTGTGATCTATTTTTTTTATATAAAAGATTTGTTTGAAATTTGTTTATTACATTAGTGGTTTTTGAGTCTTACGTCGAACAATGTTCTCTCATGTATAGGCTATAGCCATTAAATAATCCTCAGAAAAGTGCACAAAATAATTAATGTCACGTAATAATTTCAAGAATAATTTATAAATAACTTTTGTCATTACATATATAATATTATTTTTTATTCTTATTAACAACATCGTCGTGTTATTACTCAAATATCATTATAAAATGATCAGTGCTTGTTTTCAAAATAATAAATTATATGATTATTAGATAATAACACGTAAATACCAAGACGAATGAAAGTGACGGCGCTTGCTGATCATGCAAATTATTAATTATTCGCTTGGTGTTTACTTTTGGCAACGTTTGCTTGAGATGCAGTATGTACATGATCTCGTGGATGAATATTTTACAGTAGGGCCATAAAGTAATAATTTCCATTGATTTTAAGAGGCTGAAATTATATATATGTTTCATATGACAGGTCGGAGAACTAGTATTGCATCAATTTAGGAAAAGTTTTGGATAATAAGAAGAGATGAATTGAGATAAAAATTATAAATTGAATAAAATATTATTTTTTAATATTAGTATTATTTTGAAATCTGATTAGTAGAGTATTGAAAATATAGCAGTTAATAACCATTATTCTAAAAGATAAAAGTTGGGACATTGTTTGCTATGGGATATTGTTTGTTTTTATAAATGATCCGTAGAGTATTGAAAATATAGCAGTAACATTTCTCAAGAAGAGAGTAGCTCTCGTGAAAAGAAACCCCCTCGAAAAATTCTTGCCGTTCGTCGTTTAGGGAGAGGGAGGAGTTACGGTTCAGTCCTCTCTTCTGTTTCCCTTTTTTATTTTTTTTTCTTTTTTGTTTTCCGGCTACCGTGTTTTATTCTTTTTTGAAGGTGGTTTCTCAGGTGTTGCATTTTTGAAGCAGCGTGTTGCAAGTGGAGGTAGCTCCAACAGTCAAAGGCCATGACGCGCTTCGTCTCTGTTCTCCCAACCTGTTGATCTTGTAGTCGACCAGAGATTTTGTTGAATTGAGCGACGCGTGCTCTGAACGTGCGTGATTGCTATGGGACGCGCCTCACTTTCTAGTGAGATCTCTTCCACCATGAGCGCATTTATGTGGATCTAATGCCTTCGAATTTCAAACCTGCAAATTTTCACTTCTAGCATGGCGCGTGTGGTCCACGCGCCACCATCGCCGGATTGATTTTGGGTTGTTTTTGTATTTTATAGTTTAGTTGTTTAGTTGGTTCTATATCTATTATTTGTATAGAGAAAAGTTTACATTTGAGAAATAGTTTCTCGAGCTTTTAACTCGTGGAGTTGTAGTGTTTCTCCTCCTTTGAAGGATAAATCTTAGTAAATGCCTCTTATGGAGGCAATGTTTGGTCCCTCAGATTTCATCCGAGAGAATTAAAAGTTTGTGCGTTTAAATGATGTCAGTTGACTTGTAAACTGAATTTTTTCAATTTGTATGGTTCACACTGTAGAACTTCATAATTTTGGTTGAATGATAGTAGACTTATTTCTCAAAAAAATATGAAGTGAGTTGAAATTATAAAAGTCGAATAAAATATTATTAGAAAATATTTTTTACCATTATTTTTGTTTTAAAATTTGAAAAAAATAAACTATTTCTTTTTATTTTATATAAAATTAAAAAATTATAATAATTAAATGAAAAATAAATAAATTGAAAAGAATTATAAAAAAAATAAGAGTTAAGAATACTCCCAATGGAGTAACTAAATATCAGTTTTTTTAAAATTATAGCTCAAAGTGTAAAAAAATGCACTCTATTAGACTCTTTAAAATAAAGAAATTACGAAAATATGAACAATATTTGTGCTACATGTAGTGCAAGTACTGTTCACCTTCAAGTATTTTATTATTATTATTTTCGTTTAACAACGCAGGTCGTCTTCAAGTCCGTAGTTGTCTTCTTCAATATTCGACCCATTGTCGACTACCACTAGCCACACCGTCGGCATCAACGAAATCCCCTTACGCCAGAAACCACTCCCAACAATCCTAGCTTTGGCCACCACCGCTGTTATCTCCCACGCGCAACTCCAACTCCAAAATGGGTTTCGACATTTTTTACTATTGTTCGACTCACTGCTGGCATCAACAGAATCCCTTCATACCGGCGACCACCCCCCAAGAATCCCAGCTCCAGTAAGGTTGCCGTTGTCCCCCACGCACAGCTCCGTCGTCTCTCATGCGTTTTGCCGTTTTACTTGTTTCACTCCTCTTTATCTTTTTAATTTGTGAAATAAATAGTATTAGAATAAAATATGAATATTTTATAAGATATATAGAAAAAATATAAAAATTGATAGATGATAAAATATAAAAATAAATAAATAAAATAGAAAAAAGTGAGTTTTTAACACTTTATTTTAGAAGAAAATTAATTACTTTATTAAAAGTGCTCAGTGTTTGTATGTGTCTTAAATTATAATGAAAGAATAATGGTAGGGTTACCTTTTATTTACTATTCTTCTATCATTTTTTAAAATTATTTTTATTTAATGATTAAAAAATGAATTTTTAATAAAATTATATTTTGTTAATTTTTTTTAGGGAGACGCTGGGGATCGGTCCGGCTGTCCCCAGCGTCTAAAGCAGCCCAACATTAGTTGGGCTGCTTGATGATGAAAAACACATTAAAATAAAATAAAAAATATGATTAAATAAAAAAATGAAGATTAAAAATATACTAAAAAAATAAAATGAACTAAACATAATGAAAAACACAATAAAAAACATAATAAAAAAATAAAAACATAATAAAAAATACAATAAAAAAATAAAATGAAGATGAATTTAAGGGGATTCAGCCATAGAGCGAACGGAGCCGCCGCCCGTGGCGGTGGGCGACACCGCCCACGCCATCGGGACCGGCAGACTCAGGCGACCTCACCCCTACGACAGCGAGCTCCAGCGAGCTCCGGTGTGCCCCCGGCAGCCTTAAACTCGTTTCGGACTCGTACAGTCCGCCGGTCCCGATGGTGGGGCCGGTGTCGCCCACCGCCACCGGCGGCGGCGGGGGTTGTTTTATGTAGGGGCAGCCCGTCTGCCCCCAGGATTTTTTTTTTTTTAATCGTTAAAGATACTAAAAAATATATAAAAAAAAATACATTGTGAATAATAGATAGGTAGTAAAGTAATGGTACCCTATCACTACTCATAATGAAATAATTGAGATGTAACTTTCCTCGTACGTTAGCACTAGAGTACTATCTTTTAGGCTACTAGCTAGGAACATCATTACAAATAAAGTTGGTCAAATAGTGCACGACGACCAAATTTTAGACATTTTCCTAGATTGAAATAAAAACTTTTTCCTGAGACGATAGATTAGATTATTACTTATTAATGAAATTATTAAAGCTTTAGCATTGAATTGATTAATTTTTTTTTTTTTAAAAGTATAACTTTGCATATAGATTAAAAAATTTTAGTCATATTTAATTAATAATAAAAATAAAAAATAAAAAATAAAAAATAAAAATACTCCTACTTTTCAAAAATAATAATTTTTTTTTAATTTAAAGAAAACTTTAAATTTATTATTTACTTTTAAAAAATAAGAATATTTTTATTCCCTTTTTGTATTTTTTTTTTCATTATTAATTAAATATGATTAAAATTATTTGATATGTGTACAAAATTATTTCTTTTAAAATTTTTTTTTAACTAATCTAATGTGAATACTCTTGCATTTATTAGCCCGGGATGTTAGACATAAGCATAATAGAGTGAATGAAACGCTGCAACATATACCAAGATCTGTATGAATCTATGAGGCTTGGCAGCTTGGTGAAGAAGAGCTTATATCTGTATCTGCTGTCTTTTAAGTTTTAACGTTCTGTTTTTCTGCTGTTTTTTTGTGGTAATTTTTATTTTATTTTATTTATATGGTGTGTAAGGATGACTACTAGAATTATTATTATTATTTTTTTAATGTAAATCCTCTTTGGTTTTGAATGAAACAAATTACAATATATAATATAATAGAAAATAAATAGTCTTTGCTAACGGGGTCAAAAACTTGTGAAAAATTGCAAGTCACTACAAAAAAAAAAAAAAAAAAAAACTATTTACGATCAATTAACTGCATTCAAAAGAGGCTCATTTGCAATCAAACAGTTTAACTTAGTTACAAATAACCTTTTTGAATGCAATTAATTGATTATTTATAATTATTTTTCTTATAGTGAGTTTACAACATCGTAACAAATAATATAATGATAAAAAAAGATGTCAAACTTATAAGTAATATTTACCTATTAACGATTGAAATTGATCGAAGGAGAAGCATTTGGCTATAAAACGTATAGGGTTAGCCAACCAGCTCATAACCATCAATGATAAGAGTGGACCTTCAACATTAACTTTTTCAAGATCCAAAGAAGAATCTTTTCTCGGTTCTAGATCTATATATATGTTTGAGTTAAAAGGATTAAGATTCGAGAGATAGAAATAGATTTTATAAATGTACTCCTATCTATATAAATTCATCAGATGGCATTAAAATATTGAATATATACAGTAGTAGCAGATTCAAACACTCTTTTAACTATAGATCTCTTCAAATATCTGGACCTAAAACTGGAACAACATATCCAATAAGAATGTTATAAGATAAGCGTTTCTGATCCATGATTTTCCTCTGCACATTGCTAGCTAATAACATATCACAGTACATGATCTTCAAGTTCATGAGCACGTACATTCAAAGACCAAGAAAAAAAAAATACAAGCTTTAAACTCAGTTTACAGACATGAAACAGCCTCGATCGGCATGCAACATCACTAATTTCCAGTCGTCGTTCAATGGGTCTGTATTTCTTTCAAGGAGGGCCTGCTTACGCAAATGCATTAAACTCCAAAAACCCGTTTGTCTCTTGTGCCTAAGAAGAATGTTCATGCATAATTTAATATACAACTCAGGTCTGGATTTAAAGGTTAAATAAAATATTCTTATTATTTAAAAATTTTAAAAAATTAAATTAAAATTTTAAAAAATTAAATTGAAATTTTAAAAAATGATATTATATATAAAAATTTTAAAAAATATAATAATAAATTTGAGATAATTATTATGAACTCAGAAGACATTGACGCGATCGAAGAGAATCCAAAGAAAATAGTTAATGGAAATAAATAATGGACAATATTGTCTGACAAATCTGTTATTATTATTTTTTTTTAATTTTCTGAGCATAATGAATGAGTAGCCAAGACAATCGAAAGACCGAAAGCAAACCTAGAAAGTAGAAACATACGAAAACCAAACATCAATGGCAGTAAACTAATAACATAGTCAATCCAGGGCATGAGGAGAATATGAATCTTAATTTTATTTTCGTTTTAAGTTATTACCGTCCCCCGTGGATCATCATGTTGACAAGACTCTCAAATGTGAAAGGAAGAAAAAAAAAAACCAATTAATCTCATAATTTCTCGTGCTGATCATGATATACATCGTATGATCGGTGTTACATGCCCCATTAAAGTTACAGAAAGAAAACATGACACCCAAAATGACGATGATGAAACTACCTCAAACAAACGATAAAACAAGGATAAAACTGAAAGAAAAAGGAACCCATTTCACATTGAGAGAGACTAGTGAGTCTAAGATTCGCCATGTCCGCCGTGCCCATGATGTGTATGTTGATGAGTCTCTTCTTCATTGATCTGATCTTGTGGGTTCTCCATCGGCTCCGGCACCGGTATAGGTTCTTCGGGGGAGGTTTCGACAGGGTACCGAGGCGGCGGAGGGTCGAGTCTGCCGTCAAGGCAGGACGAACATTTCCTCTCGGCCCACCTCTCGAAGTCGTACTGTCCCTGTCCATAACCCATGATCCGGCCACCGGAACAAAGCCGACCAATCATGCCTGCTATGAATCCAAGAATAGTGATCAGTGCGAGAACGGCAATCAAGGGTCCGACCGAGCCGTGGCCGGAGTGGGCAGTGTAGGCTTCTTGGGTTGCCTCCAGGTCGGGTGGTGGCTGTAATTGGTCAGTCGGAGTAGACATATGAGTGTGACTTAGAAAGCTCTGAGTGAGGTCTAGTACTATGAATCTCTTTTTAGGTTTTTGAGGGGTTTAAGGGATGAGAGTTTGTCGAGGATCTTTTTGTTTTCGAAAGTAACAAAAACAAAGGACAAAAGGGTTGAAAAAGAAAACTAGAAGCGGGTTTGCTTGGAAATAATGAATTAATCCACCAGTATTGTTTTCATTCTGAAGAAAGGAAACTTTTTCAAGGTTTTGCTTTTGCATGTGTGTTTATCAGAGATAGAAAATAAATAGGTTAGTTTATGGAAAGAGAGAAGATAGGAGAAAGTTTGTGTTCGGCGTTCAAAAGCTTTAGAAAGGACACCAGACATATAATCTTCATCAGTTTTGAGTGATTTTTTGTGAGTTTTCCTGGAGAGGAAGGATTGAGTCGAGAGGAGAGGAAATATGGGGGTAGAAAGTGGAGAATGGAAATGTTATGAGGAGCAAAGCCCAAGAAAAATCCTTTTCAAATGGTGGCCTGGAGAGTAACGAGACTTTCTCGGTATCTTTTTTAGGTTCCGTTTGAGTAGTGAAAAATATTTAAAATAATTGTAAATAATAATAATAAATTATTAAATAATAGTGAAAATAATGAGTAATATTAAAAAATAAATTAATAATAATAATAATATAAAGAATAATAATAAAATATTTTAAAAATATTTAAATATTCTTCCTTGCCAAACCTGTGATGCAATTCATTATGAGAAACCACTTTGACAAGGCTTATTAATAAAAAATATATATAAAAAAGTAATCTTAGGCAAAGTTTAAAATAGATAAGTTCTGTATAAGTATTATGTAAAAAAAAAAAAAAGTTTTATTAATAAAAAATAGTTTTTATCTACATATTTTCAAAGTAGAGTTTACGTTTTGCAAGAATTTATATGAGATTTATCTATTTCAAATTTATATAAATTATCTCGTTAAAAAAAAAAAAAAAACAATGCAGAAGGACTTGATATCCCGAAGTCCTCTCTTTTGGAAACCTTGTAAATTAAGGGGTGATTTTTGCTTGATCAACTCCTAATAAATTGAAGTTTAGAAGCTACGAGGCTGTGTAATTGTCTATTTGGCTTCTTTTTTATGGTTAGTTTCCGTACGGTGCCAGAGCATGCACTTGAGCAAATGATTAGTATCTGTTCGCTTTAATTCTACTTTGATCCAGCAATCCCTCCTCCCCACCCCCCAAAATATACATTTTGTATGAAAAGAGATTCATTTCATTTATAAAATAGAAGATACATTTATGATTCATAAAAAGAGGATCTGATTACAAATTAAATTGTTAGACTGTTAAAAGAATTCCTGTACACAAATTTTTTTATGATGATGAGTGTCTAAACTTCTAAAAACACTCTACAGATAAAGCAGAAGTTTGTTTGAGAGTACAAATCTCTTTCTAAGAGAAAAGAGGGTAGAACAACTTTATCCTCTGAAAAAAAAAAAAGAGAAAAAAACCTCACTCATTTCCTTTTAAAAACAGATGAGGGCTAGTTCACCCATGTCTTCTAAAAGAGGAGATGATAGCTCGAGAAATATCCAATTCTACATTTATTAAACCTAAAAAACTAAAACTAGAAAATACAAAAACAGAACCAACGAAATGGAAAAATCGAAATACATCTAAAAAGATATAGTTTCAATTTTTAACATTGAAGGAAATAAAAACTAATAGAGAAAAACACTGGAGAAACAAAAGAACATCTAAAAAAAAAGGTTGACGTTACGCATGAGGGACATGCGCTTCCCTGGGAGAGGCCGACACTTAAACCTATCAACTTTCGATATCGGTGAGGCCAAAAATACTGTGCGTGGTGGCTGAAAAGCTATCGGGAATGATGGAACGTGAAGGTCATGCGCTCTCTTCAACCCACGCGTGAGGGTCATATGACGCTATTCTTGACACGCATTTCGATAATATAATAAATCAGCTTAAAAAATATATAAATAAAAAATAAAATACAAAAAATAAGAAAAAGAAAGAGAAAGATAATGAGGAGATGAGAGAGGAAGAGAAAGTCAAAACTATTACCCTCCTCTAAGAGAAGTTGTAGCTTGTTTGTTGAAAGAGGATTAAGAGAAAAGAGTTTAGAAAGAGAGAGGCAGAAGAAGTCTAACCTAAAAACACTCTTGCTCAGTGCTCACAATATATATATATATATATATATATATATTATGATGATTCCGTATTAAATAGATGAAAAACATCACAGTAATAATATAAAAAACCAACTAATATGATAGTGAGTGATGATTTTTATAAGTTATAAATATATTAAGTTTGTGTCATTATATGATAGTACTGTCACCTCATTAAATAGTTATCCATGCCCCTCTCAGAAAGAAAAAAAAAATAGTTATTCATGCTATATAAACTAAATAATGTTTCTGTCAATAAATAAATAAACTAAAGAATATCAAAATAAAAAGAAATGTTTTATTAGTAAACCTCATGTTTCTTAAAAATTTATAAATTAATGTAATTTGATATGATATTTTAAGTTATAAAATAAATTTTATTATAAAATAAAATTAACATATCATATTAATTCATGTCAATTTAAAAGCTTACTCTCCAAAATAATTAGTCACCCTCTCCCACAAGTCCATAGACGTCTTCTTCTTTCTTGAGTTGGAATACTGGATGAAAACACTTACAAACATATCGCTGTCTTCAGTGATTTGGGTTTTCCTTTTGGAAATTACTAGAGCTACAAAGTGACGTAATATATTTTTCCATTCTAGATTTGATTTCGTGCCCAATTCCCCAAACCCTTTCCTTCATTTTTTTCTTTTTTTTTTGTTCTTTTTCTAACTCCCCCTCCTGCCCAGTCTCATTTCCTCCACAGTCCCACTTCTCTACCCAGGAGCCCTCCTTCAGATATCTCTCTATCGACGTCGTCGGCAGCTTTCCATCACCGGATATCTTTATATATTGTTGTTATGAAAATGAAAAGAAAAATTTTGTTTAGTTGTTGAGAAGTCGGAAGGAAAATAATATTTATTCTCTATTTAGTTATTGAGAGGAAAAATCACAACTTGTTCTTGTTGTGTTTTTGAGAAAATGAATGAAAAATAACCTTTATTCTTGTATTGGTGTTGAAAGGAAAAATTGTAATGTGTTTGGTTGTTGGGAAAATTACAAAGAAAAATAGAAGAAATGAGAGAGAGAGAGGGGTCTACTGTTTGTCCCAAGCAGAAACGATAGGTTTCAGTGGTCAATTCCTAGTACATCTTTCTGGCTTAGAAGGCAATTTAAAGCTCCTCTCGTCATCGTCCGTATCAACTGTCTACTTTTCTGGGCAAACTTTTGCAACCCACAGCATTCCTCTCTATTTTATTTGATTGTTGAAAATAAATGGGAATGGCAGCATTAATTATTTGCTGTGGAGAATGGCTGGGTTTGTGATAGGGGAGGGGAAAGGGAGGATTGGGTATGGAAAGAGGGACTAAAAAAATTAAAATAATTAGACGTGGTGATGACACATCATTTTATGAAATTTTGTTTGTGGGATTAATGTGGGATGTCTGTGTATCTCTCGGAGTCCTGTTTTCTATACTTGATGGAGACGATTTTCAATGCATCTAAGCTAGCTGCATATCAGGTTGCCTTTTTGGGGGTACTGCCCTCATAGGTTTGCTTTTCTATTACAAGGTCAAAAAGTTCTAACATTAGTATTATTAATTTTTTCTAATATCACAAAGTTAAAAATCATGGTCATGACACTTTAAAGCTAATTGGACCACGTCTCTTGAATATTCTCATCCTCTTATCTCTTTTCCCCACCTCACCTCAACAATTTTTAGGATCTCCGATCAAGTCTATATTTCTCCGATCGACAACTCTTCTGAATTTAGCCGAATTTAAGATTCAAGCTATCTTCAATCGATGATGCATTATTGTCTGGCCCTCCTTGAAAGTATCGATCGATGGAAAGACTAGAAAAGTCAAATATTCTGACAAATAATTTTTTATGATATTTATATGGTACCCAGTGAACATGAAGACATTATTGGCTATGGAAAACAAATATAAGTGATAGTTCTCCAGGCTTGCTGGTCAACCAGTACAAGTAGTATATTTGAAAAGATTTGCCTAAAAGTTTCAATTTCAATATTCATCAGAGAGAATCGAATAAAGCATCATTCAAATCCTCTAAGGTGTCAATCATACAACACCATATAGAGGTCAGGTTTCAGAATTCAGAATCTGACCTGGGAGCAGAGAATATGTTCACAGATGTAATATAGAATTATAGAGAGAGAGAGAGGGAGAGAGAGGGGTCAGAGAGACAAGGACAGAATTCTGAATGTGGCTGTAAAAGTTTAGGAAGGCATCTATCAGCTTTTTCTTCAAATGCTTTTATTGATTCTAGGCACTCCTTGTCGGCTTCCTTTTTTGAATCTACGTACATTTGAGCCTGTTCACTCATATGTTCTACTGTTATCTTGCAAAATAGAAACTTTCCCCCCTTCCCTATGAAAAGAAAAGAAAGGAAAGGAGAGGAAAATCTCTCTTCTCTTCAGCCCAATAGAAAAGTGAGTGTTATCTTTCGGCCTGCTCTCTCTCTCTCTCAAACTTCAATTTTTCAACGCATGTGAAGGAGGAGCTTCAACTCTATTCTTTCTATAATTTTCTTTTTATTATTTTGAAAAAATTTATGTACAAATAGATTTATGCACACACTCACTCATATAAATAGTATTTTTAACTGTTCATATCTTGCACCCAACACCGCTTTTTTACTTTTCTCAGCCACTACTGATGATTTTGTTGTCGGTAGTTTTTGGAGTTTTTAGATTTTAAAAGCTGGTTTTGCAAGTTTGATAGAAACGGATGCTCAGAGACCAACACGTGCCATGCCATCATTCTTCCCAATAGTCGTTCGCGGTGTTGTTCGACACCTTTGTCGAATGGAACATTGCATGCTCCTGCGCAGGGTCCGATCTCAACACGAGTTGCTACGCGCCTCATTTTCCTAGTGGATTTTTCGCGCTGGTGGCAGTTCATAGTAGATCTGGGATATCTTACTTCTCTAACATGTAATTGATCATTCCTAGTATGGCACGTAGTGTCCACACACTACTACATACGGTCTTGTTGTGTTATTTTGTATTTTTTTATTATCTATTGTTTTAGTGATTAATATTTATTTGTGTTATTTTGTTTTAGTTTGTATAGATAAAATTCAAAAGGAGAAATATTCTCTTAAACTTATATCTATAAAATTTTAGTTTTTCTCATTCTTAAAGATGAGACAGTAATTTTCTACTGACACGGTAACTAATTTCTCAGATTTTTAGTTTGAATACCGTTAGAAATTAGGTCCTAACTGACTTTAGATGACTAGTTTAATGATTTTTTTGTTTAAAACAAAAAAAACCCACAAAAATGTGAGTGTAAAATATAGGCCCGAGGCCCCGAGGGGTACAGAATTTTTCAGTACCTGATGAAATATAACAGCAGGTTTGGTCTGAGTGGGCCATCGCCTTGACTAGCTAGCTTAAAGCTTGCATAAAAAAGGCTATTACTTTAACTGCACCCTATATGTATTAGCATGATTTAGATTTTTGATAGCCCGAATACCATAACTAATGGCTTGATTGTTTAAAAGAACAGTAATGAATAATGGCTTGAATTTTCTGAATTATGGACGTACCAAGTCTGGGAAACTTTGTCTTTTAGCTCATAAATAATTGTAAAACTTTTAAGGATTGGAAGGGTTTCAGGGTTTGGGCTAAGCTGACTATTGGTGGTCATTCTTCATCTCAGGCTCTCTTCGATCTACAAAATATCAGCTGTCCAGCAAAAAGTCCACTAGATGAGTACTGTTTCCCAGCTGTGAGTTCAACAAATGATGAAAATGAAAAAGAATGCCTTTTTTTTTTTTTTGGATGGTGTTTTAAGTAAAACCTTCTCGTTTGTATTAAAAAATTATTTTAATTTATCTTATTTTAATTTATTATTATAATTTTTTTAATTTTAATAAAAAAATATAATATTTTTAAATTTTATTTCTTTTAATTTTAAAATAATAATAAATAATATTTTAATAATATTTGATTTAACTTTTAATTCTTATATAAAATTATTTCATCTCATCTCATTATTAATAATAACCTAATAATATTGTTAATCGTTAATTGTTCTGTCACATCAGTTGAGATTAGAAGAAGAATATATCTTTCCTTATAACTTGTGGAAGCTTGATATAATCTGTATCACAAACAGGTTGCCGAGAAGATATATATTATAACGTGAGGGTAGAACTAGAATTTGGTATTTAAAAAAGTGAATAAATAAAATTAGTGGAGAATTATGTGAATATTAAAATTTAAAAAAAAATTAATTTTAATAAAAAATTTGAAAGCCTAAGGACTATTGGGAGGCTAATACCCCGACAAGATATTTGGATGGAGATCGATCAGAATCCCATGTTGGTTCATTAACCGAACAGAAAAATGGCGAGTCATTACGATCTATATTAACACTGATCAGGAGAAAAAAAGAAGATTGCAGTAAGTACTGTTTTATTAGAAGATAGCCCCTTTTCCAACATTAATTATACTAGAGATCATCATCGAAGCTCCATGCAGTACATGATTAACTAACATTATACTAACATTATATATAATTAATGGGTCCATCTTAATTAATTCACAGACCCACATTTCTTTCTAATCTCCCCATTTTTCCCAGTGAGCACTCCAACATTACCGAGCTTTGACATGGATGCTGCAAAATCATAAGAGAAAAGACGAGGGTTCATGCTGTAACTGTAAACCAATGAAGCAGATTGTGGATCTCCCATTAATGCTTGATCAGATTCAAGAAGCCCTGCGTTACTCCTGAGATTTGTGTAATAAGCATTGTCAAACATTGTAGGACTTGTGTCGAAAGGAGCGACGTTGCTGTTTGGTGCGTCTCCGTCTGGGCATATGCTTCTCAAGTTGGAGAGGAGTGAAGAGTCTAGTGCAGGATCAGGCTTGCCGGAGCCTTTGAAGTCAAAGAGCCGCCTCTTGAAGGCGAAGCACTGGGCAAATCCTAAGGTGTGTCCTCCTGTAAAACAGGAATATGTAGTTAAGTCCCTCATCTTTGTCAAAAGACATTAAACACTTGCCCTAGGGTTTGCTTCGAGTATATATTTAATTATTATGTCACGCATGAAATCATGATATTTTTGTCAGTCCACTTTGTATTTTCATAGCATATATTTGAGAATGAGAAATGATATTATCAGTTATACATAAACACCGTCCAATCTTTTAAAAAAGTGATTAAATATAAGATTCCCGTAATAAAAAAAAAAAAAAAACTAAGTTTTAAATAGTAAACTCTACTAATTTTTGAAATGATTGTATAATATTTATACAATAATTCTACGACTATATGTAATATTATTGTTTAAAAATAAACTAACTATATTTTATGATCAAGATGAGGTAAGAACATAATCAAGAACCTGAGAGGACTACAACATCCTTGAAGTCAAGACCCTTAGATGTGAACTTGGCAGTGATATTCTGTAGAGGCTCGAAAGGTGATGGTATTTGTTCAAGAACTGCAGTCAGACTTGCTGTTGTTGCATCTCGTCTGCCTAATGGAACAGGCCAAAAAGTCCCTCCAACCTAATATATATCAGAAGTTGATAGGCCAAGAAAGAAAGAGTAAACTAAAATAAAACAAGCATAGTTGATTGCAGAAACATGCATGTAACAGTTAAATATATATAGATGCGTATCAAGTACCAAACTAACGGCATCTCTCGCTGCCAGAGTCAATATATCGGCACAAGAAACAGTTGAAGGGCAAATTCTTTCAACAACTTCCTTTATGTTGTCGATGACTTCAAAACCTCGAAGGGATTTTCGATTGGGAGGAGCATTCTTTTCGCCCGTCAGATCTTTTGTGTCATCAAGAAGTACTGACGCATCACATCCCTATGATCCCAAGCAATCACAAAATTTACATTAGCAACCATAAAAGTCATATATAAAACCTCAAAGAAACTTGTCTTTCCCATGCCTATGTCTATAAGAAAAACGAACCTTTGTGGTAAATTATTTACGATTAAAAGATTATTTGTGACTTATTTTAATTGTAAATAGTAATTTTGTTGAAAATAACTGGTAATAAATAAGCAATTTTCTTATATATATATATATATAATATCAGCAGGAAATGGGAGGATGTCAAAAGGCCAGTACAGATAAGAGGTTTTAGAGAAGAACACTTTATACATTTACGATACAATCGTGAAAATGCAGCCGAAGGAGGGATGCGGCCATTCTGGTGTCATTTCTGATGGCTGAAAAAATATTATATCTAACAATGTTGAGCAAGTAGGGGCATGATTGAGCATAGAAATTGTAATCAAGTTGGCCATAAACAAGGGGATATTTGTAAATGAAGGGAGACAAGGGGCAAAGTAAAAACAGGGTAAAAAAAGTCAAGCAAAGGAAGAGTTTTTGAGCCATAGTTGCTAATTCTGATTACAAGTGATGGGGGCAGCTTAATTAGTGGTGATTTATATGCAAAACCATGGAACATTGAAAGGTATTGATTGGTTATACTAGGAATTAAGTGGCTATGCCACTAGAGTTGTCAAAACATATATCTCCATATTGCAATTATAAAATAATGTAGTAATTTAGATGAGGTGATAAGATTTCAAAAAAAAAAAAAAAAATAGCATCCACTATTTCTAATTGCTCTCTATTTACCTTGATAGTTAATTAATTAATTAATCAATTGATTGTTACATTAGTGATCAGAGGTGGAATGTTAAGATAAGGACCCTCCAATACATAGTTCCCTGTTTTGAAAACTCTTAAAAACCAAAACCACGTGCATATTTGAATCTAATTGTTTGTAGACTATTGGACAAAGATGTCTATAATAGACATAAATAATTGATGTGGCTTGATGTAACCCGTTAGATTAAATTTATAATAAAATAACTTAACAATCTTACGTATCATATTATATTATATCAGTTTGTGAATTTTCTTTTGTGTAAACTCTTTATAGCTAAAGCACTTCGATCTTAGATATATGTATATATATATATATATACACTAGAAGAACTGATACACTTCACTTGATCAAATATATGATAAAAATATATTCCATACGCATATGCTAATAAATGTGACTAGGACCTCATGATCACTCACAAACATATAAGGTGCATGCTAAGCGAATAACTCAACCCCACTCAAACTTTATAGATATATATAAAAAATTAAAAAAAAAATTAAAAAACAGTAGATTCATTGTAATCTTTATCAAGCCATACCAGTGGAAGTAGTACAAGTGCTTAGTGCACTACCTGATCAGCACGACACACATTTTGGGCTTTAATTAATGGTAAGAGACAAAAACTAAAACCGAAAGTAAACCTTAATTTATCTTTCCTCCTCATGTCAATGGCATCTTACATTGGTGGAAGTAATTGGATGGGCAGGGGCTGCCGCCTGCGCCTGCACCTGCGTGAAACCAATTTTAAATATTTTTACTGTCATGACTTAAATGACCGAAAAATAAAACAAATTTTGAGAAAAGGATCATATTATTACTTGGCCCATGCAGGTCTCGAACCTGCGACCTTCGCGTTATTAGCACGACGCTCTAACCAACTGAGCTAATAGGCCTTTGGCCTGGATATCTGAAACTATTATATATAGTTGATTGTTTGACAGAATTCAAGACAGATAAATGCTTGATTGATGAGGAAGTTGTAGCTGTAAATCGTCGAGTGAAGAGTAACTTTGCATGCTTGGATATACATGACTTTCTTCACCCTTGCTAATGAAAATTGAAGAAAAGCATAATTTACGTGTACGTTTTGGTTTCAATTCTTTTCCCTGTTCAAACAGTACTGTGATTTTTTTGCCATTCTGCATTAAGATTGGATGCTACATGTCGTTCACAAAGACTTTGATAATAGCATTGATCACGTATTAGCAATGACACAGAGAGTGAAATATGTTGGCAGGGTGTGAGGGCCAGCCAGCTAGCCAGGAAGTTGGAAGAGGATCAATTAAGTTCAACTTTTGGGTACTTGTCAATGATTTTATTGAATCAATCTCAGTGCTTCTGTCCATTGAAACAAATTAATGATCTCATTACATTATAGCATTCTTTAATGTGAGAGAGAGAGGGAGAAAGAGAGAGAGAGAGAGAGAGAGAGAGAGAGTATGCAATGTGCCCCTAAATTGCGTCCGTCATTGGCCATGGAATTGGAAACCTATTTGGCAGATGTTTCAACCTGCAACTCATCTCTCTTTCTCAGTGAAAGTGTCTTTACGCCTAACCTTCTTGCCGTCATCACTTACAACCTTAAAAAATCATAAAAATAGGACGAATATTGTTACATAATCGAAGAAATTATTCGTAAGGTTTTATTCATGAACTACTTTCAAAATAAGAGAGAGAGTTTGGAAATGGTGAAGTTGATCAAAGAAATTGATATGTTATGTTAGATTATAAAGTAAATCTAATATATCATATAAAATAACTATTTAAAATTAGAAAATATGCATAGCAATATAGTTCAGCAAACCAAAACAAGCCTAATGTCAATGTGAACTGTTAGACATGATCAGCAATCGAATATCAGAACTCAAATAATTCTGATGTCAACAAATGCTGAGCAACCCCAACCGCCATTTTTATTAAAAGATTCAGAGACCGTGAGAGTAAAGAGTGTATTGTTTAACCACCCGAAAAAGGGAATGATCTAGAAACACAAAAAAGTTGCCAAGATCATAATAATCGCAACCAATCACCTGTTTGATGATCTTTTGCTTAAGGTCATTCATGAGGACGGTCTTGGTACGACAGTGCCGAACGACAACATCAGGGCTAGAGATCAAATATGCAGGCTCTTGGTACCCAACAAACAGCCAATCAGATCCACCACCAATACTCCTATCCAAAAAGTTGAAGCCTGGATAGAAATAAGCAGAGGCGGGCATTTGGGTGTATGTTCTTGGGACAAATTCATGGGATCCTGCATTGAACTTGAAAGACGTGTTATTGTCGTGTTTCGCAAGTTGGGCTACTTGATAATAGTCTAAATAATCCGTGCCTGCACGAGAGACGAAAAATGTGGGGTTGGAGGTCAGCGGTCGGCGACCACTTCGACAATAAAGTGGGACGAGTTGGAGAAGTAAATTATGTAATAGTTGTAGAGATGGAAAGCTTAACCATAGTTATGAGAATTGTGACCCTATTTATAGGGTCGCCTGAACTTTGACCGTCCACGGGGAATGACAAAAATGTCTTATCTGCCAACTTGATCATAATTCGTCCAGTTGTGTTAGGGTGAGTCGCCCTTTCTTGGGCAGGATTGGAGAGAAGGATGTCTCCTCTGAATAATATCAGTTTTTGCTTTTTGCCATTGCGTGCTCAGGATTCCTGACTTGTATTAAATGCGGCATGACGCTAGCGTGCTTATCATTTAATGAGGTCAGGGTGCGCTGCATACTTCTGCCGTGCCTGACATTTAATGCGGCATGAGGCATGGCATACTTCTGCCCTGCTTGGCATTTAATGCGGCATGATTTTAACACGCTTTAACAATATTTAATGTGACGAGGGACTTGACACATTTTTGTTTGGCTCGGCATGCTTCTGCAGTATTGTATCAGATGTCATTTTACGTTTTTTCTCACCTGGATTGCTCCTTTACCGTGAGCGCCTGGACAAGGTGCCCGTCCCTAATTGGACAAGAATTGATGTCTTGAGATAATTTTTTTGCTAAGAGAAGATTGAATTTAAAGGTAGGGATGCATAAAACATCTTCGAGGGTGATGGCAGAATTAAGTTTAACAATACCCTTGTGGGTAACATTGGTATGATTTCCATTTGGAAAGCTGACTTTGAAATCAACTATTGTGGGAGAGGACGTATAAAAGGAGGTGCAACAGATCATATGATCAGTTGCACCGGTATCTATTATCCAAGGAATAGAATGTGAAGATGTTGTATGAGAAACCAAAAAGCAGGAAGCTATACCAGACATAGTTGAAGGAGAGGAGGCTGCTGATGGATTGATAGACTGAACCTGATTTGCTGCTGGCTGTGTAGCTTGTGACTGGAGTAAAGCAATGAGATGTTGATATTGCTCCTTGGTTAAACCTGCTTGAGAGTTCTCATTGATCTGTTCTTGGTTAGAAAGACTGATTTGGTTAATAGAGGGGTCAGATCCTTTGGATCGAGTGGCAAGCTTATGGCCAAGAGGATAGCCATGCAATTTGTAGCATCTCTCTGCAGTGTGACCAACGAGATTACAATGTGTACATGTGGGTTTCTCAAGATTTGGATTGGCTTTAAAACACTTTTCCAGAGAATGACCTGAGACTTTGCAAAAAGTACAAAATAATTTGTCTCGACGTTGGGAGGTAACAGATTTGGGAATGTATCTGTTGGGTGAATAATGAGTTTTGGTAGCTAAGGCCAATGTGTCATGGAGATTGGGAAGGTTGGAGATCTGCTTACGCTTCTTTTCTTGTTGGACGAGAGCATAAACTTCACTCAAGGAAGGGGTGGGTTTGAGAAGGATAATCTGGGCTTTAATGTTGCCGAATGAGTCATTGAGTCCCATGAGGAATTTCATCATCCAATCACGTTGTTGATTCTCAAGAACAGGTTTCATGGCACCACATGAGCATGATGGAATTAATTCAAAATTAAGAAGTTCATCAAACAAACTTTTCAATTTTGACAAGTAAAGGCTGACAGAGTCATTACCTTGGGTAAGATTGTGAATGGATTGTTTTAACTCATAGATGCGTGGCCCATTGTTTTGGGCAAAATGTTGCTCGAGTTCAAGCCATAAATCATAGGCAGTGTCAACATAAACAACACTGTTTTTTATTTCAAGGGACATGGCATTTTGGAGCCAAGTTACAACCATATCATTACATTCAAGTCATGGTTCTAACAAGGCATCGGTTGAGGAGGGTTTAAGAAAAGTACCATCAATGAAGCCCAGTTTCTTTTTGATTCTCAATGATCGACGCACAGTGCGTGCCCAGGAATGGTAGTTTTCAGCAGTAAGGGGATGGTTGGTGAGTAGTGTTGCTGGACCATCATTGTGGTTAAGATAAAAAGGGCTAGCAGGGTCTTTTGGGTTGCGGTTAATGGAGAGTGTTTTGGTAGTATCTTCAGTGGTCATCGAAAAAAAAGGAGAGAAATGAAGACGAAAGAAGAAGAAAATGAATGAGAAGTTGATGGTATTTCAGCTGGCTCTTGATACCATGTTGGTTTCTTGGTCATTTGCAGAGAAGCAGAAATGGAAATATGCAGAGAATAACTTTGTTGGAAGAAGGTACGTTACTTGCACTCTTTCATTCATTTTTGTTTACATGGTACTGTACTACCTATTTATAGTAAATAAAAGGGAATAAAGGAATAAAAATATCTAACTAATTTGTACAGTCTGTGTAAAACAAAATTACAGCTCATTGCATTCTAGAAGCATCGTGGATATGAGATATCTTTGCTGAGCTGAAGCATTCTGCTAATTCTGTTAAGGAGGTTAGTTGTGGAGTCTCTAACATAATTGGCCAAGTTTGAGTGAATAGGGCTTGGGTGGGTCTGAACATGTGCCTGGGCCCTATCCACCTGGGTGGACCTCCCCTTACAACATGATACCGTCTTATGTTTTTTTCGTGCACTTTTTTCTCTCATGTTTTTTTGGATTTGCACCTGCTTGTGCCACTGTTCTCTTTTTGTTCTTTTCTTTCAGTTCTGTATCTACTGGAGATAATCTTGGTTTGTTTTCTTTTATTTATCCATCTCTCCCACCCTGAAGTTTAGTAACTCATCTAATATTTATTCAAGTTGAGCCCACGCTTCGAGCCCAAAATACGGGCATCTACGTATATGTTTCAACGGGAGGACTGATTTCTTACGCACAACCGTTGCTCGTGCGTTTGACTGGTTTTTTAAGGTAAAAAAACTTTGTCACGGTCCTTCCAAAAGTTCAAATAGGTAGAAAAATGTAGATTTTTTTATTCATATTAATATTTTTTAACAATTTTCTCATTTATGGAATATACTATAATTTATTATGTAAATTAATATGTAAAATACTTAATCAAATATGTAAAAGGTAGAATTAGGCTTCTAAGTTAAAATAATGATAAAATCACCACTTATTTATATTTAAGAAAAATATACTTATCATCGCCTCTAAATATTTTTTGATGGGATACTAAATAACATGCTTAAAAATTAAACATAATAAATAAGTTTTAATTATTTAATATCACATCATGAGAGAAATGATGATATAAAAAAATGATGAATAACATTATTCTATATTTATATCTTTTACATCCCATATGCTGCCAATCATTTAATGCGAGGATACGAGGAAGACGGTATAAAAAAAAATTATGAACAAACTTGAAAAGTATGATTATTGTAGGTCTAACAGATTATAAAAAGTTTTATTAGTTTCAATATTATATATAACTTAGTAATAATTGAAGTATTAAAAAATAAAATAAAATTTTATGAAAGCAAAATACAAAGTTTTTAAGATTCGGGATCATTTAGAGCAAACTTGGACGACTTTAATTAAACAAAAATAATTATTTGTTTATATGATTTTTTTAATATTTTAAAATATTTTTTAAAAATACAAAAAAATAATCATAACATTAGTTAAAAACACTTATTTAAAAATTATGTAAAAAAAAAAAAATCTAAAAATACAAATCCCATTGAGATTTAGTAGGGATCCCTAGCATCCCCCATTTTCCAATTTTTCATTGGAAAATACTAAGTATCCCAACTTTGGGATAACCATGGGATTATTTATTTATTTATTTTATGTGATTTTTAAGTAATTATTTTTAAATAGTATTGCGATTTTTTTTTGTATTTTTAAAAAAGTATTTTAAGATGTTAAAAAAATATGTAAAAAAATATAAAAACTAAAAATAAAAAATTCCATCAGGTTACAGTAAGGATCCCAACATCAGGATCCCTAGCATCCCTCATTCTCAATTGGAAAATGTTAAGTATCCCAACTTTGGGATCCCGATGGGATTTATCTAGTTTTTTTTACATGATTTTTAAGTAAATATTTTTAAATAATATTGTGATTTTTTTTATATTTTTTAAAAAATTAAGATATAAAAAAATCATGTAAAAAAAATTAAAAAAACTATAAAAAAAAAATCTCATTGGAATGTAGTAGGGATTTCAAAATCGGAATCTCTAACATCCCTCTGCATTCTCATTTGTAGTCAATGTGGATGTGTACGAAGGAAATATCTTCAAACTGGATACATCCGATTTACTCAAAACAAGGAAAACCAATGATTGCTATCCACATAGATATCATATTTTCTTAATGATAGACTACAGTATAGAGAAAGAAAAAAAAAAGCATCCCCCACTTTTAGTTTCGTAGTCCCTCCCTCCTTTATCTCACACTTATTCTCCCTCCCATCTCTCTCTCTCTCTCTCTCTCTCTATATATATATATACTATATATATACACTATATATATATATATATAGATCAAGACCTCTGCCTCAGGCCCATAGTATACTACCGAAGAGCAATGTTAATATTTCTGAGAAATTGGAAGTAAGATGAGTTGCAAGTGTATAGAGATGAAGAGCCTCATTTTTCTTAGATTTGGAGTTCACACAATCCATTTTCACCATAATTTTGAGGCGAGCTCAAAAAAATAGATCCAAATCTTCAAAATCTAAACACAATTCAAAAAACACACAAAATCCGAATTTAATTTAGTGTTAAGTCCAAAGAAAGTAGATTAATTAACTGAGGTCCATTAACACTACTCGCTACTCGATGATAAAATCTATAAATCAAGTTAATACAATTTGAAATATTTGAAACGATGATTTTTGTTCGGCATATATATCTATCATTCTTAACTCTTATTAAGATAATGAAGCCGTGAGTAAAATGAAAGAGGACTACATGGGTAAGGCTACAAAAGTTGTACCGAAAGGGATTTACAACATATATGCTTTTGTACCTATAAGACACAGAGAATTGCATCCATCATCCTCTCACTTGCACATGTAGTTGGCTAGGCAGCACAACAGCAACAACTGGTTTAGTTAAATCAAGATTTTGGTGTTGAACTTAATGGAGAACAGTCTCGTCTGCCGTCTTGCTTTCTGGTGTGGAGAGAAATGGGTACTCTCACATTCATAACAGAGCAAGAACGAAACCGTTGATCCTTCTTTCATCTTCATAAAATTTTGATCGGATGTTTTTTTTTTTAATTTCCCTTTCTACTTGTTCTAAAGGGTGAGTTTTTCTTTTGTTCTAGAAATTAGATGAATCCAAAAGGACTGCTCGAGACTCGAGGTTTGTGAGTTCATTTATGAATTGAGAGTGGAAAGGAGAGAGATGCACAAATGAGTTGAAAATATCTCCTACTGTGCGTCCAAATTCAAGTCTGGAGAAATCACTTATGTGGCAGCATATTATAGGCTTTCGAAAACATCCCCTTATAGGGGACACCGGTCCAAAGATGGACCCGGGTGGGAAATACAAGCCCGCTATGGAGTGGGATATATTAGGTAAGTTTTGTACCCACTTGAGATTGGCACAAGAAGCCCAACTAATACCAATACACTTCGTCTATCAGAGGGCATGTAATGGTTTTAGGCCTAGTATGTTAGTTATACCTCGGATTCCTTTTGGGCCGAGAGCGAGTCCTATAGCCCAATAAAGCTGCTACAGACCTATTTTGGTAAAAACTTCACCCATCATCTTCACACTGTACAGAGGCCTGTTCATCCGGACCGGGTTGTACCCGGCCGGGTTTAAAATTTTAATATATTTCTTGATATTTTAAAATTTTTTTTTTCAAAAAAATTGAAGAAAATTTTAAATCCAGGTTCCGGATTTCCAAATTCGGAACCCGGATGAACACCCTTACTATACACTATACATAATTTTTTAATTTTCTTTCTCTACCAAATATATAATGAATGGACGAAGAGTAAAAGAAATTATTTAGTTTTAAAAGAATAGAAAGAACTTTTGAAAATAAAAATAAGTGTGGTATGAGATAATGAGTAGCAAAGTTCTATTAAAAAAAGAATAGCCTATATTTTTTAAATTTATTATATTATTTTAGTTTAATTATTTCTAAACTAATTGAATTCTTCTATTCATCATTTATATACTACATATTTTAATAAGAGAAATTTTGCTCCACCTGCTAATTTAAACACATTATATTCTCCAACTCTAACTTTGTCTGCCTGTTAAAAAAAAGCTTTCATATTCATCATTTTTACACATTACATATTAGACTTAATTTTAAAATTTTAAAAATTGAAATTCTATTATTCTTAAACTAATTGAGTTCTTTTACTTATCATCTATATCACACATTTGATAAAAAAAAAAAAGTATAAAAAATAAAAAATAAAAACTATATGTGATATGTAGTGTGAAAATGATGAGTATAATTTTTCTTAAAAAATAAACTGATTTTTATATATCCCACCAAAATCTAATATGTTGAAAGATTATTAATAGTTATTTTATTTACAAGTTTGATGTGTCAGTGTTACACATTATTTATGGTAGAACTTATTATATTTATTTTAAAAAAATTAAATACTTTTTTTTTTTTGAAGAAATAAGATTATTGCATTAATCTATAAAATTGAAACTTACAATATGTCTTATAGACTGAGTGAACTTAATTTACAAATCAATTGATTACATATTGAAGTATATTTTCTAATTCTTAATAGATAAAGTCAGTGAGACTAAAATACTGTTAAAGATAACATACACAAATCTCATCCTCTAAAAGAAGAAAGTACTTAAATTTTACAAACCTAAGTTCAAGATATTATTTCTCCAATATAATTTTCTCTATACAAATTCTATTCATAACAACCAACTAAAGCTAAATAACAAATACAAAAATGAAATCAAACATCAAGACTCTCTGTGGTGGTGCTCATGCACCACCACAATTTTAGATATGCGGGAAATTTTATTTCCTCATAATAACAAAAAGCAACATATTTAGTTCTTATGAAAAAATTTGGTAATTGATTTTATTGAAGACGGCATTTGATTCTCTCAGATAAATTTTAAAGGTATAGAAGTTGCTCATCATTATATAATTAATTGATCCATTGATCGTAATATAGACTTCTTATTTCTTAAATTTTTATGAATGATATTATTTATTTTAAAAAATTAATAATAATAATTTAATACCATATATGGAAGTGGACCTATCAGGGTGGGGGCTCCCACTCATTAATAATTATACCTTGTCTACAAGATTCTCTCTATTATTTTGCTAGTTTTGTCATGCACCCAAAATAACAATAATTACTCTGTGTTTTCCCATCGAGATAGGACTGGCTTAGGTAAAAAGGGATGAACTCTTGGATTTTGAGCAATTAAACTCATTAATAGACCGCATGTGGTCAAGACCACATGATTGGGTCTGCTGATTCAGAACCACACACTAATTAATTGCCCAAACCCTTAATATGCATGCCATGTAATTTGTTTATGAAATGAGGTAATTTTCTCTAAATAGTAAGTATGGGGATTTTGGGTTTTTCATATGGGCAGAAGGGATGGCATCTTGATCGAGTGAAGAATGAATATTTGAGATTTAGTTTGAGATTGATGTGCACATCATGCACAAACAGCTCTCTAATTACTTATAGCGAGTGAACAATCTAATCATATAAATATGAAAGATCTTATGTATTTAATATAATTTATTTAATTACAAAAATGACTGCATATAAAAAATATATATATATATCGAGTACTACTATATATTTAATCATTTTTATGTATTTTTTGTGCACTCTACTTATATAATTGACTTTTATATTTTAAAAAATTGATACAACCAATCGTACTGGTAGAGTATACAATAAAATACATAAAAATAACCCCACATATAATTTTATCTTTTATTTTAAAAGTTTGAGAAGAGATAGATTTGTTATTTAATTCATATCTTAACAAAAAATTTAGAACAATATCCATCTCACTTAATTAATTAATGATGTATTTATCTCTAATTGGACAAGCCAATCCAAAAGATCTACTTCAATTGATGCAGAGATTTTGTGTTGAGCTAAACTTGTAACTTTGGAAAGTGGGGGATAAGACCCCAACAAACAAAAGGAATAAACCCGATTACATTAACACAAACATAAAGTCCGGATATAGTCCTGTTTTCTTGTACGGCCAAAAGTTAAAACAACTTCCCCCACCAATTGAAATATTCTTTCAACTCGAACACGTTTCTAATCATTCCGTTAATACAATAGTAACAATGTTGGACATAATAATTATTATTTCTCAAAAGATAATGCAGCAAATTAAATCAATTCCAAGTGCCAATGAATGTAGCTTAAATTCAAAAGCCACCCCAAGAATACAGCAGATAGATACATTCAGAAATGCTTAGGATTACTACGGTTAAGGTTCGGTTTGAATTAAAAAATGCACTCTATTTTATTATTATATTTTTATAATTTTTTATATAAAATATAAATTTTTATACTATTTTTTTTAAATTTTAAAACATATTTTTTAAATTTTAAAATAATAATAATATTAAAAAATAAATTAAATAGTTGAAAGTAGTCTCTAATAAAGAGGTTCGGAGTTCAAAAACCTCTCTCCAGTAAAAAATAAAAAAATAAAAAAAAGTCCAGGATTTGAACTGGCATCCACTCAGGGACACTGAACAAACTTAAATGATCTCTCATTTACTCTTTGTTTTGGGTCTGGAATTTTCAGAAAAATTAAATTCAAAAAAGAACTATATGCCTGTTTAGTCAATTCAGTATCTGCAAAATGATTGGAAAAAAACAAAAACAAAAACTGATCATCATTGGTAATAACGTTGGTACGATGTGGACTCTTCGGTTCCTCTTAATTTTTTTGTGAATCCCATGGAGCTGAGCATCTGGTTCTCTCCTCATGTAAGATTTCCTTAACACGAATTTGAGACACAAGCTTTCAGAAGTCTTCAGATATATTTCTATTATTATTTCAAATCCTCCTACCAAATTATTGGGGTGAAAAGAGTGTGTTTTAACTTTTAACTTCAGCCTAAAATGCATGAATACCCATAATATGGAAACAATCGAGCTACCTAATTCCATTAACAATGCATTTGCAGATCACAAATATGGGGGGGTGAAAGATAAGTGCATCCTGAAATTCTGTAGATAGACATTAAAGAATATATTATTGTGGTAACTGAGAGGCAAAGAGGCTTTATGATATGGGAAAATTTTGGCCTTGTTTCTCCCAAATGCACATCTAAATGTGTGTAGAATTCTGGTACCAATCCCGCAACAAAATAGCAACTCGAACTTGAGACAGAAGGAAATCTAAACCTGCAAAATTTCCCAGCCTCAGGCCTAAGCCAAGATCCTTCTCAATTTATATAGTGTAATGTTCTTGTATGGTGATTATCTCCCTCCCATTTATACTTCCTATCCGCAAAAGTCATGATGGATGAACTCTATACATTCACTTTCCCAGGTTTCGGATTGTGGCTTTTCCAGCTGTAGCCCTCAGATTTTGCATCTTCATCATCTTCCATGCTGTCACCCCCAGTGGTTGAAGTCCCTCCAGTGTTTCCAGTTAACTGGAAGGGACCTTGAGGAGACCCGGACTCGGAACTGTGAGCTTTCGAAGACTCACCGTACGGTTCTTGGGACATCCATACACCACCTAAATCAACGACAGATAGCTTCTCCGGGGCAGCCGATGCAGCAGCTGGAACCCTTCGAGTATGAAGTCTATATTTCTGCAAGAATGAGAAAACCTTTGATCAATTTTCATCATCGAAATTCAAACTCCATTCGAAGCGACAACCTTTAATACTGTCCTTCAATTTAGGTAATGGAAACAGATTCTCAAATGGAGATCACTTAATTCATCCATCATTCTTTCTAGGAGAGAATGGAACAAAGATCGATAACCTACTTGTAAATGACTCTTAACTTCATCATTTGTCAGCCCGTCAACCTGCATCAATTCTCTAATTTGCTTTGGCGTGGCTGCTGTAAATATTCCAGAATGTTCAAATTAGACCCCTTTACATAAAAAAAAAGAAAGTAATGCATTCTGTCATTCACATCTATGTTCAAACAGAGATCAATTAATTATGCAACAAACACTAATACCCAATTTTGTATATTCCCTCCAAACCAATTACCTTATAATTTATATATTATCATGTGGATGAAAAGTAAAAACCAAAACCCTCTGTCCATATCCAAAATCTCAATCTTTAAGATAAAAGTGGCATCGAGAGGTACACATTTAAACAGTGTAAGTTCTATTCTTCCATTGTTTTGCCCAAAGCCCCAAACAACCATCAAGCAATAGGAATGTCATCAGTTACCACCATTAACTGAAGTATGCAGTCAAACTATAGACTCGTTCAATAAAAAAGTGACAATGAAAATGAAAACACCATTTTCATATTTTCGTCTCTGAGATTTTCTCAATTTTATTTGGCTTCAGTTTCTAACCTTGGGAACCTCCAAGTTGCTGCAACGCATTGACAAACCGCCTGTGCAACTCCGGTGACCAGCACCTCCTCTGCTTCCTAGCAGCCTGCTGCTGAGTCAAGGTCTGTATATTTGTAGTAGGATCAGAGGAGGAAACTGCTTTGATACAGCCATTTCTCGAACCATTAGAACCGGATTCCTCCCTCGGATTCTTAATTCCTGGAGTGAGAAGCGAAAGCCCATGGATTGGAAATTCCTCTTTCCCGTCCTTGTTCACTACGGGAAAACCCGAATGTTTCTTAAATGGCAAAAATCCCATGCCTTCATCTATGTTTCTATCAGACATGGGATCCCCAGTTCCTAAGTTACTTTCTTCGTCGCTTCTCTGCCGTAAACAAATAAATAATATCAACTCCCTCGGTTAATTTATATCAAGTTGTACTCTACGAATTCATAAAAAATTGTACCCTGTCCTTTTTACCTTAGTTTCTGACTTTGGGTTAGGTTTGGCGCAATCAGTAGAGGGATGATCATCAGTGTTCCAGAGTTGGACAGAACTCATCCAATTCTTTTTGTCCCTGCAGTCTTTCTCTGTTTTGTTTTCGATATTTCCATCACACTCTTTCTTCAGTGGTATGAACTCTTCCAACACCGGTTGAACTTCCTTTGGTGTAATGCGTTGTATTGACTCCTCCTTCAGAGCTCGAATCGCTAAACGCACACGGACAAAGAGAATGGAGAAGAAATGTCAAAATAAGATAAACTTCTTGATCAACATGTTCTAAAATTAAAGAACCCATGTCAGAAATCGGAATACAAAAATCCATATCTAGACTAGGAATCTAGGATGTTCGTTCATATATAAAAAATGGAACATCCATTGAACGAAAGTACTCAAAACCCAAAAACCCATCTCCAAAATCGTATTATTTACAAAACGAAATAAAAATAAACGAAAGCCCATGTATCAGAATGGACTAAAATCGATAACCCATTGCTAAAAACCAAATTTATTTCCAAAATCAGTACGAAATAAGAAAAGAAAAAATAGAGACCAACCGTCGTTCAATAAAGTCATGCAGAGAGGAAGCTCGCGCTTAAACGCATCGATCTTCCACATTTCCTCCTCCAATCTCTTCACGAAGTCTTCGAGCTTTGACGCTCTCTCCAAGACGTTCCCGATCATCGAAACCTCCCCGAGAAAATCACTGATCGTTTTGGGCACAAAACTAGGCCCGAAATCGAAGCTAAGCTCTGGGGGAACCGAACCCATTTCCGATCTTTCACCCGAACACGCTTATTACCTTTCTTTCTCTATAAATTCTATCAAAACGAAGTAAACAGACAATATAAAGAAAGACCCTGAGGATCTGTAGATATAATTTATAGGTGTGTATATTATATATTCTAGAGTGAGAGAGGTCGTGTTTGGAGAGAGAGGAGGGGGGAGAAAACCATGGCGGATGGAACGGAATAAAACTGAATTTTTATGCGGAGATTCCTTTTGGTTGTAGAATGAGGAAGGTCGAGAGAGCGAGAGAGATGGCATCGGCGAGTTTCGACGATGTTACATATATAATCGCTGCCGCGTCGTCGCGTATTTTATCCACACGACTCGGGGACTTTCCTACTTAACTCAGCATCCGATTCGGTTCCATTTGGTTTTAGCTCTTATCGTTATTAAAGTGCCATTCAAATTTTTGTGCAAATTCTATCAGTCGTAAATTTTTATATCATTTTTATTTAAATGATATATGGAATCATATCAGATCAGATGAAAATGTGATATAATAATATAATTTATTTTTCATTCTCTTCCAAAATGTGATATGGAATCCATTCTTGAGTTAAATAAAAATTACTTATAATTATTCATTGAGTTATAATTTAACTTAATATGCTGCTCATGCATGCATTATTGTAAGTCTTGTGAAGATACTATCTTTTTATTTCGGGGGTCAGAATTGAATGATCAAACTCAAGGAAAAAAATACATTACATGAACACTACAATATTTAAGAGATGCTTGGATAGTGAGTTGAAATAAGATGAAATTTAAAACTATATTTTTAAGATTATTTTTAATTTAAGATTTGAAAAAAAAATCAAAGAATGAATTATATATTATATTTTATATAAAATTTGAGAAAATTATAATAATTATATGAGATAGGGAATTTTTTTGTATCCAAACCCCCCTTAATATTGTTATTTAATTAGAATTTTTAGACATTTTGGACTTTACGTGAATATTTGATCCTATCACCACATTTCCCCCCTATAATAGATCATCCAATTTAGATAATTTTGTTCTTGTAGAAGGAATACTGTATAAAGAAGTCTAAGTTGTGAGCAAGATTTGGGATCCAATGGATCTCCAAAATAATAATTAGAAAAATGTACCCATCAATAAGGGGAACAAAATTACATGTAACATGACATTAGTTAATGTGTAATCAGAGCTTAGTAGATATACCCTCAAAACTCTTCCTTCTTTCACTAGGGAGCAGAGCTAGCTAGCATGTGGTCCTAGCTAGTATCATGTACCTAATTCTTGAAAGCTTCATCAAATCCCATAGTGCTTCGGGTATGGGGTGACTTCAAATTAGTTGAGGAATATTTATCTTAAAATATTACATTTTAATAAATACAGATAATGTAAGCTGAGTTAACCTCCAATCCATTTCTTGCCAATTTTATGTGTTCAAAATTGTGTGTATGCTTTGACCAAGAGAATATCTGAAAGTCCCTAACCAAGCTTTTCAAACGACACTTGGTACATTGATAATGCCTTTAATTGATCCATTTTCATTTTGTAATTTTAAAAAAAAATAACTACTAAGGAAGAAAAGTTTAAAATAATAACTTATTTCAGAAGTTTAAATAGAAGGGAATATATATATTTAATCATAGCTATATTTGTCTTAATATTCTCCTTTATAGATAATCTGATGACTCTTCCTAATAAAAAAATCCAACATAATTTCTCGGACTTAGTCTATAAAATTATAATTTCTCATTTTTTAGAGGAGAATCTTAGTACATATATCTAATAGAGGTAATGATTAATCCCTCGAATTTTATCTAAGAGATGTAGAAATCTGTGCGTTCATTATTTAGTTGACGTGTAAACTGAGTTTTTTCAGTTATATGAGTTACATTGTAAACTTCATCTTTATAGTTAAATAAAAATTAATTATTTTTCTAAAAAAAGTCCAACACGTAAATCAAAATTTGAACTCCAGACTTAAGCTAATACCATATAAAACCTAGCACTACTTGTCTTAAAAAATAATTAAATTGATAAAAAGTATCGGATGAAATTATATTTAAATTTATCATGACAAAAAGGCATTTGTATCGTCAAAGAAGAGAAACTTGTACATCATATAAAATATTATTTGTAACGCTAGCTAGCTGTTTCCATCTCCACCATGGTGGGTCAAGAATCATTTCCTTTATGGGGGGCAACAAGAAGACCACCAAACCAGAATATTGAGGCCGATCTATGTTCATTGAGATTCCAACACGTGTAGGATATATATTTTAACCACCTATACATCCTTATCTTTTAGACAAATAAATAAAATAAAATACTCATTCATTTATTGATAGTTGGTCATGAGATTCTTGTATGTTCTGGTTTTGCTTTTGGAACCATCACTTTCTAACTTATAAATTGATATGGGTCTTCACTTGGCACATCTAATTGGTGGATTACAACATTTGGTTGCTTTGTTGATTCCAAAAACCCATTTATGGGCTTGTGTTCCCCTCGACCGTCCATAAGAGAACCGGCATCTGTGCGTTGGCTGCAACTTATCTCTACAACGAGATTTCACGAAAATTAACTTATAAATTAACTTAATTTGATTTGATATATTATATTATAAAATAGATATAATTTATTATATAAAAATTTTATATCAATTTATTTATTTATTTATTATTTTTATAAGTATTTCTTTTAAAAAGTACCAAAAATCCTATTTGTTGGGCGGGATATACGTAATACCATAGGTCATATCATCAATAATATAAAATGTATATTCTTTACGCCAACTTATAATAACAAAGAATATGTAATAAAAAGACACTAGCTACTTTCCTATATATTGATTGGGTGTTGGTTTGTGCAACTTACTTGTAGGCAAAATTGCGTGTAATATACACTTTACTAGTTTCATGGTGATTGTCTTGGAGATAGAATCATAAAAGTCCAGTCATTTAAAAAATAAAAATAAAAAATAAAAATGGGGCTCATAATTAATGGCACCTTCCTCGGTCGCATATGGACGATATGGGGTTGATAATGAGTTAGATCCCCATGCACCTAGCTAGCTACCCTCGTTCATGTGTAGTACTGCCCCACCCTCCGCTTAGATCAAGATAACAATCCTTTGGGTACTGTTTGCGGGGTCTAATCAATTTCAATCGAAGTTACGAATAGGATTTTATATATTAAGATATGATTATATATATAAATTAAGAGAAATAATATTTATAATAATAGACAAAGTCTTTATAATTATTTTAAAAAAATAAATAAAGGTAGAATTTATATTAAAAAAAAACATTTTAACGATAAATCTTATTTTCTTTTAAAACAATTGTGTAATATTATCGCGCACTCTACCGCTCATGTATGTAATATTATTTTAAAATTAATATTATTCACTATACTTCTTTATTCATAATTTTTTTGTTTTTTGCTTTTATATTTTTAAGTATAAAATTTAGTTTAAAAATAGGTAAATAGCGTTGCAATAAGATAAAATAAAAAATATGTTTCGGTTAGATATAATTTTATTTTTTCTTATGTAAATTTCAGATTTAATATTCTTATATCTTCAACGCGGGGTTTGGATTGGATCCTCATCTCCTCCGGTTTCTCGCATCCCCGTTGGTGTTGTCGGGTGCAGCTTGTACCCTGAAGAATCTATACACGTCGGTTTCCAATTATGGCCACTCATTTGGAAGAATTTTCATTTGTTTTTTATTTTACCCTTTTATTATTCCATTTTGAAGTGAAAAGAATCAAAGATTGCCATATATTCTTTCTTTTTATTAATTGATTTTAATATTACTATGATTCCCATTTTAATAATCCCATGCCTAATTTATTATAATACATACATATATGTATGCATTACATATATAGACATACATACATACATATATATATATAAAATAAAATATAATATAGAAAGCATAAGCTCATGATTTATTATTATATAATATTTAAATATAGAATACTTTGAATGCAAGAATGCTAAAATCCAAATATGGGGAGATTGAGCCACTACGTACGTATACTCTGTATTTGGAAGGTAGCCATCTTTTGCGTGGTAAGGGGTTTATACTCATGTTTATGAAAGGTCAAAACTAGGTACTTCGGGGTATGAGAGATCATATACACAATATTTTATATAATAACTTATATAATATAAGCATAAAAATAAAGATATTTTTATAAATTATTATTAATTTTTAATAATTGATATTTTAATAATAATTTATAAAAGAAAATATATTTTTATGTATGTGTTGTATAAATTATTATATAAAATATTTTATATTTATCAATTTTCTAGGGGTATTAGATTCCTGCCTTACTCCTGCTTCTGTTCAAAGTAATCATGATGGCATGGAATTGGAGCCAGTAGTTCATGATGATCGGTAGGAGCTTTCTTTCATTTCAACCAGATCATGAAAAGGTTCACGATCAGGTTCAGCCAAACTCAGCAAAAATAATATTCTTTCTCCTACTTTTTTTGTCTGGATTATGATCTAGCAAATAAAAGATGATAAGAAAATAGGAAATATCCTCACAATGTTAAAGATCCAATCATTAAATCAAATTTTTTTTATAATTATTGAATATTAATTTGATTATATCTTTAATCTTCAATATCATAATAACCTATAATTATCAAATAATATTCAATAATTTAATACTATGCTTATATAAAATATCAAAATATTTTAATCTAACTTATAGGTTATTCTTTTCTCGACTTGAACTCGTAAGATGGTCTGTTAAAGACTTACCATTGATTCAAAAGCTTTAGAACTCATGTTGAATACTAATCAATTTAGTTAAATTTTTAACTTTCAAGATCATAACACGATTTTCGCAACTTCTTAATCTCGACTTAAGGTTGGCTTGTATAAGTGGGATGTTTGGAAGAATGATGTTGAAATATTGGGTCCTTGATATCTACCATATATAGTGCAACTTTTACAAGAATCTAAGGACATATATATACCACTGTGGAAGAGAACGTACGAACTTATAAAGTATTAAAGTGGTTACCCCACTAATACTAAACAGTACTACCTTCACACTTTGCAATGTTCGACGTCGTAGGAAGTTTTCACAAGATTCACTGAACAAGCCAATTCGGCTACGCTTTCAAGAAAAAGTTGTAAACCACCCATGCAATAGATCGAATCCGAAGGAACAGATCATTAAATTTAAGATATTATTTCAAAGGCTATATATATACATCGAAAAAGACACACTATCCTTATCAACCCTCAAAAGCATCTTTCACGTGATGACAAGCTCGTACGTGTTTATGGCGCGCCTCTGAGTATATATATGACAGACGTAGAACTTTTGTCCCCATCTCCTTTTTCTTCTTTAGTTTCTCAAGCTGGAATCTTTTCTAATAAAATGCAGATAATCAGGTAAGAGCGTTAGCATTTATGAATGGTAATATTTTAATTTTTAATTTTGAGAGTTTTAAAAGATTATTATTTATAAATAGAAAAATATTCTCTTTTTTTCACTTTTTTTTTATTAATTAAATTTGATTATTTTTTTTAAAAAAAAAGTATATAAATTTATATTTTTTTAAAAAAAATTTGGAATCCGTTTGAATTCATAGATGATATGAGTTTAATTTATTTTTTAATATTATTATTATTTTGGAATTTGAAAAATGTGTATTAGAATTTAGAAAATATGTATAAGAATTTGTGTTTTATATAAAAAATTATAAAAATATAATGATAAAATAAAGATGAGTTAAACTAAGTTACGAATACAAACGAGACCTAAATTAGTCTATTATTAATGCTCTAAAGGATTTTTAACAGTTATTTTTTTTAGAGTTAACCTGGGATTCGGTCGAATTGAACCTTTACTCTTTGCAGTCCCCTTTTTTGCTGTTGGCGGGGGTGACACCGCCCATTCCATCGAGACCAGAGGGAGCCGGCGACTCCATCCCTGCGACGGCGAGCTCCAGCGACATCCGGTGTGCCCCCGGCGGCTTTAAACCCAAAAATAAATTCGTACGCCGTCGCAGAGGTGGGGTCGCCGGCTCTCTCCGATTTTGATGTAGTGAGTGGTGTCGCCCACGGCCGGCAGCGACAGAGGGGGCTGAGTAAGATCGAATTTCTTTTAAAAATTTATCTTTATTTTATTTTTTTATCGTGTTTTTTATTATATTTTTTATTATATTTTTTATTGTATTTTTTAAATTTTATTATATTTTTTATTATATTTTTAAATATTTTTATTATATTTTTATAATAATTATAAAAATTTAAGAATAAAAATGAATAAGCTGTAAAGACGTTAAGGTACAGTTCGATGGCGCACTCAGCATCTCTCTTTTTTTTTAACCATTTTTTGGGACAATTTTATGAGGTTGTTCTTGTCATTCAGGGTTTGGGATGTCTTTGTCTACTTTTGGGTTGTTGAATGGACATTATTATCATTGATCCTGGTCGATTCTGCAGGCAGGCATTAATTCCACTTATCTCTCCTCACCCAAAAACTGCAGGGCTGCGTCATCATGATCATGATTCCCTATATTTATTGATCTTATCATCTTATTGATCTTTACCTATCCAATCTCAAAAATATTGCAGAGTGAAATTAGATTTGATATTGAAAGATGATGGATAATTTATATATATATTTTTTATACGTAATTATATATAAAAATAATATTCATATATTATAAATTAATTATATATAAAAAATATATATTTAAAAATAATTTTATAAGATAATTTTTTTAAAATTTTTCATAATTTGCTATAGATGTATTCAAAAAAGAAAAAAGAAAAAAAAATGGAACATTAATTTATAATTTTTTCTTCTAAGTTCGATAACGATTTTTTTAAAATAAAATAAATTTATTATTATTTATTATCATTTCAAAATTTTTAAAAATTTAAATATTAGAAGGTATTTTTTTAATAAATTAGAGAGACAGTATTAATTATATAAAAAATTATAGATATTTATATATTAAATTAATTTTTTTTAAACTCTCCCTCTCTCAGGAGCGTTGGTATTAGATTAGTCGAATAATTTTTTTAAAAAGTATAACTTTATACAAATATAAAAAAAAAATATCATCTTTAATTAAAAAAATAATACTTTTAAATATGGCAAAAAATAAAAAATTACTTTTTATTTTGAAAAGTAAATAGTAAAATAAGAGAATTCTTTAAATTTACCTTTTATCACATTTAAAAATGTCATTTTTTATAAAGGATGATATTTTTTTTATATTATATAAAATTATATTTTAAAAAATATATATTTAACTAATCTAATACCAGACTCTAACAGATAATTCCGCCCCTCCTCTTGGAGAGCAGATAGTTGAAAGGTTAAAAAACTAGATTCTTCTAAATCATTGATCTTTTAATGGTCTGCCCAAGTTGTCGGCATATATAATAACTACGAGTATAATCATATTAATCATCTTTTTCTTCGGTGATCAGGTACTCATGTTTACAATGAAATTCCATCGGTATAATTGTCCATATCAAATTCAAGCATAGTTATAAAATACTATGTCTAACTATAAATAAATGCTTAATCCACACAAAAATCTTATTCAAATAAATTTACAACGTGACTTTATATTCTAATTAGATTAACTCTTTTAATTGTTAACTAAATTTTACCATTTCACATAAAACTATATATGTTGGAAAATTACAGCGAAAAAAATACCTCAAGTTCAGCTTCAAAAATTGCTCCACAAGTTTTTCCATACTGATAAATTACCGGCGTTTTCTCTTAGTGGTTAGTGCACTACGTAGTATAAAACTAGAGTGACACTAAATAAATCCACAGTCTAAGAACAGTTTCAAGAGAGAACGAAAAAGAGAGAGATATTTTTTTTTTCTATTTTCAGATTGATCCCAAAAACTAAACTGGTGGGGACTATTTATAGTCAACCCACATACGGCTGGCTTTAAAAACCAGTCATTACACTGCAATTAAATTGCAGTTACAAAACAAATGTAACAACTTGTAACGTATGGCATTTAAGCCAAACGTTACAAGCTATGTAACGTATGGCATTAAATGCCATACGTTACTAGCAAAGGGAGGGCAGCCCACTTGGGCGCCCCTCCTGTTTACATCTCCCACTGGCACACAGTGGGCATGACCCCAGGTCTGCATCTCTCTTATGTTCTCAAACTTGTTCATACAAGTAAATAGGCTGTGCGACCACCAAACACATCTACAGAAAGATGGGAGTACATATACCTAATCTCTCCTAGAGAAGACCAGCATAGTAACATCCCTGAAGCGTATAGTCATGTCCTAGACTTATTCAATCGCATCAAGTCAAACATTTTCGAACCCTCTTGAGTTAATAAACTCAAAACAATGCTTTGACTTTTTCCAAATCTTTTCAATGTGTTCACAACCTTAGTCGTTACCAGTGTATAGCGTTATAGTTTGACGTCAGCAAACACTATCGAAGATACGATATCGAAAAAATCTTCCTTCTGCACTCATATCATTTAACTTTGGTCAAATCGCTTTCCTAGCAATGCCTCTTTAGACCGAATCAATCATGGCCATAGACAGCATGCCAAAGTAGCAGACATTATAACCTCCATCTTGTGACATAGTCAAAAGTAAAGGACACAAAAAAATGAGACTCACACAGTGAGAAAGATGGGAACCATTTACTCACTTACTCATATGGTCGAATAAGCACATGTAGTATGAATCACATGCTACGGTGGATTTCTCAAAGAGCATATGTCTATATCAACACCGTACAAATCTTAGTCTAGGCACTCATTAAGCGTCTAACCCAAGTTTTTCTATTTGCACACCTCCAAGGCATCAAAGAGAATCTCGCATCTGGCTAACCTCAGGCTACATGGATGGTGGGTAATCCATTCACAGTCTTATCAGAAGATCTCATCTTAGCTCCCACTAAGGCGACATATCTTTGTGTCAACTAACTTATCCCTTTGGACAAGTACTTAGGGACACAATGTCTCATCTCTTCTCGCTACTAAAGCGCTAGAGGCGATTGCTCGTGTGAGTGAGCTAATCTCAGCCTGTTGACATATCTTGTGTGTGTGTATTAGTAAAGGATAACACGATAAAGACAAGAACTGAATCATATTGTATTAATATTCCAAAAGAAATGTTACATCTCAATGTCATTTGAAATACAAATTAAATTTACAATCTACGTAGTCCTAGATTCCTAACACGAGCCTCATATACATCTCGTGTAATAGGCTTTGTTAAGGGATCAGCAACCATGCGACTCGTAGAAAGATGTTTCAGAACCACTTCCTTTTGCGCTACCATATCTCTGATGTAGTGATATCTGATATCTATGTGTTTGGTTCTTCCATGATATTTTGAGTCCTTAGCATATGCGAGAGCTGCCATGCTATCACAGAATATCGTCACCGGATCTGAAGTATCCGTGCCAATGTCTAAATGCTTGAGGAATCTCCTTAACCAAACAGTTTCTTGAACTGCTGCAAAACAAGCTATATATTCTGCCTCTATGGTAGATAGAGCTATGCAGGGTTATTTCTTGCTGCTCCATGTAATGGCGCCATTGTTGAGCAGAAAGACATACCCAGTGGTTGATTTGCGCTCATCTAGGTCACTGCTCCAATCGGCATTCACTATAACCTCTTAGCTGCAAATCTGAACTCTGATAGCACAACATATAGTCCACAGTTCCCTTGAGATATCGCATAATCCTCTTGACTGCTTTCCAGTGAGCCAGTCCGGGGTTAGATTGAAATCTACTCACTAAACCAACTGCATAGCATATGTCAGATCGAGTACACATCATTGCGTACATCAAACTACCCACAACATTAGCATAAGGGACACATGCCATCTTTTCCTTTTCTCTTTGAGTCTTAGGACACAACTCTTTAGACAAATTCTCGCTTCTTGCAATAGGGGTGTCAATGGGCTTACATTCACTCATTAGAAAATGCTCAAGAACTTTATTTATGTAAGTCTGTTGAGACAAACACAAAAGTCTCTTAGAGCGATCTCTGTAGATTTTAACTCCTAGAATGTATTCTGCCTCACCCATATCCTTCATTTCAAAATTGAAGGACAACCACTCTTTTGTGGTAACTATCAACCCTTTATCATTTCCAGCTAGTAGTATATCGTCAACATATAATGACAACATAATGAAACTCTTCTTAGACCTTTTGACATAGACACAATGATTCTCTATGATCATCGTAAACCCATTCGAGAGAATGGCTCGATGGAATCTGAGATACCATTGTCTAGATGATTGTTTTAGGTCATATATAGATCGTTTGAGCTTGCACACTTTGCGCTCTTGACCTTTGACCACAAAACCCGTGGGTTGATCCATATAGATCTCCTCATCTAGTTCTCCATTGAGAAATGCTGTCTTAACGTCCATCTAGTAGAATTCCAAATCCATTTTTGCTACTATAGCTAGAATTAGGCGAATTGAGGCAAACCTCACCACTGATAAAAATGTTTCCTCATAGTCTATACCCTCTTGTTGAGTATATCCTTTCGCCACTAAGCGAGCTTTGTACCTATCTATTGATCCATCCAACTTGCGTTTGATCTTAAGAACCCATTTGTTCCCAATAGGTTTACGCCCTGTCGGTAGATCAACCAGATCCCAGACTTGGTTGGTTTTCATAGACTCAATTTCATCATTAAGTGCTTTCATCCATTCATCTTTAGTAGAAGATGAGAGAGCCTCATGAATTGTCCTAGGCTCATCATCATCATGCAGAGCTACCATGAAAGCTTCTCCTTCAATCTCAAAACGATGACGAGGAATACTTTCACGTGTGCTTCTACGTGGCTGAGGTTGTTGTGATTGATTGACAAGCGGTGTGCTCCCACTCGGATTCATGTTATTTTTAAATTTTGTATGAGCTTGAAGAATTTCTTTCTCATTCTCAACTAAATTCTTTGGAGCATTTTCCTCTTGTTCTATAATCTCATGGAGTTCTAAACTCCTATCAACCTCACATCTACTTGGAAACTCATCTTCAATGAAATCCACATCTCGTGACTCAATCTCAGTCACACTTCCATCAGTTTGTTCACCTATTAACACATACCCTTTAGAGTGTTCTGAGTACCTTATAAAGATACACTTCTTCCCTCTAGGGCCTAACTTTCCATACTTATGAGAAAGATCGTGAACAAAACCCGTTGAACCCCATGGCCGCAAGTTACTCAAATTGGATTTCTCGCCGGTCCATAGTTCATATGGGGTGGAAGTTACTGATTTGGAGGGAACTCGGTTAAGAATGTAAGCAGCAGTTAAAAGAGCATCCCCCCAAAAAGAAATTGGTAGGTTTGCTTGCGCCATCATTGACCTAACCATCTCAAGCAGTGTTCGATTTCTCCTTTCCGCCACGCCATTTTGTTGTGGCGTACTTGGCATCGTCAACTGTTTTTTGATTCCTTTTTCATCACAGAGCCTTTTAAATTGCTCAGAAAGATATTCTCGTCCTTGGTCAGTTCGTAGAGTTTTTAAACTCTTATCTAACTGATTCTTAACCATTCTTAAATATCGCCTAAAACACTCCAATGCTTTAGACTTATGGGAGATTAAGTAGACATGACCATAATGTGAAAAATCATCTATAAATGTGATAAAGTAGACACCTCCGTGTCTTGCCCTAACACTAATTGGACCACAGATATCTGAATGGACTAATTGCAGTGGAAAAGATGCCCTATTGGCTTTTCCAAACAGTTTTCTCTTAACTTTTCCCATTAGACAATGTTCACATGTGGGCAAGATGACCTTAGCGAGATTGCCCATCAGGCCTTCTCTAGCTAACCGAGTCATTCTATCTTGCCCTATATGGCCAAGCCTAGCATGCCATTTATATGAATCCAAATTATCAGATGCAGAAAGAAAAGCAATAGATTCATTCATATTTGAATAATCCAAATTCATTATCATAAAACCGTCTTGAAGAAAAGTATTGCCATAAAACACATGGCCCAAATAAAAAGAAACATGATTGTTTTCAAATTCAATTCGAAAACCAAGTCTTAAAAGAGTAACTACAGAAAGTAAATTTCGTCGGATTTCGGGAGCGTATAACACATTGTGGAGGAAAAAAGTGTGGCCACCCCGCATGTCTAGCTTGTAGGTACCAAGTCCTAGCACCTCCATGCTAGCTTCATTCCCCACCTTGATATCACGACTCTCAGCTGGAATCCGGCGATATTCCACAAATCCGACTCTATCTCGCGCTATGTGCTCGGTCGCTCCTGAATCAACAGTCCACACAGGATAGGAGTGAGCAACCATCACATGGCTAGTTACAAAAACAATACGAGAAAAGTTAGAGTATACCTCTTCGGCTCAGTGCAATCATGAGCAAAGTGGCCTTTCTTTCCGCAGTTGTAACACTCTAATTTTGACTTGTTCTTCCCACACTTGCCCCTTTTGTTGCGCTGAGGAGTTCCTGACACCTTTTTAACTTGTCCAGCAACTACCACATTCTTGGACTTCCAACGCTTAGGCCTTGATGCCTTGCGTGAACCAGAATTAGCCATATAGGCCGAATGATTGGGCTTAGCAGCCTCTAGGCACTCAGCTTCCAATTCCAAGTGACGCGAGACATCATCAAAATTTTTGATATTCTCATTATGCGTCAAATTCTGGCTCATATTCTCCCAAGAACTTGGTAGTGATCTTATCACTGCCTGGACTTGTTGTTCACCAGTCAGGTCGTTTCCTGCCGTCTTAAGTTCGCGGATCATGGTTGACATAGCCCTAAGATGCTGCTTCATCGTATGGTCAGAGCGCATCTTATAGGAGTCAAACCTTATGGTTAATCCACGTAACCTAGTGGCCGAAGTTCCACCAAATTTCAACTTCAAAGCCTCCCACATGCTTTGGGCAGTGTCATAGGTCTCGAACTCACACATTAGATCATTGTGCATGCTGCTTAACATTATTATGCGCGCGCACCGATTTTTCTTAGCCCATTCAGAATAGGCTAATTCATCTAATTTGTGTTGTTCTGAGTCCCCTTCCTTGGGCTTAGTTAGGGAGTGAGACAATGCCTCTACGACTTCTTGCTCATCTAAGACATACTGGATCTTGCGATGCCATATGTCATAGTTCTCCCCATCCAATTTCTCACCTTTGTTTAAATCGGCAACTATACTTTTGGATGTCATTTCACTCAAAAATGCAAATGAGGGATATTAGACACACACACCTAAGAAATCTGTCGCGTCCATTCAAACTAGAAAAGAAATAATTTAGACATGTCGCAAGATCGAAAAATCATTAGGCTTCAGAATCATCTCTTGCGCCACAATATCCAATTATTAAATTTCTAACTTAATTCCCGCGCAAATTTTTTTAAAAAAATATGGAAGATTTAATCATAAATCTCAACCATACTCCCACTATCTAAAGTAGTCACCTAGTCCTAGTCACGCGTAGAGACAGATCCTACTAAAATCGCAGTAACCTGTTGGGCCAGTCTATAAAGACAGCTACAACAACCACAGCAGCCTGTTGGGCCAGTCTACAAAGATGGTTCATATAAGACTATTACAGTCCATTTTTATTGTTCCATCAGTGCATTTACAGTTCTTACTGGGGCTACCATGGTGTTGTTACTATATAGTGCATTTACAGTTCTTACTGGGGTCACTGCAATTCTTTCAGCCTATCAATCTACACTGACAATACTAACTAAGACTACTCAGTGGGAATTTCCTATTTTATCACTAGAATAAATTAAGACTAATGTCTAATCATACAAGCCTAACATTTATACATGATAAAATAATAACACATACACATGTTGTATACATACATGTTATCACATTTAATAAAAAAAAAATTAAACATAATATCACATGTAATTTATCAATAAAAAAAAATGAATATCATCAAATATCCACATGTAATCATATTTAATCTAAAGCATTAAATAAAATATCACATGTTATAACAGGAAATATATCTAAGCATATATTAAAACATGCCATTTTTTTTTAATCATTATTAAAAAAATATATATAACAAAAAAAAAAACACACACTTAGACCGGAAGAGACATACGATCCAGTGTAGGGCATTGGCTTAATACACCTGGTGGTCATGGGTTCGAAACCCACTGCCGGACTCAACCATGCCATTTCCCTTTTTTTTTTTTTTGAAACAAATGGAGCTGGGCTGTGTAAAGACCCAACCCAAAAAAAAAAAAAAACATAAACGGGCCGCAAGGCCCAAGCCCGGCCCATGAGCTTCAGCTCTCTTCTTCAACCTTCGGCCAGGGCACTGTTCACATGAACAGTGCCCAATTTCCAGCAACCAAGAACAGCGGCCTAGGCAGCTGCCCGTCGCTGGAAACTGCCGCCCCATCGCCTATAAAAAGTCTTCCCGAGGAAGAGGGATGCGCCGCACCACCTTTGTGGTGCGCGTGGCACCCCTGGTGCGAGCAGAGGTGCACGCGGCACCCCGAGGTGCTTGCGCACCACTTGGTGCGCGCGGCACCACCGCACCACTGTGGTGCGTGCTGCACAGGTGCAGCGCTGCACCTCTAAAAATTTTTTTTTTCGTACAAAAGACAGTACAAAAAAAATGTATATATTTCAAGCATATAAAAAAAATAACTGGAAGCAATTTAAACCTTGCTCTGATACCAATGTTAGAAAATTACAGCGGAAAAAATACCTCAAGTTCAGCTTCAAAAATTGCTCCACAAGTTTTTCCAGACTGATAAATTACCGGCATTTCCTCTTAGTGGTTAGTGCACTACGTAGTATAAAACTAGAGTGACACTAAATAAATCCATAGCCTAAGAACAGTTTCAAGAGAGAATGAAAAAGAGAGAGAGATTTTTTTTTTCTATTTTTAGATTAATCCCAAAAACCAAACTGGTGGGGACTATTTATAGTCAACCCACATATGGCTGGTTTTAAAAACCAGTCATTACACTGCAATTAAATTGCAGTTACAAACAAATGTAACAACTTGTAACGTATGACATTTAAGCCAAACGTTACAAGCTATGTAACGTATGACATTAAATGTCATACGTTACTGGCAAAGGGAGGGGGGCAGCCCACTGGTGCCCCTCCTGTTTACAATATATATGATCGGTTTGTAAACTCACAACTTCCATAAAAGTTTTGTGTAATCCAACCTTTCTCATGATGTATTTATAATCCCTACTCTTCAAGTTCTTAAAATAAATAATTCTATTCATTTTCATTTTTTTATTATTATTTTTTATTTTATAATATGATATTAAATAATAGATTTATAAATGAAATATAATAAATAATATTTAATTATTTAATATTAAATCATAAAATAATAAAAAAATAATGATGAATAATATTACTCTATGAAAATATACTTATAATTTTTACTAATTAATTGGGTTGCATGCATGTAAAATGTGCTTTTGTTAATTATATATCAACATGCTGCATGCATGCATGTCATTCACTCTGTCATGATCATTTCATGCACATCACGATCACCTACAGTATAGTGATAAGCATCATGCTAGCTAAGGTAAAGGAGTTACTTTTCATTTAACCAATTAAATGTGGCATCTTCGGAGAAAGAGGTGCAACGATATTATTTTGTTGTTTTGATCTTTATGGCCAAAATTCAACACCTTCATGAGCCAAAATTCAATAATATTATTAAATATATACGTAGTACCCCACGACTGCAAGGAGTGGGGGTAGAGGCCATCGGGTTGCTTAGTATTAGATAGGATATTTTAGTTTCTCTAATTAATACTTAAAAGTTATGAATTTGTGTATCTAATATTTTCATTTGTTTTAAATTCTTATTTTCTATTTAATATAAAATATTGGGTATTTTGATAACTATATTTATATAAATATTAATTTGTTTTTTTATTTATTTATAGAAATATAGAAATATTAATTTGTTAATAAGTGAAGTAATATAAAAAAAATAACTCATACATTAAACCTTATTCCATTTATATACAGTCTTTATCTCTCGTACTACTCAGTTTAGTTTTATAATTATAATAGATTTTACAATAAATAATATGTCGAAATACCAGATTAATTTGAAAACAGTAAAATTCTTTTTATGATTTTTGCTTAATAAATATATTTTTTTTGAATAAATATTTTTGGCTTCAGTTGAATAATTAAAAAAATATTTTCTTAAAAAAGATATGTTGAAAATAATTTGGGACCGATGTAGATATTTATGCAACAAACAAGAAAAGGAAATAGGAAAGTAATGTGAGGGAATCGGTTCGCCGCATGGTATACGAACGGCGCCGGTGGTTTGAACAACAATTCGAATATTGGTGGATCCCACCCTTTAAAAGTATTGGATTCTCTCTCTCTCTCTCTCCGACAGTTGTCTATTCTCTCTTTTTCCACGACCACGTTTTAATTTTCCTTATTTCCACTACACCTTCCCAACGAAGGAAGAAAAATTAAAAAAAAAGGTCTCTCCTTTTCTATTTGCCACTAATGCAAAGGCCATTCACCCTTCTATTTGCGTGAATACAACCATGCATCTTACACCCTTCATTACTCCTTTGAATTCCAATCTTTCTATTGCCTTTTCTTTTAGCTTTTGAGAAACCCCCACCTTTCCTCCTTTGCTTCTCATATGCTTGATGTTGAATTCTTGGTGTCCCACTCAATTTGGGGGAGTCACTTTATAAATACAAAACCCAAAATTCACATTCAGTCTTTATTACAATTTGTAACAATTTTAAGAAAGTTCAAGTTACATCTGAGTTTATATTAAAAAAAAAAAAAAGACTAATTAATAATATAATTAAAATCTTATCTATTAAAACTATTAATGATAGATCGGTTTCAGCTACAATTTTAGATCAACTGAGAATAATAAAAAAATAATAATACATGTTTATAGTCTTACGGTGTACGCTAGACTAGCACGCACATATCAAGCTTATTATCTTGTTTGTGCGCGGCAGGGCCTGCAACATGTTCGAGAAAGAAAGGAATTTTGTTGTGAAGGATCAAACAGGAAATTAATGAAGACTTCGTTGACCATGTTGTCCCCAAAAGATGTCAGGCTAGGGCACTTGGGATTGCTTTTCATGAGAGGCAATGTCTTAGATTTCCACTTCCTAATGGTCTCTTTAAAATTCTAGGTGATCATTAGCAACGTACGCCTGCAGCCAACAAGATTTCAGAAAGAAAATGCATGCGAGGACAGATGGAGCAGTGGCGGTAAGAATAGAAACAGAAACTTTGGATCCATGATTAGCAGTAGTGGGCAAAAAGTTGACACGCCAATCAAGGCTGGACCCAATTGGCCCAGCAAGAATTGACAGACTGGTATATTGGCTATCTGGCCATCTAGCTACTTGGCACAGGCCCAATTTCACAACTTTGTGTAGAAGAATATATATATTTTTAATCATTTTTTTTTTAGAAGAATAGGGCACTGAGGATAGTACTCTTTGCACAAGTAGGTTAATTTAGCATAAAATTTAAAAGGCTCATACGTCGTACCTATTAATCTTATTAGCTGTGTTTTTTTTTTAAACTAATATTATTTTTCACATGCATGTCAGCTTTTCTGAATTTTGTTCTTTCTATATACTTACTGATTTATCAAATATCACAAACTACAATATTGCATAAATCTTTTTCAAGCTAACACTGATGTTGCAAATATTTTACCTTAACAAGCAACAAAAAAAAACAAGAAAAGTGGCAAAACAACAGCACTGTGTACTTGAAGCCCTTATTTTGAAAATGAATGATCCCCAATGCTCATGAATGACATCTTCTCTTCTCCTCTCATAAACAATAAATAGATAAGGACATGTAAGGTTATAGCCTTATAATAGGTTCAATCCAAAGCAAAATATGCAGCTAGCATCTATTTAGCATATTCCAATGCTTTTCAAGGCCAAAAGGTGGGCTGTGAAATGAATGATCCAAGTTTTACTCAAATAGCTAGGTTTTAACGTCAAACAAGTTTTGAGATTGGCCTCATCTATCTCATGATCAGTAAAGCTTGGTCCATGCGATTAAAAAATTACAAGTCATTCTATGGTTCCGCAATCTATGAAGCAATTGACTTTTAACCACTCAAAAACTAGACCTAAATTATCCACACACCTTTTCACACAGAGAGAGAGAGAGAGAGAGAGAGAGAGAGAGAGAGAGAGAGAGAGAGAGGGGACAAATATGGTTTTAGGTTTAGACCAACATTGAAATGTCAAAGTTGTGTCTAAAAAAACAAAGGGGGGTAGGTTTTGTGGATAAAATAGCTGGTAGGTGCACTATCTATCTATATATGAGGCAATGATCATCATCATGGCTTATCTGATCATGATTATCTTTGACATATTGCAATGCATTAAGAATGGGGACTTCTTCCTACTCACAGACACTCAACCGAGCATGATGAAGACGGCACTTAAAATACACAAACGAGAGAGATAGAGAGAGATAATTATATATCCTGGACTTAAAATGCACTTAAAATACTTGTTTTTGGGTTTTTCTTTTTTTAAAAGTTATTGCTTTTAATGAGGAGAAATGATAATTGTAATCAATAAGTATGCAATCGTTAATTATTTTAAAAAAATGAATAAATATTAAATTTATATGAAAAAAAAATTAATTTTTTGATAATAAATCTTATTTTTTTAAATCAACCTTACACTATTTGTTTATTATATAATTATATGTAATATTATTATTTTTATCCGAAATAGTTATATGTAATATTACTTATTAGTGAGAGAGGGGAAAATCTAAATCTATTCGAAAGATTTTAAATATAAGTTTATATACTATTTACATTATGTTTATTTTTTTAATAAAAAATATTTAGTATATGAATAATGAGTATATAATTAAATTAATTTAAGAAGAATAAATTTAGAAAACTTTTTGCCAAAAAAAAATGTGGGATGTGTGGTTATATATAACAAAGCTCAATTTGTATTTTTTTTTTAAAGCAAGCTCAAAAAAATTTTAAATTATTAGGTAATAATACTCACTATAAAAAAATTATTTATTTGTGACTATTTAATTACGACCAAATGATTATTTACAATTAAAATTAGCTGTAAATAATTATTTGGTCGCAATTAAATGGTCACAAAAATTTATTTTTCTTGTAGTGATTATAAACAGTTTATTTTTATGTTCAAATAATAAATAAAAAAATTCTAATTTTAAAATGAAATTAATTAAAATATTTTTATTTACAAATCAAAAATTTTAAAAATTTATTTTATTTATTCATAAAATTTCAGTATTTTAATTAAGCTTATAATTAATCCACACAAACATAGGCAAAAATTATTTTATTTTATTTATTTATTAAAACTGACGACAGCTCACCGCATCAGGCTAGTGGAACTTGCCTCCGCATTCTCAACTCTGCGCAAGGGACTCATGAAAAATGTATATTAAATAATATAGAGCAATGTTAGGGAGCATCTAATACTCATTATATATAATTATGTGAATATATATCACGAGTGTTGAGTGTTGGATGGTGTCAATATTTTCTAAATAATAAATACAAAAATCCCACTTTACCTTCCTCCTCTCAGACGCTGCCAACTTTTCCCGAGGGCTTTGGATAAAAAATCAGTAACAGAGAGAGAGTAGAGAGAGAACAGAACTCAGAGAGAGAGAGAAAGAGAGAGAGAGAAAGAGAGAGAGAGAGGTCACTAACACTGTCACCGGCTCTTTCTATAGCTCTGCAACTCTAAAAATATCGGAATCCTGAACCAGTTGTTGTGTTGTGGTGTGGGGGGTGGGTATAGCTTCACGGGCTCCAGCCTATTTTCCAGTCTCTTTCGTCTGCTCACCAGCTTCTCTTCTATCCAGCAGCTCATTTTGGGTCACGTCTCCGCCCCTCTTATAGCCCGATCTTGATTCGGGTTTTGTTTTGGCTACCTCTCAGTTAACCATTCGCCACAATGATATAATGTGTGTGCGTGTGACATAGAAGAGCTGAAGCTTGTGCTTTAGTGCTTTGCTTTTTGAGAGAGAGAGCGAGAGAGACAGAGATGAATCGGTCGGCGATCACGGTGGGGCCGAGCATGGACTTGCCGATCATGCATGATAGCGATCGGTACGAACTGGTGAAAGATATTGGGTCTGGGAATTTCGGGGTGGCCAGGCTGATGCGGGACAAGCAGGGCGAGGAGCTGGTCGCCGTTAAGTATATCGAGAGAGGTGAGAAGGTTAGTGCCTGGAATCAACTCTTTTTCTTCTTTTCGTTTGTTTGTGTTTAATTCGAGCTTAATTAAGCTTTTTTAATGGCAAATTTAAGGATTTTGACTGTTTTATTTTTTATTTTTAAAAAGGAACTGTTATATTGGGAGTTTGGTCCTTGGGGTTTAATGGGTTTTCCCTATAGTGCTTATTACTTGGCCTTTGGTTGGTAGCGTTCGATTCGAACTCAATTCCGTAGTTCTCGTGGTAATTGAGTGGATTATCGGTCTTTTGGGGCTTGAAGATCAATGATATTTCTTTATTATATTTACTTCGATGCGTCCATGTTTATGTTGTAAAGGAATTGAGTGCTTTATTGGGGTTTTGATCCTTGAGGGTATATTGGTTATTCAATACTGTACCTCCTCATTACTTGGTATATATATTTTGTTTCTGCGTAGTTAAAATTGAGTTATATTTCTTTTTCTTTTTCATATGGGAATAATGTGCATTATTGGATTCTTCATCCTCTAAGACTGGCAGCTTTGATTTTATGGCCTATTGATTGATTCCCTTTGACATTATTTGAATTTGGCTTCAGTTGCATTCTAGTGGATCGACTGTTTTTATCAAATTGGTGCCTTTTGAGGATTAATGGGTTTCTTAATTAGTGGTGTGTCTCTGTGATGTTGATGTACCAGATTGTGGGGGATCTTTGGAGGATTAGTGGGTTCCGAAATATGTGTATGTGCTTGTTCCGAGAGAGTATGTACCAGATGGAATAAGTTCTATAATGTGGTGTTACTTGTCTAATATCTGAATTGTAGAGCGTTCATTTCTATGACACAGAAGGAATTTAAAGATTCCAGAAACTTATTTTTGAGTTTCAATTTTTACAAACCTACATGGACTGTCTTGTTCATGTTGTATGCTATTCAGCTCTGGATAGTTCACTGGGTTCCTAATTGAAGGGGCTGTGTCCAAATTATTAAACCAGTTTGGAAAACAGTTTTCAAAATTTATCTTTCGATTACAAATTTTTATTCAAGTTGTGATGAACTTGTAAAACTAATCTCATCTATAATGCAAACAGTAGATATTTTTGTGGCAAGTGAAGCTCTGTTTCTATCCTTTTGTTGGATTGTGGTGGCTGAAACTGTCATGCAGTCCCCTTTGATATAGGCTATATGCTTTGCAAATATAGTGTCGTGCTGTGCTTAAAGTCTTAGAACTTCTTTGGATTTCTGTTTGTTATTGTATCTTACCTGCATTTTGTATTGTGTTAACAGATAGATGAGAATGTACAAAGGGAAATTATAAACCACAGATCATTGAGGCATCCCAATATTGTCAGATTCAAAGAGGTTTCTTCAATCCCAATATCTTATCATATTTTCTTCCCTAGAGACTATTCTGAAATTCATTAACATTAAGATGTGACTATAGGTCATATTAACACCAACTCATCTAGCTATCGTGATGGAATATGCGTCTGGAGGAGAGCTCTTTGAACGGATCTGCAATGCTGGGCGGTTCAGCGAGGACGAGGTTCTTATCCACTGCATTGATTTTGTTTAAGACGGTAACCCTGTAGTCATTGTTTATTGTATTCTTGTCTTGTGTTGCAGGCACGCTTCTTCTTCCAGCAACTTATATCAGGAGTTAGCTACTGTCATGCAATGGTATGTGACTTATGTTTGATAATATATATCTTAAGAAGATACCACTATATGTCTCAGCTTGATTTCTCTCTGTATATCTTATGAAGCAAGTATGCCATCGTGACTTGAAATTAGAGAACACATTATTGGATGGAAGTCCTGCTCCTCGCCTAAAGATTTGTGATTTTGGGTACTCCAAGGTATGTTTTCTTGTTTATGGCTTTTTGTTGCCTTTTTGAAAGCTCTGGTCTTTGCGTTTGAAACCTGACATACTTCAGAACTTCATCATAGGCTTGTAATTTGATTGTTATACATGTATGGATGGGCATCTCTTGTTGTATTTTCCTGCCAGTGAGTCGTGAATAACTAAAATATATTGGCCTCTTCTTTAACAGTATGTTGGTTCAGTAATGTGGCAACTTGTTGGTTTTATCCATGGTATCTTTTTCTTTGTTTGTTCCACTATTTATTGTCAATATCTTCATACTTAGACTCGTCTTTTTTTCCCCAGTCCTCACTGCTGCATTCACAACCAAAATCAACTGTTGGTACTCCTGCATATATTGCTCCTGAAGTGTTACTTAAGAAAGAATATGATGGCAAGGTAATATTACTACTTATGAATATGATCAGTCAAAAACACTGTGGAAATCAATTCTATCCAACTATATTGTATTGTTTATCAGGTATTGTAATTGTTATTACCATATTAGCTTATGGCTTTAATTATAAAAAAATATTAGCTTATGGCTTTAATTATAAAAAAATATTAGCTTATGGCTTTAAGTTGGTTTCTGCCTTGCTGGAACCCTATAATAAGGTTCACCTGTTTGTATCCGAATTTTCACCATTAATGAAGTCAAAGTTTTGAGCTACTGCACCACTTCTTTAATTAAATATTTTCTTCTTAACATCCACCAAATGTAATTTTGGTGATTCTAATAATTTATATTCGAAACTTACTTTCGATCCAACTTCTACCCTGAAATCTATGATGACTCCACTTGCATTCCAAGAGGTTACAATTTTTTTTTGATGACGGGGAACCTCTCCAAGGCAAGGCCTTTTGGACCCACCATTGCAGAGTAAATTCCAGTCCCGTGCACCATACCCTCGAAAGTTTCCCTACACGGAACTGGTTAAATCGTTGGCTTTTCACCAGGTGTGGCCCCAAAGGATTGTTTGCACCATGAGGTGTTGAATCTAGGACCTTGAAGAGAGTGATACTTCCAAGACCAAGGCCTTCACCACTTAGGCCAACCCCCCTTGGGGTTCCAGAGGTTACAACTAGGTTCACCTTGGAAAGAATTTTATTGGCTATTAGCCACTATTCAGATATTTGCCTTTGTTTTGGCAGATAACTGCCTTCTTCTCCCCCGCCCCCTTTTTTTTGTTTTGTTAATTAATAAGGCAGGCTGTTCTAAAGTACAAATTTTCACCTTATAATGCAGACACCCCTACAAGGTGGGAAAGCCGCATTATTTTTGCTCTCATCATAAGAGCTGGTCTCTATATTGGTCCGCACATGGGCGTGGCTGCACACAAATAAAAATGTTCAACTGACAAAGAAATAAATCATTATGCTCTAAAAGTTTTTTCTGCATTTCTGATTGATTTGCATTTTGCTCTCAATGTATGGTTTCTGCAGTCTTCAGAAAACATAGGATTGGGGCTAATGGAGTGGTCGAAGTAAAATGATAAATTAAGGTGCCACACAAATATTGGACAGGCAAGAGACAAGATTTAAGTTTTGTCTGGTGAGGGGGGACATTAGACAATATGGCTGTTTACAAAGAACCTTCGACCCTGCTTTTCCCCTTGGCATATTTTCTCCCAAGATTTACTTAGTATTGAATTAATAAAATGTTGCCATGGTTGTGCGGTGGACTTCCTGACAAAGTACTCCATTAAATGTCACATAAGTACATGATAATCATTGGATGGAATATATATTTCTACTTTACACTTGCATTCAAAATTATATTTCCATATTACCGATCAAAAAATTATATTTCCATATACTTACCATTTCGCTGCTGGGATAAATACAGATTGCAGATGTTTGGTCTTGCGGGGTGACCTTATATGTTATGCTGGTGGGTGCATACCCTTTTGAGGATCCTGGGGAGCCTAAAAACTTCCGCAAGACAATTCATGTAAATTATTGGACCTTATTATTGGTAAATGTGTTAGCTAGACTGAATGCTTGGCTAAAATGATTTGATGTCTTTGCAGCGAATTTTGAATGTCCAGTACTCAATTCCTGACTATGTTCATATATCTCCAGAGTGCCACCATTTGATCTCAAGGATATTTGTAGCTGACCCTGCGAAGGTCAGTCACTTTCTAGGGACACAAGTTTGTGTGCTTCTATTAAATATCTCCCACTCCACGATGATTGCCATTATTCATTCCTTTCAAACATGATGTCATGCTTACTTTTTGATGTCATTTGACTTCAGACTTAGTTGTTTTCTTATTTTATTTTTTGGTAGTGTTGATCCTCTTATTCTCCTACTGCCTTGGCATGTTCTTCAGGAACAGTAAATAGGTTCAAACTGATGAGCTTTGATAGAATTGACATGCAATAACTCATATCTGATCCTTCCTATACTCTGAAGAATTTAAGAGATGCAAGTGGCTACCTCCAATTTCATTGCCCATAGGCCCAACTGACCCCCACAACATACTCGCTGGCCAAAAAAAAAAAAAATGTTGATGTTATTCCCACATTGTTTAAGTATTTATAGAAGTCAAGTTCTACTCTAAACTTTTGACCCTTCCCCTTTATGCCTTTACTCCAATAGTATCATATTTTCATTTATAGACTTGGCTATGTTTTTTGGCTTTATCAAGAAAATCGGTTATGATACAAGAAAACCACTTATTATTGTTTAGGACTAGAGATTTGAGGTTAATTGTGTTTAACAATGGTGGGGATATTTCTAACTGCTTACTTCCCCTTGGTGCTCTCTGTTCTGTACATTTATTTCCCTACTATGTTAAAGGCTTAAGGGAAGAAATGAGAACTGCTACAGACACAAGGAGATTATACAAAGTGCATGTTTGAGATTGTGGTGGGAAGTATGGTTTATAGTTTTAGGACTTATAGCTGTTTATGGTTTACTGTTTGGTAAACATGTATCTAAAACATTTTTAAAGTTATTAATTTTTTCAAAATATATAGTTATCTGCAGGAATTTTTTGATAAAAGTTTCCATTTTGTGTTTTTTAAAAAAGCAGACTTTCACTTTTTTTAATTGATTAAAACACTTTCTATAAATTTACCAAGTGTATGCTTGGGATTGCGGTGGAAAATATTACTTTTAGGTTAAGTCTTATATAGCTTAAAACTTAATGTAATAAGCTCTACTACTAAAAAGTCATTTACTGTTTGAGATTCTTATGTCTAAAGCGCTTTTAGAGTTAGTTACGATAGTTTTTTGAAAATATATAGTTATTTGCAGGAGTTTTTTGATAAAAGTTTAAATTTTGTGTTTTGTGAAAAATCTAATTTTTAGATTTTTTAACCGATTAAAACACTTTTTATAAAGTTAATAAACATGTCATTTTTTCTTCAAAAATGCTTTTAACTGCTTAAAAGTATTTTTTAAGTCTCGAACCGCAACCCCAAATAGGTTCCAAACATGTCATTTTTTATTTAAAAGAGCTTTTAACAGTTAAAAATATTTTTTAAATTTCAAAACACAACCTCAAACAGGCCCAAAGTAAAAGCACAAAGTGATTTACCTTCATGGAATTCTTTAGATTTACTTTATAATAAAAGTAACTTAACAATCTGATGTGCTATATTAAGCCACATCAATTTGTAGGTTTACTTTTGTATAATTTCTTTATGGCTAAAGTATTTTTCAGAAGGAATATTGGCTTTCTAATTTATATTCCAATGAATTCACTTGAAAACAGAGAATAACGATTCCTGAGATCAGGAACCACGATTGGTTCCTGAAGAACCTCCCGGCAGATCTCATGGATGAAAATACAAATAACACTCAATTTGAAGAGCATGATCAACCCATGCAAAGCAATGATGATATTATGCAGATAATCTCAGAGGCTACCATTCCTGCAGCAGGGAGCCAGAGTCTGAACCAGTATTTGACTGGCAGCTTGGACATTGACGATGACATGGATGAGGACCTGGAAACTGATCCTGACCTTGACATTGATAGCAGCGGAGAGATAGTATATGCCATGTAATGGTGATCACTGCCTGCCAGGCATGGTGTGGGATTTGCTTGGACCCATGTCTTTAAAGAACTTAAAAATCATCTCCTGGGTCTTGTTTGTTGGAACTGTGGAAGATTCTGCCCTTTTTTATGCAATGGAGGAGATTCTTTGGGGTGAAGTTTGTACATGTCCATGAGTATCTGTTCACACCGCTCCTGCTGTTGCTCTATGTATAATATTTTTCAGCATTGTGCTTCTGTTGATCTGTATTTTTATGCTTTGCCACTTTCCAAGTGGAATTATGTATTTGTAGCACTGTAATATAACAAATTGTTTTTCGTTTTGGCAACAGATGTAACAATGTGTCAACTCATGTCAGTTCTTATTGAGAAATGCTTTTTATCATCTTTGGGAGATTAGTTTATTATTTTTTATCGGCTGGTCAGAACTCTTAATGGGATAGTCCATTTGATAATGAGAAGGGTAGGTGGTGTATGAGATTTTATATTATTTGAGAAAGAGAAGTTTCTGTTTTTTATAAGATTTCAGTAAGGTTATAATTATATGATTGACTTAGTTTTTTTAGACTATAGATTATATAGTTTGTGCCTTCTATCTGGATGTTGCATTTAACACTACATTTGTTTTGGTTCATCTGCAGAGAAAAAAGGATCAAGCAGAGAGTACAATCATCGTATTTCTTATAAACCCAACGCCAAAAAGTCCGACCACAGGCGTGAAAGCCATTATCACTACATTTTCCATTAGAACAAACTGATCCTAAGGCACCCAATTGTTGCATTAGAAAATACAGAGAGAGAGAGAGAGAGAGAGAGAGAGAGAGAGAGAGACATGTTAAATATATATATATATATATATATATTTATCTAAAGTCTGATCCATCATATTGGCAGTTATTTGTTGTTGTACAGTCTTCATGTGGCTGTAGGCAGGCTTTCGACCCCACACGCATGGTAATATTTTTGCCATTTTCCCGTAAGTGAGGATAAGTTTTTGTTTGCTCGTTAGTGATATTATCACGAAGTCATGGCCATCCCCTGTCGTGAAGCATATCTCTTGCTCCAACCGGATTACCCTATGCATATTCCTTTTTTTAAAGTTGGATTATGTACACATACATTCATACACATACATATATTATAAGTAAAAGTCATTAACGCATACACGTGTTTGTTATCCGAAACCCCTTTCAGAAGAGAATCTAACCCCATTTACAAGTTCTATTTCAGAGTTACCGACGCGTGTGCTATAAATATAGGCAATCAAATTGGATAAAGAAGAGTGATGCAAAGAAGAGATAGAAGATATTAAAAAAAGGGTCCTGTTTTTTAATCGAAGTTATGGTGATTCAGAGGCTGGAGATGTGTATAGAACTAGCAAGACTCGCCATAGAGTTCGTCATGGTCGTAGCCGAAGCCGTTGACATCATCCTCCACCAGAACTCTACCCCACAGCTTACTTACACTGGTTTTGGAACTTCCAATATTCCTTATGTTGCCTTTCTTCCTTAATTACTTCTATTTCCCTTCTTCTTCTTCTTCTTCTTGAATTTGATAGACCCATTTTTGAGGATTTGGTTGATGTGAGTAGCCTTTAATACATATGTATATGTATATGTATATATGTGTATACATATAAATGGATTCTCTCTTGCGGTCGAATAGCAGTGTGGTGCTCTTTAGATGCTTCGATGTTGCTTGATTTTGGTTCTGATATCTTTCAATGTGGCTGGAGATGTGTTGTTATCTTTAGAACAATCTTATCAATTTGATCTAATTAGAAATATCAACTTAATTCTTTGTCAACGCAACCCTTTTTCTAATCTTGGATGGTCTAAAATCATCTAAATTGGTTAGCTTAATTCCTCTTTCAAAATATCATGGTATCCTTAAAATGACATAATTTTATGGTCAAATTTCAGGGGAAACAACTAGAAGAAAAAGATTATTTCTGTTGAAAATAACCATAAAAGATAGATACTTTGTACATATCAAGCTAATAACGTAGAATAAGAGCACCCATCTTTGTTGGCGTATTGTGCTTGGTTTTCTCATGGTCTGGTCTTGTCAATGTTTGTCTTTTTTTAATCAATTAGGCAAAAATGACTGGGAGAGCAATAAAACAACAAAACTAGGTATATGGGGAGGCAACAAGATTTTGTTCGTTTTGCGTACATTCTTTGCTTGCAATAGCTAAGCATAGGAAGGATTATGTCGACCACATATTTTCCATTTTAGCATGTCGCTTTCGGTTCTGAATAACATAGGACTGGTACATAAAAAAAAATAAAAATAAAAATAAAACTTGAATAAATTATTAAGATTTATAATTTTAATATTTATTTATTTTAAGATTTGAAACAATTAAATTATATATTATAATTTATTTAAGAGTTTAAAAAAATCATTATTATTAAATAAAATGAAATGAGATTGAATGATTTGTATAAACAAACCAAACTTTAATAGCGATATGTATAAGAGAATATATTCATCATTTTTTCATGGGGAATGCTTTTGATCCTGACAATTGGGACCTTGATTGGGTCTCGACTTTTTTTTCTTAGTTTTTTTTATATGATTTTTGTTTAAGTGTTTTTAAATAATGTTATAGTTTTTTTATATTTTTAAAAAATGTTTTAATATGTTAAAAAAATCATGTAAAATAAATAAAAGATTTTAAATCAAAACTCAATCAGGTCCCAATTATCGGGGTCGCTAGCAGCGCTCTTTTTTCACCGTCGTCTTTTCATGGCAAAAAAATAAGTGTTTAGAAAATTATTTATTTATTTTTAATTTATCTACAAATGATTTGAGCTATCTTGTATTGTTTCTCAAATGATGGGCGGGTCTATCTTGTATTGTGTCTTTTTTTTTTTCACATGTTTTTATAATGTATTTATATATTTTAAAAAAAAATCATAATATTATTAAAAAATATTCACTTAATCACGAAAAAAAATACTCAATGAAAGCCCCAACGGGAAACATAGCTTTTCTTCCCCTCAAATGATTAGAGAATTATCAGACAATTTAATAGATTTAGAGGAAAAAGTTTCTAATAATACATGATAACTACACATCTTTTGACATTAATTTTGTTAACGAGAAACAGTCATATAGATCAAAAAGCGATTTAGGAATAATTTTCAGCAATTTCTTGGAGACGAGCCCAAAGCTGTTTAGGCTTGGACGTCATGACCATGTGATCCGATCCTGTGATCTCCACCACACAGTTGGGTGGATTTCTCTCGATCATCCACCATTGAAAATCCCTCCTACTAAGCTTATCTTTTTCGGACATGATGTAAACCCGATTAACCGACCCGTATTTTCCAGTGGAAAGCATCAGCTCCATTGAAAGGTCTTCGTCACTAAACAGAGGTAATGGTCTCAACAGCATTGTAGCCAGTGCCAAATCCTACATACAGCAATTTTATCATAAACACTGTTATAACAGCAACCGTTTGATGATGATCAGTTGGCTGATATCTCACTTTCAACAAAATATCCCTACAATTTTTTTTTTCTTACCTCAGTTGGGCTGAGCTGGAACACATTGGAAGCTAAGTACAAGGGACCGAAAATGAAACTTGTTGGAGGCTTGTCTGGGCCTTTGTCATATGAAAAACGACTGTCCAATAGAGGATCTTGTCTGCTAAACGACTGTAGTAAATGCAGGAAAAAAAAGTGTCATAAATTCATAATTCGAAGAGTCAACTTGTTCTTGCATTAACCCTGGTCAGAGGCCTTATCCCTAAGGACCATGTTTAATTTTGATGGAATGAAATTGAAAAGATCCCATAGGACGATATTTTAACCACACAAAGATAAAATAAAAATAAATTTATAAATTGAGTTAAGTTATAAAGTTATTTTTATTATAAAATATATCTAATAGATTCGTTGAAATCATAGTTTGTAAATTTACTTTTATATAATCTCTTTAAATATATAAAAGTTCTCTTAATTGAATCTGTAGTACCTCTTGATTGAGTGTGGAAATTTTGAGTGTTGGACCTGGCATTAAGGCAGTGAGAAAAACAGCAACAGAAATCTTACTCGGAAAAGACTCCATGGCTTGAGAAATTGCCAACCCACCAAGGCTATGGCCGACAAGGATGACTCTTTGATGAGAAGGAAGAGTTTCCATGAAGTTCCTCAAAGGTCTAAAGAAGTCAGAAATGGATCGGAGATCGGTCGGCTGCAAAGGGTTGACACCAGAAGCGGCTAAGTCAAGTGCAGTGACGTTGTGGCCGGAAGATTGAAGGAGAGGGAGGAGCTTGTACCAGGACCAGGCTCCAAGGCATGATCCATGAACCAGCACAAAGTGCTTGCTCATGCTAGGCCGTGCCGACTCTATAGCCGCACCAATCGCAGTGGATGAGATCAAGCAGATAAAGAAGACATGACTAAGGGAGTACTTGATTTGAGTCTTTCTGATTTGCTCCATATTATGTTCCAATTTCTTCCTGTGAGTGTGGACTAAGCAAATTATTTTATAAATGGCCTGAAGGGGTAGGTTTTGAAGATGGACTATTTGTGTCTTTTTCTAATGGGCTAAAGGTTTTTTTTTTGTAAAATTATTTTATTTTAGCTTCAGATTTTAGATAAGACTTGGTCGTTTATGTTCTTGTGACAACTGACAAGTATCAAACAGATTGAAGGTGCTCACGGGATTATGTATGTATTTAGCTTAGGGCGGCGACTGAACCATCATTTCCTTTTCCTTTATTTATTTATTTAGCTTTTAGGTAGACTTCAAAATTGAGTTTAATTAGCCTTATATATATGAACTGCCCGGTATCTTAGGAATGATTCCTGTAACATGCAAGATTTCAAATAAGAGTAGTACAGTATGAATAATTAGAACGAAATTCTGGATCTAGTGCAATTAATGTTTCCAAAAGCCTGGCTGTTTCTTATTTATTTATTTTTTTGAGCCTGGCTGTTTCTTATTTGCTAGTACATGTATATAATATTCCACACACGAACAACTACCGCACTACTTCAATTATCCTATACTCTAAAATGAGAAATTTGGATGTTTTCGACATCCCGCTTCTTGAAATCACTGCGACTTCTGGTGGCCATAAACTTTCCCCAGTTGTATTCCCTGTATTTTGCAGGGTTCTTCTCATTTACCAGCTCCTCCAGAGGTTTCACCATGGTGTAGCTGGCCGGGTTGAAGAAGAATGGAATAGAAAACCTTTCCTTTGTAGAATTCACCACCACCCTGTGCTCCACACTCTCATACTTCTCGTTGCTCCAAACCTGTATAAACATATATGCCCAATTGATATTCTTTCTTATTCCCGGATAGAATGAATTAGATTGTCCAATGTCGAAAGAGATATACACAGTTTTAAATTTCTTAAAATATTGTGCAAAATGTTCAAAAATGGTACCTGAATAATATCACCAACATTAATGATATAAGCATCCGGGGTAGGCTTAACAGGAATCCACTCCCGGTCTGACTTTCTCCTCACTTCCAATCCTCCAACATCATCTTGGGCAAGGACAGTCAAGCCACCGGCATCCTTGTGATGACCGACACCAAGAGCCAGGTGGGGGAAAGGGCATGGAGGATAGTGATTGAGCCGGAGAAAGCTGATCTGGTCTTTGAAATAACCATTCAAGCGATTAGCAGATAAGCCTAAACTCAAAGAAATAATTTCCAACAACTTGTACGCCAGTTTCTCCACTTCACGTGCATAATCCTCACATGCTTCCCTAGAACAATCGAGTGTGGTCTCGTCATTAATACAAACAGTTCCAAGGCAAGAGTTTGATCAATACAAAGAACACTAAAAATTACCGGAAGTCGGCCGGAAAATGGGGCCACTGATTGGTCAAAATCTTCAGTTCCTTGTCATCAGGTTCATGGGAGGCCGGAATCTGTGACGGATCGTAAACCAAAAAATCAAACACCTCTTTCCAGTCCCTCACGTTTTTAGTATGCTCACTTTCATAGTACCCCATGGGATTCACCTCGTCTCGCTTCACCTTCCTCTTCTCCTCGGACGACCCATCGAAGAACTTCTTCGCCATGGCCGCAACTTTTGTACGCAGCTCTGCTGGGACTCCGTGGTTTACGACTTGAAAGAATCCCCATTTCTCGCATGCAGCGCCGATGCGAGTAATAATTTGCTGGGCGGTGTTGTGATCAGGAGGGTTAATGAAGACGGTGGAGAGATCGATGACTGGGATATCGTCAGCCACCCCGATGGGTTTGAGCCTGGGCCTGTGCTCGATGGCTTGGACGAACGCAGGGTCTACCTGATCTCCCATGGCTGGTACTGAGTCTGACAGCTGAGATTCAAAGAATATGCTATGATATATCATGTGACAACGTCCGTAGTTTAGTTTGCTTTTTGTTCTTTCGGATTTTACATTCATTGAACCTGCCTGTGGTTTTGGGTATCCTGAAAAATCTAAAACACGAGTTTTAGAAATTAATTAAACAGCTATGAGTTTTGCATGTTTATATTTATCTTTATAGGATTCTGAAAGATAATTTTAGGTGTCCAAGTCTTAGATCTGGATCTTGCACAAACTATTAAAAAGAAAAGTAAACTTCAACGGATTCTTTACATTTTGTTTTTCAAAAGATTACAAAAGTTCAGAGTGAAATTTATATTGGTAATACTATATACAGTCGTGAAATCGTAAACGATGTGCAGTCACTTTAGAAAAAAAGTTAACTTTTTCACGTGGGTCCCATATATATTAACTTTTTTCCAAAACGACTGCACGTCACTTGAATGTAAAGCGATTGCAACTCCATGACTGCATCTATTATTTTTCAATTTATATATTCGAATCACTTATAAATCAATACTCATTTTATTATTTAGATTCTTTTTATTTAGATTCTAACAATTTTGCCACGTGGTTTTAGGTGCCAGATGATAGTTCGCCGGTCTTCTGATTATCATCCTTTTATTGTCATGCTATATATCTACCGGCAAGACTTCGTATGTTTAAAAGATGTGCAATGAGTTGAACATTGAGTTTAGAAAAACGGCGTGTCAAGATTTTTTTTTATTAGATGGAGCTCTACATATCTAATACGGTTGCTGAAAAATATGAAAAAACTTTTGTGCTAATAGAAATGAAGGATGGACAAGTTTAGACGTCGAGCACTTCTATACAATCTCTCAACTTCTACACACCATCACTTTTTATTTTTTCTTTAATTTTTTAATTTTTTTTAATATTTATTTTTGAATTTGTTCTTTTTAAAATAATTTAATTTTTTTATTCATTATTTATATATTAAATATTTAATTAAAAATAAAATAAAATAATATGTGGTGTGTAGAAGTGGTGTAAATAGTAAAAAGATTAATAAATTTTTTCTTAGAAGCCTCTATATGAGAATTGGCAAAGGGCTCAAATTTCTATGAAGTTTCCAAATTTTTTTTATTTTTTATGAGGCCACCATGAAAATCTCTGGCCCATTGTATGTGGTCTCAAATATGCTCGTTTAGGTATCTATATATTGCACGTGATGGATTTTTCATCCCTCTTTCTACCGTTGCATCCAAGTCCTGCATTCAACACCGCTGAAACTTGGAATTGTATTGGACCTTTTTCGAAACTCATTAGCATTGGAAGTAGGCCTGTTCATCCAGGTTAGGGGCCTAGTTTAAAATTTTATTTATTTCTGAACACTTTTGATTTTTTTTTTAAAAATATTTAAAGAAATTTAAAATCCAGATTTTGAATTTGAGAATCTAGAATCTAGATGAACACTCCTAATCGAAAGTTGTATAATTATTAATATGCATTCAAAGTTGATTAGGTAGTCAGCCAATTAATATTCAAGAGGTGGAGAAGCATGTAGAAGGCTTAGATAGTCAGCCAATTAATATTGTTTGTTTATTTTTATTTTTTATTACCAATTTATCAATTATAACTTAATTTCTACATTTTTTCTTCTTATGGTAATCTTCTTCCTTCAACTTTTGCAACTTAAGCATTTTTGTTCTGATAAGGACCAGGTTGAGACTTGGTATGTTGTGTTTTGTGCTTGTCAGGTATGATTTTATAAGAGAATGGTTATTGTTGTATCTTAGATGAAATCATAATATGAACAAAGATTGTGTGTGACTGAATTACTTGGATAATCATCTGAGACTTATTTATGCACAAAACTAAACTTTCTCAGTCTACAGGTGAGACCTTTATTTTATTCAATAAACAGATGAAGGAAAATAGAGCACGAGCTAAAATTAATAATCTTTTAGGAGGTATTCTAAGTCTAGCAGCACTACTATGTTCACTCCTGTGTGATTTTCTACGTCCTCCCCCCCCCCCCCCCCCCAACCCACAAAAAGCAAGAGCCGACTCTTGTGAGTGATAATGAAGGGAACTACAAAGGGCCACTCATACTCACTCTGAAGCAAGGGTATGTACTCAAAATTCTTTGAAATTGTTATACAACATGAAATTCATGGCTAATAGAGCATGATCAACTCAGCCTTTTGGAAGCTTTTGCAAAAACCCATCGTGAGGAGAGAGAAGCTCTCGCGAAATCCTTCGAAGACACCCACCCGTGGTTCCTTGCTCCCGTGGGGGAGCTCCGACTCTGTCCTCTCCTCCGGTCCCCTTTCCGTTTTCCTCTTTTGGTTTTCCGGCCATGTTTGTGTACAATGTTGATGGTAGTGTCAGGTGTTGCGTTTTTTTTAATTGGCTTGTTACAGGTTGAGGCAACTCCGACAGACTAAGCCCACCATGCGCTCTGCCACCATTCTCCTTGCTTGCTGATTTTGCAGTCGATTGGAGGTTTTATCGAATGGAGCGACGAGTGCGCTGCATGTGCGGGGTTGTCACAAGCGTGTAATCGACGCGCCTCACTATTTGAAGAGATCCTTTCTGCCGTGTGCGATTCTTCATGGATCCAGAGCCACCAAGCTATTTCAACTTAGGGATTTTCACGTCTAGCATGGCGTGTGATTTCCACGCGCCACCACAGCCAGATTGTTGTTTGGGTTGATTTTGGTTTTGTTACTTTGTTGGTTTGTGTATTGTGTTGTTTGTATAAGAAAAATTTTTATAATTGAGAAATAGTCTTCCGGACTTTTGTCTATGGAGTTTTAGTGCTCTTCTCCTTTGGAGGAGAACCTTTAATAAATGTTTCCTTTGGAGGTAATGGTGGGACTCTTAGATTTTGTCTGAGAGAGTTTAAAAGTATGAGCTCCAAATGTTATTTAGTTGACTTGTAAACTGTGTTTTTCATTTTTTAGAGGTCACATATGAGTACTTCAAGTTTTGGGTTGAATGAAATTCAGCCTATTTCTCAAAAAAAAAAAAAAACATAATGGCCTAACAGTTAGGGAAAAAATGGTATTGTTGCTGCATCCACATAATTATAAGAAAGGTTAACTTCGGAAAATGTAAAAAGAATCATAATTAGTGCTAGCAGTGGGATTTGGATGCCTGCCTACACTTCGATAAGTGCATTTTGTCAACATAATTATAGATGTAAATTGTCAATGACTTTTCTTATCCAATTTGGACGTCACATTGATCCCCTTTCCCCTTTATTTATTACGAGCATCCTATGTCCCTTTGTGCAACTGATTCTCATTGACTATATCATGCTCAGGATAATGATAAAAAATTATGTTTTTGAAAAGGTAAAGAATATGCATGTGAATTCATTTATCATGATCAAGAAGCAGCCAGAAAAGTAGTCATGATCAGTTAATGGACCTGATTCTCTCTCTCTCTCTCATTTTTTGTAGGTTACCGATATTGAATACTCTCCAAATTCACAGTGAGTAGTAGAATCAGATTCTAAGACGTGAAGAATAGTAGCACTGTATTACTCTATTTCTTTAAGTAAATAAATTTAATTAAACTAAGAGGGATGATATATGAGGAGGGGGTAAGATTTCCCAACAAACACCCTAAAGCAATAAATTACAGTGAATATAAAATGGTGGAAACAAATAAAAAAAAGAATTTCTTTGATATCAATAACTTAGTTCTTACCTATATTCTACTAAAAGACACCATCTTATGTAAAGACAGAATTAAAATGTTCGTATAAAAGTGAACTATGGAACCACCATTGATGACGGTGGATCCTTTGCTCGAAGTAGTGAGAGTAGTGGATGCATTGTCACTTGTTGTCTAGAGGTGAGTTTTGTAGAAATTCATGATCCCTTTAAAATCACCGGTTAGAGAAAGCAGGAATATAGAAAAGTAGCCATAGTTTATATATGTTGAGTCGTTGGCAGACCAACGTGGGTGGTAGTGGCGCGTAGATGACACATGTCACCCAAGGAAAGGATAAACGGGCAGATCTAAAGGATTTCATTCAAAGTTGGCTTCTATGCGGTGTGGTGCACAATAAATTGTTCTGTTCCTCTGATGAGTCACAATATTATTTGCCTCAGATAAACCTCACATAATAGATGATCACACTATCAAAAGAGGAGCTCTTTTAGAAAAACTAAAATACCAATGAGAAGCACTGTTGCAAGATATTTATAACTAGGAGCAACATCTGCGCCTTCATATTTGAGGCCATATATAGTCCTCATTTGGATTTGAAGATGAGTTAAAGATCATTTCAATTCATTTCAACATTTTCAAATTCTAAAATAATAATAATATTAAAAAAAATATTATTTTAATATTATTTTATTAAAATTTTAGAATTAATTTAAAATCATCGACTCATCTCATCTTTCAATCCAAACGGAGCATAATGATCTATCTTTAGCTTTAGCAAGTAGTACTCATATTAATATTCGATCTGTAAGTATTTTTTATTTTTATTTTTTTCTCGTGGGAGCGGGATGGGAAATGTTGTATGGCAACACACGTCTATATATCGAGGGGCGCCGGGGAATCAGTTTCTGAACAGGTCTAATGTTATTCCTTACAAGGATAAGGCAAGACTAATTGGTTCGTACTATAAATTAAGTCATAATTAGCCGTAATTAGATATTGTTTTAATATATCATGTGAACCATTCTTTAACCATCATATATACATACGTCTGATCAAAATGAAAACCAAATTCGACCCCCTTCAATAACTGCATCGGCATGCGTATGTACGTGCGCAATATGCATGCATTAATTAGTTCACACGCAAATGCTTTGCATCTTACCATTCTTTAACCATATCTTTATATCTCTATCTATATATAAAGAGCCTATCTAACAGAATTTCTTGTTTTAACAGATCTGTTCAATATTCTTCTTATTATAACTGTATACAATTTCTTCTTTATAACGTCTGTTAAATATGAGTGCCGAGTGCTTTACGTCCCATTTAATATTTATTGTTTATAAGGCCTGTTAAATATGTGTGCCGACTGCTTTTATGTCTATTTAATATGGAATATAAATATTTATTGTTTATAACGTCTATTAAATATATGTATGCCGACTGCTTTACGTCCATTTAATATGTAATTTAATATGGAATTCTTCCGCAATTCTCCTCCCCACTGAAATTCTTCTAAATACAACGTTCGAATTTAATATGCATGCTGTAATTCATTGTATTTGCTCTATTTGACACTAATATCGGTAAAATAATATTAAAAGGCTCCATTAAATTGACAATTACAAATTAAATTCATAATTACCGTTTAAATCTGTTTAATATACAATTAAAATTGTGTCCATCCATCTGCCATGGATGCATGGTCTGATTCATAGTATTTACTATATTACACACTAATATCGTTGAAGTAATGTTAAAAGACTGCATTAAATTTACAATTACACATTAAATTTAGAATTACAGATTTAAAGGTGTAATTTGCTGATAATACATCAAAAAACAAGAACAAAAATTGAAGAAAACCCTGACAATCTCTCAATCCCAGGTCATTGACGTGCAAGCATTGTTCAGAATCACAAGCAATCATTTACTCTGGTTTGAAGGTATTCATCTATACTAATAATCCTTTTTTCTCTCAGATTGCTTCTTTTACATCATTATGCACTCATTTTTCAGTTTATTTCTATCAGTTTGACAAAAAACTTTCCGATGTAATCTAAATTAAATCTATTTGTTTGTTTGTTTCTTTATAATTTTTATAGAATTTTGGATTGTGATCCGGTCTTT